>JANAVB010042619.1:14096462-14103284 GCA_029216955.1 Iris pallida | reverse complement strand
CCTGTTATTGGAACAACCTGTGCTCTGGTGTACAAGTATCACTTGTCATCTGCGTCGTGCATGCACAACTTGTTGTCAAGTTGCTATAACACCTAGTTGATGCGCAACTGAACTTTGTGCATGCAATGGTAATTATTTTAGTAATTCTTCACTAACTAATAAAATTTTAGAATTTAATTCATGATTATTCAGTTTTATTTGACGTCGAGAAGCGTGTTTAAGAGGTCACATGCATGCCCGATGTGTAGGTTAGTGCCATTGAGAGCTTTACGACAATGACGTACTTACGTAGTATAGGACTACATTATTAATTCATGTAAATGCTATATGTACGTATGATACCACGGTACAAGACCTCACAACATTTAGACCATAGCATGGTATGTGTTTATTGGCACGTTATCCAATGCCATGTAATTGAATTGTTGGCAACGAACATCATAGTGTATTGATGTGGTGCGACAATCTTTTTGTTACCCTTGTTATGTTTGATTAGTTTGTGTAATATTGATTAGAATATATTATTAGGGCAACTTGGATCCGCTACACTTGGTTGAGGACACTAGTCAGACAGCACCGCAGCAGCAGACAACAGGCAAGTATACCTTGCCGAACATATACAGTATTACATTGTTTTTCTCTTTCTTCTTTGTATCCTTTTCATATTGTCACATGATTTCCATATTGTGATTGGTTTGTCTTGATTATTTTACTTGTTCTAGATTACGTGCACGTATAGGATTCAATATTGTTTGGTTATTGGTCTTTTCGTGTTACCTTGTCTCGTGAGTGAGTTATCAATTTCTATATTTTGTTCTTGACTTGACCATCTTGACTGGGAGTATCTGTCTTGTACTACAGTGAGATATACTATAGATTGGAGTATTTGCATTGTACTATGACCTATAACATATATTGATTGATTGGTTGACTTGACTTACGACACTATAAATTGGGAATATCTTGCATTGTACTACGATTTATAGTAGGCTACTTGACCTTGTATCCTTTAGGCGAGGGGATCGATACGAATTGGCTATTCGACTGAGAGTATCTTGCTTTGTACTTCAATTGAAACATACGATAGTTAGGAGTATCTTGTATTGTACTACAAGCTATAGGAGTTTCATTGATATTTAGCCAAGTCTAGTATTACATTTCCATACGACTCATCGTCCTTAGATGTTTTCTTACAATGTCTTGTCCTCCATACATGTTATTTACTGTCATATTAGTAGGCATGTTTATGTATTTGCTAGTCCTCTGAGGACCTGCTAGTCTCTTCAGGTAGCTGATTATACGGAGTTAGTTAGCTAGCATGTGGTAGTTGACTCATTTGCATGATTCAGGTATTTGTTAGTATATTAATTTATATCTTTCTCGTACTTTATGATATACTGTATCAGCTTAGCTTTATAGACTCATATTATTCTTGGAGTCTAATCGGACATATATGCTAGTGGGCTGCAGACCACGACCCATACTTGTTCATTATTGTCTTATATATCTTGTGGATTGAGATACACTGTAGATTACCATATTAGCCATGATACCATAAATCTTGACAGCTTATACGTACTCGAGCGGGCTGGAGTCGCTTGATACGTAGCTGGCTTGCTCACGCTCTTGCGTCCCGAAGAGCGGGTGGCGGTCGTGACAAGTTTTTGTGGTGGCCCATGCAGATCAGAGCATATCGTATCGGTTACGTAACTGTGCTGATACGAGCCTGCGCATCTGACAAACCTGTAGAAATCTCAATTCACTCTGCTTTGAAAATTCTCCTAGAAATTCTCTACGCCCTTAAAAACTCCATATTTGCTCTCGATTAACTTCCTTGATTTTCGTACCATTGATTTCGTCCCTTCCTATTTCGGGGGTGACGAACGATCGTACTGTCTAGAATCATCAGAGAAATTCTTAAATTTTAATATAATATTGCTTGACTATTGAATGTTTGGTTGTTTATAGATATGAGGGATTATAGATGCCATATGCCTAGATTTCTGCCGGTCGAATTGTTAGCAACTAGTTAGATGACCATAAGCTTTAGTGACCGTTGTTTTCAGGAGTAGGTGTGACCAAATGTGGAGTCCAAGTACTCGGAGTTATAAAATGACTAGAGAAGGCCTTGAAGTATTTTTGGAGAAATTAAATTTGAGGAGATTAAGGTAATAGTAGACTTTGTGTTAAGGAATAGTTATGAATTAGAATTCGAGGACGAAATTATTAAGGTGGGTAGATTTGTAGCTCCCCTTCTCGGAAAATTTTTAATATTTTTCTTATTATTTATTTGATTAAAATGGTGATTTAGATTTTATAAATAACATTTAGTTTATTATTACGGTAGATGACTTTAGCCATGGTTGAGTTTTGAAGTATCAGACGAGTAGGAATCATGGCACGGATAGTGCAGTTGCGTGCTTGACTAGTGTATTAGCCCTGGTAGAGAAGGCTGAACCATAGTGATATCCTAACTAGAAAAACTAGGCTAAGTTGTGGCATGACCATATAATAGTTTTATTATTCTTATTAATATTATTTGATGGTTAGGAGACCAGGTTGTACCAAACTAGCCCGGACTAGAGACGTACCAAGCCAAGCCCAAGCCCTTGTAGTCTTGCGGGACGTCCAAGGGCATCGTGTTGATGTATTTTGGTATGGTGGTATAGACACCATTATTGGTTTATTGAATTTCGTTATTATTTTATATATTTTATTGAGGTTATTATTATATCATATTAGTATCATTATTGGTTATATTTTTGTCAAAGAAATAGTATAATATATATATTCATATTTATATAAATAGGTCCTACACTAAAAAAGGGTATTTAGAAATTAGGATTTTATTAGAATATTTAGTTATCCCTAGATATGTATAAATAATAGATATTACCTATGTGTGTATGCGTATGTATATATAAATATATATATTATACGTGTATCTGGTATGTGTATATTTGATATATATATATATATATATATATATATTATATATATATATTATATATATATATATATTATATATATATATTTTTTATATATATATATATTATATTATACTATATATATATATTATATATATATAATATATTTTATTATATATATATATATATTTATATATATATATATATATATATATATATAGATATATATATATATATATATATATATGATATTATACATGTGTGTATGGATATACATATATATAAATAGATATTATATACGTGTATAAGTGTTTTTATATATAAATGTATACATAAAGGTGTGTGGTATTACGTAAGTGTGTGTATATATATATATACATATTGTATATAGAAATAAGAAAAGAAAAAAGGAAAAGAAAAGAAAATAGAATAGCCTAGGCCAGCCCGCCCCAGCTGCTAGCAATTCCCACAGTAGCATCCCCTCAGCCAAACCAACCATGGCCTAATCCCCTAAACCTCGAGCCCACTGCCCAAATCCAAGCTGATCTCAGCCCAGTCCAGGCCGGCCCAAACTGGCCAGCCCGACCCGACCACAGCTGAGACATCCCAGCCACCAGGCCCCCGCAGAGCTGCCAAGCCGACCTCCTTGGGGATTAAACCGAACGACCTGTGTATATGTTCATAACGAACATGAGAAAAGTTCAGAACAGGAAAACCCTAAAACCTAGAACTCCTGTAACCCCAACAACCCAGCGCACCCCCACGCGCGCGACGCGCCCTGGGCTACCGTCAGCCGACGACAGAGCGCCACGTGCACCCGATAGAGGGCATGACAGCAGCAGCAATGGCAGCAACTAGGCATTTGTCGAGGTACGTTTCTTCCTCATCGCCCAACGATTATTCGACCGTAAAATTCTAATGATAGCCTAGTTGACCACCTACGCAACCTTGTAATAGATGATCTAGTTTTCTCTAGATCAATTATAGAAATTCCCAAAACCTCAGGAAAAACCATCGAAGAACAGAGTATTAAAACGGTTCTGGACCCCAATTTAGAAGGCAGTTCGTGGCCAGCCTATTAACAGATTTCGAAAACTAATTTACAACAGTCTAGACAACCTATAGGACACTGAGATCCAGTGTACGAAAATCGATTCATCGACTACGTGCCGAGAAATCGGATTCTGAAGTTTGGCGAAAAACTATTTCAAATATTAAAAATCTAAAAAATATCTCCGATACAACGTGCGTTCCGCCAATAGGACGACTGGTCGCGAAACGAAAGCGTCGAAGGTGCGTAACGGCTTTGTGGACATGTGGGCTTTGACGGAATTCAAATGGTCGCGTGTGTGCGCGGCGAATTTGATGCGTATTCGTCAAAATTCACGTATCGGCCTCTGTGCAAATTTCCCAATTACTTTGTACACGCTCGTCAGATGTGACAAAACTTGTGCCAACAGGACCGTATCGTTTTTTGGTCCTGTATGCCAAGTTTGGTCCGATTCTGAGACAGTTGATCGGATCACCGTTTTGCGGGCCCAAACGGTCCGACTCAACGGGTGATTTGTGCACGGCCCGCCGGAATCCCACTTGGACATACGGTTGGGTTCGTATCGGAAAACAGGATCCATAGACATAGTTTGAACGACTTTAGAGACCATTGACTCTGGCATTTTTTCGGTGCAAAGCGGATCCAACTGCGGAATCATTTTGCCCGAAATTACCGTTTTGCCCCTGTGTCCAGAATTGGACTTAAGGACAGGCAATCTTAGCTAATTTAACTATTTTGGAATATTGGCGATGTCTGTTTCAGCTCTCGGAGACATTGTGGATTTTGGACTTTATGGCGTACTAGTTGACGGTATCTTATTGGTTCTTCGCGCTACCACCAGGCAAGTATACCTTGCCTCCCTCTACAGTTTATTTTCATGCTTATAGTATACTGTTGTAGTATGTTATCTTTTCCTAGTTGTTATAGAGTTATATGATACGTTTACCAGTTTATTGTCTGCTTGTATATCAGTATTTCATGACTTGATAGTGAGTTATACCAGGCTTGTTACGTCATGGATCATGCTAGAGTTGTCCTTAACTGTGTTGACGAGTTGTGTACTGTGTCTTCACCTGTATCTGACTGAGTCGTGTCTATAAGTACGTGTGAGTGAACTGCTATTCCTTTGTCTTTTCCACAACCTGCGAGTCCACACACGGGGCGAGGGTTGTCCGTTTGCACCTGCGAGTCCACACACGGGGCGAGGGTGATTGTCTTGAAACTGACCTGCGAGTCCACATTCGGGGTGGGATTGGATTCTATTGATCTTCCAGCAGTTCATTTAGCATACGTGATCCCGATCCGTGTTCATAGCACCTGTCAGTAGCCACATGTCAGTCTCATGTCTAGTTCCTGTTTATACCCTGGTTATATTATTATATGATTAAACTGTTAGATAGGCATGTTTTATGTATCTTGCAAGTCCTCTGAGGACCTGATGATCTTCAGTTTAGCGACTGCATGGAGTTAGTTAGCAGAGCAGAATGGTAGAGGATTGTGATGTATGATACAGGTAATTGCTTGTGATATTTTATTATCCTCTCGTGCTTATATTCCATACCATGATATACTCTGCTTATTTATAGATCATATCATTCTGGAGTCTAATCGAACAATATGCTAATGGGCTGCAGACTATGACCCATAAATGTTCATTCTTGTATATGATTCCTGTGGATTGAGATATAGTTTAGATTAGACATGATACCATACTCTGGACAGCTTATATGTACTCGAGTCAGACTGGAGTCCGCTCGATACGTAGCTGGGGCTCACGAGCTCGCGTCCGAAAATCGGGTGCGGTCGTGACAGGTCTGGTCTACATCAATGTATCAGGGACCATGTTTGTCTATGAGACCTATATACGGGCAATTAAGTCTCCAACTGATTATAGTTGTCATATCATATTCAGTTGAGAAGAGACAGGTATCATATGGTGTATCAGATTTATGGTAACATACTTAATACATTGATGGTTCCTGTTATCATGGTGAGTAGACACAGGCAATGTAGACCTTGTCAAGTTTATGGGTAGATATTATGGCACATATTGGTTTAGCTTCAAACAAAGCTCATAGGATGCTCAATTACAACTTGAAATATAATATCTAATGTCGGGTCTGGACATGACTCAATCATTCACATACTACAATAGCATCTGATACTATATCTGGCATCCTCTGATAACAACCTGTTATGGAACGACTTGTGCTCTGGTGTACAGTATCACTTTCCATCTGCGTCGTTGCAACTGCACCTATCTCCCATTTATTTCTGTTTATATTAAATAGTAACTCCCATACACCTTAGCTCTCGTTAAACTCATGCTACCCAGATAGGCATAACCTACCCACATATGTTCTGAACTCTCCTCAGGCCCTTGCCCATGTTCTGATGCCACAACACCACATCCCCACCCCAGTTTACAGGGTATCCATTGCTGTTAAGCAATAACCCTCTACTTCCTAGTGTTCTCTGGTCTCGTTCTATGTTTGCATAGGCTGGTACACCCTTCTCAGACCTGTACAAACCAACCTATATGTAACCAAGTACTCACCTTGGTGTTAAGCAAGACTGTCCCTGATGCTAGGTAAGCCTGTCCTTGATGCCAGGTAAGTATACACCAATTATACATCAAGTATACATCAAGTATACATCAAGGGTCAAGGCTATCCCTATTCATATCAATGTCTCTTGGTTTAGAATTTAGGTATCCATGTTCATAGGTATGAAACCTTATGGCACCTAAAATAGGCATGTGGTTGATGTATCAGGTGTTTAGCCGATGTAAATTTGATGTATCAAAACACCCTGTGCTCGATACTCGAATACATCCCATAAGTC
>JANAVB010042619.1:13958962-14091462 GCA_029216955.1 Iris pallida | reverse complement strand
ACTGTACATGTTGGCTTGTATATTATGTATCTTTCTAGTCCTCTGAGGACCTGATGATCTCTTCAGGTTTAGCGACTGCATAGAGTTAGTTAGCAGAGCGGGATGGTAGAGAATTGCGATGTATGATACATGTATTTGCTTGTGATATTTCTTTATTATCCTCTCGTGCTTTATATTTTGTACCATGTTATATTCTGTTTTATTTATAGACTCATATCATTCTTGGAGTCTAATCGAACATATATGCTAGTGGGCTGCAGGCCATGACCTATACTTGTTCATTCTTGTTTATATGATTCCCGTGGATTGAGATATAGTTTAGATTAGACATGATACCATGACCTTGACAGCTTATACGTACTCGAGTCGGGCTGGAGTCCGCTCGATAAGTAGCTGGCTTGCTCACGAGCTCGCGTCCGAAAAGCGGGTGCGGGTCGTGACAAGTTTTTTTGGTGGCCCATGCAGGTCAGAGCATATCGTATCGGTTACGTAACTGTACCGGTACGAGCCTGCAAATATGACTAAACCATAGAAATCTCAATCCACTCTGCCTTAAAAATTCTCCTAGAAATTCTCTACGTCCTTGTAGAATTTCATATTTTGCTCTCGATTATACTTCCTTGCTTTCCGTACCATTGATTCTCGTCCCCTCCTATTCTGGGGTGACGAACGATTGTGCTGTCTAGGATTCATCAGAAATTCTTAAATTATAGTATAATATTGCATGATTATTGAGTTTTGTTTGTTTATAGATATGCGAGATTATAGATACCATATGTCCTAGATATTTTTGGTAGAATTATTAGTCACTAGTTAGAAGATTATATGATTTTAGTGACCTGTGTTTCAAGGGAGTAGTGTGACCAAAGGTGGGTAGAAGTTCTCAAGATTTCGTAAATACCAAATGGCTAGAGAAGGTCATAGAAATATTTTTGAGAAATTAAATTTGAGGAGATTAAGGTAATAGTAGACTTTGATTTTAAGACATAGTCATGAATTAGAATTTTGAGGACGAAATTATTTTTTAAGGTGGATAGATTTGTAGCTCCCCTTCCCGGATTTTTTTTGAAATATTATTTATTTATTTGATTTAAAAGGTGATTTTTAGATTTTATGAATAATTATTTAGTTAATTATTACAGTAGCTGACCTTACCCATAGTTGAGTTTTGAAATACAAGACAACTAGAAATCATGGCACGGGTAATACAGTAGCATGTTTTGACTAGTGTTTAGCTATGGTAGAGGAGTGCCAAGCCATCAGTATGTCCTAACTAGGAAAATCAGGCCAAGTTATAACATGACCATTAGAAATAGTTTAATTAATTATTATTATATTTATTGACTTTGCAGAAACCAGTTATACCATTTTAGCCCGGACTGGATCCGAACTGAGCCCAAGCCCATGTAGGCATCCAGTGTACACAAAGATTCCCTGTAGACATATTTTTAAGTATAAGTAGATGCAATGCCGATTATGGGATATTGTAATTCGTTATTGTTATTATTATTATTATTATTTTATTATCAATACTATTGAGATTATTATTATATAATATTATTTCATTATTATTGATTATATTTAAAATATTGTATTGCCTGTATAGAATTTGTGGAATAGTTATATATATATATAAATATGTATAAACACCAGGATATATATATATATATATATATATATATATATATATATATATATATATATATATATATATATATATATATATGTTGATTTGTAACTATGTTTATAATTTATTAATACATATACATATGTACATGTGTAAATGTATATATATATGTGCATGTGTATGTATATATATATATATGGTATATGTGTATTTATATATTTTTATATGTGCATGTGTATGTATATTTATATATTGTATATGTGTATATATATATATATATATATATATATATATATATATATATTATATATATATATATATATATATATATATATATATATATATATATATATATATATATATGTATATGAGTGTATATATATTTGTGTATATGTATATACATAGATATCGCATATGTGTTGTATATATATAAATATTATATGTTTGTAAATATGTGTATATATGTAAATATATATACATAAGTGATTATATATATATATATATATATATATATATATATATATATATATACGTATGGGTGTGTATGTATATATGTAAATAAATACGGGTGTATATATGTATATGTGAATATACGTATACATATATGTGTATACAAATATGAATATATATATAGAGAGTTATTAAAAAAGAAATAAAAAAATCCAAAATAAAACACTCAACCCTCCCCACAGCCCAGGCCCGGCCAGGCCCAGCCCGAGCACTTCCCCCCCCCACAGAACTGTGCTAACCCGATAACTGAGTTCCTATACATATACCTACATAGGATCGAGAGCAAATAATGAAACATCGCGAACCCTAGCTCACCCCTACGCCGACCTCAGCCCTGTGCGCCCCTCCCCTGCGCGCGCACGCCGCCGCAGGCTGGCCGAGGGTCAGTCATCGGCCGGCGACTGGCCGAGAAGACGACAGCAACGGCAGAACACCAGTTGCTCGACCTAGGTTCGTCATCTCATTGCTCCTTCATCTCGTAGTCAATCGACGAACCGATTGGTTCGTCGTAATCACAACATATACAGCTATCAATCCCTTCAAATGGTTTCCCTTAAATCATACTATGTGCGACGATAATCGAGTTCAAAAACTTGAAAAAGATTGGTTTTATGAATTACTGAAACAGGGAACAAAACAGTTTTCACCCCTCTTTGGAAGGCCGATTGTTGGCAATCCATTAGAAAACTTTGAGAAACCTTTTAACAAAGTTTTAGAAGACATATAGGACAATAAAACCTAGTTTTTGTTTTCTGTTTTCATTTAGTAAGTAGAAAGTTAATTGTTTAGAAAAATCAGGAAAAACTCGATAAATTTTTTTTTCGAAAACTTAGAAATCCTTCGACTCGACGTGCGTTCCGCCAATTCGGGCAACGTGGTCGCGAACCGAAAGCATCGAAAGGTGTGTAACGGCTTCGTGGACGTGTTGGCTTTGACGAAATTCAAATTGGTCGCGTGTGCGCGACGAATTTGATGCGTATCCGTCAAAATTCACCGTATCGGCCTCTGTGCAAGTTTTCCAATTACTTTGTGCACGCTTGCCAGATCGAGACGAAACTTGCGCCAACAGGATCGTATTATTTTTCTGGTCTTGTATGCCAAGTTTGGTCCAATTCTGAGACAGTTGAATCGGAACGCCGTTTTACGGGCCCCACGGTCCGATTCAACGGACAATTTTGTGCACGACCCACCGAAATCCAACTCTGGACATACGGTTGGATTCGTATCGAAAAACCGGATCCGTAGACATATAGTTTGATGACTTTAGAGACCATTGACTCTGGCACGATTTTCGGTGCAAAGTGGGTCCAACGGCGGACATCATTTTTGCCCGAATTTATCGTTTTGCCCCTGTGTCCGAAATTGGACTTAAGGACAGGCAATCCTAGCTAATTTGACTATTCTGAGAATGTTGGTAACGTTTATTTCAGCTTTCGGAGACAGTTGTGATGACTTGGACTTTCTGACTTGTTGATTGGCGATACATTGTTGGTTCTCCGTACAAACCCCAGGCAAGTATACCTTACCAGCTTGTACAGTATAATTTATATGCATGTTCACCATCTCACTGCTGTTCTTTTCCTTACATTCGTGATTGCTTTATTCCATGTCTAGTACACTCATCCTGTTATAGTTTTACTTTACATGTTTCTAGTTGTCTGCACATTCTCGTTCCTTTCTGTTATGATATTTCTATCTGTACACTGTGTTAGTTTCATATGTATTCCTTGATAGAGTCGTCTAGTTCTACACCACGATTCTCTCGACTTGATTATAACTTGACTTGACTTGACATGACTTGAGTAGGACTTGACTTTGACATTCTATAGATTGTGAGTACTTACCTTGACTACGGTCTATAGGATTTTTATACTAGGATTGGCTACCGTCTTGGTTGTGAGTACTTTCCTTGACTGCGATTGAGACACTATAGATTGTGAGTACTTGCCTTGACTGCAGTCTATAGCCTTGACCTATTAGCCATTTCTAGTATGGCATGCCAGTGTCTTAGGATCCTTGTGTTTAGATCTTGTGTCTTAGTTCATTTTGCCTCGTTGGGTATCCTTGATTGTTCCTTACTTCTTAGTATATTTGTACTGTACATGTTGGCTTGTATATTATGTATCTTTCTAGTCCTCTGAGGACCTGATGATCTCTTCAGGTTTAGCGACTGCATGGAGTTACTTAGCAGAGCGGGATGGTAGAGGATTGCGATGTATGATACAAGTATTTGCTTGTGATATTTTTTTATTATCCTCTCATGCTTTATATTCCGTACCATGTTATATTCTTCTTTATTTATAGACTCATATCATTCTTGAAGTCTAATCGGACATATATGCTAGTGGGCTGCAGACCACGACCCATACTTGTTCATTCTTGTTTATATGATTCCTGTGGATTGAGATATAGTTTAGATTAGATAGGATACCATAACCTTGACAGCTTATACATACTCGAGTCAGGCTGGAGTCCGCTTGATACGTAGCTGGCTTGCTTATGAGTTCGCGTCCGAAAAGCGGGTGCGGTTCGTGACAATCTGTGTGTGGATGATAGGCCGTGCTGAACTTGAGCGATGTGCCCAAGCTAGCCTGCAGGCTCCTCCAAAAGTGGACATGAATCTGCTGTCACGATCGGAGACGATACTCACTGGAATACCATGCAACCTGACGATCTGCTTCACATACAACTCTGCCAATCTCTCCATGGATAGTCTCACTTTGAATGGTATAAAGTGGGCCGATTTGGTCAACCTGTCAACGATGACCCAGATCGCATCCTTCCCGCCTGGCTAACGTGGAAGACCAGAAACAAAATCCATAGTGATATGTTCCCACTTCCACTCGGGAATCGGTAATGGCTGAAGTAACCCCCCAGGCCTCTGCCTCTCGGCTTTGACCTGCTGACACACAAGGCATCTAGAAACGAAGCGTGCCACCTCACGCTTCATGCCGTACCACCATACGTGAGCTCTCATATCCTTGTACATCTTGTTGGCTCCATGATGCAAGGAATATTGAGAACGGTGTGCCTCATGCATGACCTCCTATCGTAGCTCTCCACTAGGTACACATAGTCTCGTTCTATGCCTCAACGAGTCATCCTCTGCAATGGTGAAGTCCTCTAGTAAACCAGCCCGTGCCTGTGTAATGATACTCCTCAGCTGCTCGTCATGGGGCTGTGGCTCTCGTATCATATCCATCAGTCCAGACTGAATCTGCATGTCCATCATCTGTATCTCAACTCCAGAAATAACGACCTCAATGCCTAAGCTCCCCAAGTCTGCCAATAAGTGTCGATCTCTAGTCAAGAACATAGCCACTGGATAGGCATCCGCAACTACATTCGCCTTCTCCGAATGGTACTACAATGAGATGTCGAAATCCTTCATCAATTCCAGCCATCTGCGTTGCCTCATATTCAGCTCCTTCTGTGTGAAAACGTACTTCAAACTTTTGTGGTCATTGAATATTTTCACTCGCTCTCCGTACAAGTAGTGTTTCCACAACTTCAGGGCGAATATAACCGCCGCCAACTCTAGATCGTGGGTGGGGTAATTCTTCCCATGCGGCCGCAGCTGTCTGGACGCATATGCTATCACCTTCTTGTTCTGCTCTAAAACACACCCCAAGCCCTTCCCTGAAGCATCGCTATAGATAGAAAAACTGTCGGAACCGGATGGCAATGTCAATATGGAAGCTATCGTCAGCCTCTTCTTCAGCTCCTCGAACGCATCCTGGCAGTCCTCTGTCCACACGAACTCCACGTCCTTCCGAGTGAGCCTGGTAATCAGCTCCGCAATCCGAGCAAAGTCCTGCACAAACTTCCGGTAGTACCCCACCAATCCCAAGAAGCTCTGAATCTCGACCATAGAAGTCGGAGTAGTCCATGACTCAACAGCAGCAATCTTCTTCGGGTCAACGGATATACCGTCTCCTGTCACTACATGACCGAGGAATTCTACCTTGTCAAGGAAAAACTCGCACTTCGAAAGCTTCCTGTAGAGTTTCTCCTTCCTGAGGGTCTCCAGCACGATCCTCAAATGCTCCTCGTGCTCTTCCGGCGACTTCGAATAGATAAGAATGTCGTCGATGAAGACTACTACGAACTTGTCAAGGTATGGATGGAATACCTTGTTCATCAAATTCATGAAGACTGCCAGGGCATTGGTCAACCCAAATGGCATCACCATAAATTCGTACTGGCCGTACTTGGTCTGGAAGGCTGTCTTCGATATATCCTCCTTCTTCACTTTCACTTGGTGGTACCCCGACCTTAAGTCGATCTTCGAGAACACCCGTGCACCGCTCAACTGATCGAAAAGATCGTCAATTCTGGGTAGCGGGTATTTGTTATTGATCGTCTTGCTATTCAAGGTCCGGAAGTCGATACACATTTGCACTGTCCCGTCCTTCTTTGGCACGAACAACACTGGTGCACCCCAAGGCGACAAACTCGATCTAATGAACCCTTTCTCCAGTAGCTCGTCGATCTGCTTCTTCAATTCTACGGCCTCTTTATTGTTGATCCTGTACACTCGCTGCGACTCTGGCTCCGCACCTGGCACAAGGTCAATGGAGAACTCGATATCTCTATCTGGCGGCAGTCCTGGCAGCTCCTCGGGAAATATGTCGAGAAACTCCGCGATAATGGGATAAGGTAGCTCTTTTTCCGCTACCATGGTCCCACAAAGAGCGTTGCCACGCTGCTCTACTGCTCCTCTAGCGAACTCGAACACGGCCTCCCCAGGCGGACTAAACACCACGCATCCGCGGTGACAATCGATGCTAGCGAAATGTTCAACCAGTCCATGCCGAGCACTATATCAAAGCTCGGAAGTGGCATTATGAGTAAACTAGCACACATTTTCCAGCCTCCTATGGTAATGCGGCAACCGACGCAAACATCCTTCACCAAGATGATGCCTCCGCCAGTCGAGATTTTATAAGTGCAATCTAAAGGCTCAGATACAATACTATGTCTAAAGATAAAAGCTGCAGATATGAAGCTGTGACTGGCCCCAGAATCGAATAAAGCAATAGCTGAAAAGGACTCAAGGAGAACAGAACCTGCTATCACATCAGGAGATGCTAGTGTCTCCTCGACCGCCACGGTATAAGCTCTGCCTTGCTGCTGGTGCTGGACGAAGCGCTGCTGCTGTATGGGCAGGGGTCCCCTATGCTGCTGGGGTATCGTAGGCCTAGTCGGTGCTCCTGGGGCAGGTGCTGCCCCCTGTGCTGAACGGGGTAGTACTAGAGTGCACTCTCGCACCTGATGTGCACTCGACCCACAGAATAGACATACTCCGAGTCGCTTCCTGCACACCTCCCATGCATGCCCTGGCTTCTTGCAGTAGGTGCAAGGACCTACTGGCTGTCTCTGCTGAGTCTGCTGGATAGTAGAGGCTTTGGCTGGTGGCTGGTATTGCTGCTGCAGGTAACGGAGCTGTGGCTGATGCTGCTGCGCTGCGGTCTTCCCCGAAGCATTGGACCGTTTTGCCGATCCGGACTGGCTGTTGCCTCCTCCGTAGGCATCTCGGTCCCTCTTCTGCTTGTGCTTCATCTCCTTTTCCACTGCTTATGCAACCTTCAGGATTCCTTCGTAGGTGTTGGCCTGGCTGGTGGCGATGGTAATGCGAATATCGTACGATAGCCCTTTTCTGAATTTCTTCGCCTTGGCTTCCGGAGTCAAGGCATCTACTAAGTGGCTGAGGCAAGAGAACTCAGCGGTGTACTCGTCGATGGAGAGATTGCCCTGCTCCAGGAACTCGAACTCGTTCTCTAACTCTTCTCTGGCCGCGTCGGGGTAGAACTTCGTCTTGAACAGTTCCTTGAATTCTTTCCAAGTCACACCTGGCACGGGGAATCGAGGCTCATCTCTGTACCAAGTACAAGCGATGTCATAGAGCTGCATGCTGGCCGTCTCAACCTTCTTGTCTTTAGGAATTCAAGCCATCCGGAGGTTGCGGTCCATGTTCTCCAACCAGTCGTCTGCGTAGAGTATCCCTTCCGTTCCCTTGAATTCCCTGGGCCTAAGGTCCATAAAATTCTTGGAAGTTCCGGGGTGCAGTGGGGGAGCCTCCCTAGTCTGAAGAGCCTCCCTCAGAGTATCACGGAAGACGTCGGCCTGCAGCGTCTGGGAAGTGGTGAGCTGCTGAAAAATCTCAAGGACCGTGGCCTTATCCAGCGCAGGTCTTGGAGGCAGAAGTGGTGCAGGATGCTGAAGGGGTGCTGGCTGCTGTAATGGTACAGGCTAATGGAAGGGTGCTGGTGGAGGAAACCGTGTTGGTGGCGGAGTCGACAAAGAGAACTGGGGAGGTGGTGGAATGTCATCAGGACAAAATCTCGAAGTCTGCGGCTGGGGAGTCTCGCCTAAGTAGGTGAAGCAGCCTCCATGAGTCGGTAGGCTTCCATTCGTGGAAGACCCGCCAACGTTTGCTGGGGTGTTCGAGGGAGCGGTATTCCTGCCTTGAGAATCCATCTGACTGCCACAAAAGCAAAATCGTTAGTTGGTATGAAGATTCAAACAAGATGCAGATCAAAGGAATAATTGAGATCAAATATGGAATTCAATGACAATTTTAAACATGTGGTAATGGTCCTTAATTCTAGTCTTATTCGCAGGCCCGTAATAGTACATCTAAGTTGAGTACCACCACGAGTTTTGCTGTTTTTGCGAAAACGGACCTGCATGGGCCACCATAAAAACGTGTCACGACCCACACCCAATATTTGGACGTGAGCCGTGGGTACGTCCAGTCTACGCCGCAGAGTCGACGGTAGTATGCTGTCTAGTCATCTCCACATTTACAAATACAACCACGCAGTTTATATTCATTTCACAAAGTAAACCAATTAACAAATAGGCCAAATAAAATGGATTCTATAAAGAGTTTGGAGAGAGAGATAATGAATAATCTGACAAAACTCCAATATCAATCAAAATGTACTAACTGTCACAATCTCCAAAGAAAAACAATAAACTAAAGAACATCCACTAAACAACTCACGAGTCTCAAAAATAAGAATAACATCTAAAGTCTCGACTAAAACAATCTGTGCAAAAACTAAGCAACTCTACTAAAAGCCATCTGTAGCAGGAAAATCTGCATAAGCAGCCTCCAGCTCGTCCTATGCGCCAAAGTCCGGATCTGTAGTGTGCTCATAATACGTGGTACAAAAGCCTATAAATTATCACCTAAAATATTGGTTTTCCAGTCAGGAATGGAACAAGCACACAAGATGAAAAGCTATCCGCAACATAATAGAGTTGACAGTACATGAATATAACATATGTGAAAGAGAAACTGAAAAGTAAGATGATGACATGGTATATCTAGAATAAAATATGAATCGCAGAATATAATATGTCAACTGGAAAGAATGTGAAGGCTTAGTGACATGACAAGTGGTGAAAAATAATAAAAGACAAGCTATCTAAGTGAATTGAAATATCTGTTTCGACATGTGAACGGCTAGGGGGTAATCCGGCACCCTGCACGTGTCGTGTGCAGCTGCTATTCTCCACGAAAGATACGGGGGATAGAATGGGAAGTTCACACGTCTACTAAGATATTTCTCCCTCCCGACCCGTACTCATGAACCCAACAAGTCACGAAATAGCTAAATAAGAGTATAATAAATGGGGTTCATGATGCTAACATGTGTATCCATCGTGTCATCAAGCAAAAGGAACATACAAATAATATATACTGAGTAAAACCATCAGAATTGGAAGCAGATCAGAAAGTGTACTTGCCTGTCGTCCGGTGCTGGTGATACAAGTCTAGTACTGAATCAGAGTCCAACAGACCTATATTATGAATTTCCATATCAATACACAATTTAGAGTACAAAAGAAACTATCTAATAGATTACTTAGTCTTCCTAATGGATTCTCTCTTTGATACCTTATGGTTTTGGACCCTTACAGTTAATTGGTTGCCTATGGGTTACCTCTATTTCATACCTGGTGTCTCAATTCTTACTGTTCATAGTAGGTAAGACTGCTATTTGCTATTGGTACTTTATTAACCCTGTTTTGGTTACTAGCTACTGTGTATACTGCCTTTGTTTGAATTCAAGTACTAATGTTGGCCTCTAGGGTAAGTCATAAGCCCTATAAAGCTACTATCCTATAGTCAAAATCATGCATGTACAGGTCTTGCTTAGAATGGCATCTGCTCTTATGCTGGTTTCTTATTCCTGATGTATCTACATAGTTCCTATACTATTCCTGACCCTTCACTTAGACTGCAGGTCTAAGTCTTAGTTATCACATTTGCCAAGGATCTGAACGTATATTGGAGAAGCTTGACATTTAAAATGTGTCAGTTGACATTAACCCTGGTTCTACTAGGACTCTCACCCATGGACCAATCAGCTATAGGTTCCTAAACCCGACTGTCCTGCTGTCCATACAGGAACATTTCTCCCTTGGGGTTGTCACATACGAGATCAAAACAGGGCTACTCAGGCAGCCTATTGTTTCCCTTTTTCTGAAACCTATGCTTCTGCCCATCCTCATTTACACTTGACACACTCCAATGCTATGCAACCAGTGAGCTAAGACCTGCATTTTCTTTACTCAAGTTCTTGATACACCCTGCTAGGAATAGGTCTTTCTTGAACCTGTATGTGACTCGTAGGCCTTACTCACAGGTGGGACACTAGCCATATATTGAAGTACAAGATATCAAGGATGGATACCCTCATCTAACATACTCTAAAGAGTCTGAAAATGAACCTAAAGGAAGGATTGGGTGCTAACATGTCACAAAGACTGATCAAAATAAAAGTGCAGGCAGTGAACAAATCGACTGCACACAATGCAGGGCAAAGACAATCCTTAATACCTTACTGAAACCTATATGCAGTGAACCAATGCCCTGTAGGACATCCCATGTGAGCATTTACATGTGACTGAACCCAGGAAATGTATTGAACCTGCATAAATTACAGTGAATGGAATCAAGATGGACATGTGCAAATTAACCTAGGTGTTAGGATAACAAGGCAACCCACACACAGGTCCAATGGTCTGAACTTGAAGTTCATTCTCCAAAATGACTGAACTTGAAGTTTCAATTGTCTGAACTGAAGATACTGGTCAGAACATCAAAATAAGGGGACTGGACTTACCTGTAGTTGCAAGGGATCCTATAGTGAGTAATGAGTGATATTAGGCTGCATTAAATGTAATGATGTAGGCAATTAGCAGGGGGACATATACTATTTCATATTGTTAACAACAAGGAGGACTTGAATGTTTTGCAGAAGTTTGATTACTTGTGAGGAACAGAACAATAGCAATACAGTGGCTAAACATGTAATGGGATACAAGGTCTGATACTCGTTTCTAAGGCAAGGCAGGCTACTGAAAGTCGACTGATACATCAAGGCACAGGGGTCAATCCCAATGAAGGTCAACCACACGGATATGGTCACTACTACTGTAGGTGAGCCTGATATTTTAAATGACTAAACAAACTGATACCTGGCCAGGAATCCATGTAGACTAATCCATAGGTTAGATGCCTAAGCTAAGCATGGAGGATACATGGTCTGAACCCAACTAATATGAAGAGGAGGATGTTTGATACATGGTTGTATCATAGATCCCCTCTGCTATAAAGCTCTAAATTCGTAATGGTAAAACAAAACTCCTTGCACTTAAATGTTGCCCTTGTCTAAGGTTGTTGTTGCTGTCAAAGGCAACTTGTTCCTCATGTTCATACATGTTTTTCCCAATGACAACTAAACCTGTGTGTATTGCCCTTAGTACGGTACTAAATGTGTAGTGGCCTATAATGTATAATTTGAACATTAAACTTATACAAAAAGGGCATGACAGAACTGAAGGGATAACAAAGACAAAGTCGAGGAAAATATGATTTGTGCCCTCATTATTGACTGTACTGAGAATGCTCATGGGCTGGGTATACCTCGGTCTGCATATTGCTTGCATACATAAGGGGGAAGTGTAGAACAAGGAAACATGTTTAGGGGGTCTGGTCTACATCAATGTATCAGGACCACTGTTTGTCTATGATACCTATTTCGAGCAATCAAGTCTCCAACTGTTTATAGTTGTCACATCATATTCAGTTGAGAAGAGACAGGTATCATATGGTGTATCAGATTTATGGTAACATACTCAATACATTGATGGTTCCTGTTATCATGGTGAGTAGACACAGGCAATGTAGACCTTGTCAAGTCCATGGGTTAGATATTATGGCACATATTGGTTTGTGCTTTAAACAAAGCTCATAGGATGCTCAATTAATTATAACTCTAAAATTATAATATCTGGTCTGGACATGAGTCAATCATTCACATACTACAATAGCATCTGATGCATATATCTGGCATCCTCTGATAACAACCTGTTATTGGAACAAGCTGTGCTCTGGTGTACAAGTATCACTTATCATCTGCAGTCGTTGCAACTGCACCTATCTCCCATTCATTCCTGTTTATATTTAACAGTAACTCCCATACACCCTTACTCTCATTAACTCATGCTACCCAGATAGGCATAACCTACCCACATATGTTATGAACTCTTCTCAGGCCCTTGCCCATGTTCTGATGTCCACAACACCACATCCCCACACCAGTTTACAGGGTATCCATTATTGTTAAGCAATAACCCTCTACTTCCTATGTGTTCCCTGGTCTCGTGTCTATGTTTGTACAGGCTGGTACACCCTTCTCAGACCTGTACAAACCAACCTATATGTAACCAAGTACTCACCTTGGTGTCAAGCAAGACTGTCCCTGATGCCAGGTAAGCTTGTCCTTGATGCCAGGTAAGTATACACCAAGTATACATCAAGTACACATCAAGTATACATTAAGGGTCAAGGATATCCCTGTTCCTACTAATGTCTCTTGGTTTAGAATTTAGGTATCCATGTTCATATGGTATGAAACCTCATGGCAACCTAAAACAGGACATGTGGTTGATGTATCAGGTATTTAGCCGATGTAAAATTTGATGTGTCATAAACACCCTGTGCTCGATACTCGAGTACATCCCATAAGTCCCTTATTGGTCATTAAGTCGAACACATACCCATCTCCCCTATATTAGTTAATAACAGTCGTTTGTAAGTCTATTGGTTGATTAGTTCTAACAAATTAAAACCATGGTGGGTGAGAGTTACTTGTCGAATGGTTGTTTGTTTCGACTCTCCAAATATCCTTTGACGCAGAGCAAGATAAGACTTGCAGTAGGAAAATTAGGGTTTAAAGGGAGAGACTAGGGCATCGCTTAATCTACATATATATAGTCTAGGTCGAATCCTGCCAGGATAAGGAGAAGAGAATTCGATCATATCTAAACCCTCTTCTGGCTTTGGTCGTTGGAAATTTGAATACAGGGTTTTAAATCCCTACACTCGAAAGGGGATTTTGAATTAACACAATTGTACTTAGGCCCCTCTAAGTTGTGGTATTTACAAAAATGCCCCGCTTCCTTTTTATTTACTAAGAAACAATATATATATATATATATATATATATATATATATATATATATATATATATATATTTATTTACTAAGAAACAATATATATATATATATATATATATATATATATATATATATATATATATATATATATTCCATATATACATTGTGTCACGACCCGCACCCAGTGAAAGGGTACGAGAAGTAACGAAAGCCCAGCCTACGCCGCAGTGTCGGCGGTAGAACGCTGTCCCGAGTCACAATATCTAACACAGTCTAGAATAAGCTCCGAATGGAGAGTAATAATAAGTAACTCAATCACAATACTAAGATGGAATAGAAGAAAGAATCTCGAGAGAGTCACAGATAAAAGTCTAGGTGTAAACCACCAGAATAAATCTCAAGTACAATAGTATAACTCATAAAGTCTCAAGAAGAAAGACAATAAAATACTAAGTCTCAGCTAGACTATAGGCAAGTCCTCAGCGACTGTGGGATCCTCCTGGGGGTCCACGTCGCCAGTGTCATATAAGCCAATGCCATAATAAGTAGGACAGTACTCCTCATCAATACCTGTAAAATTTTCAACATGTCCAGTCAGGACGGAACGAGCACATATCTCTCACAACAGTTCATATCAGGAATGGACATATAAAGCAAGCTATAGAAAACTATACATGGATCGTTGTAAAGAAAGTCAACAAGAGAGAGAGAGAGAGACTATAAAATGAGATATAATATGATAATAGAGAAATATAACCTTCTACATGATTCAGAGCATGAATTGGTTATGTAAACAGCTTGGGTTGCACATGGATACAGCTAAGGAGTGCACATGGATAACAACTACTGGGGATAATAATCACATAACCAACTACACTCTCCCTGCCCCCAATCAATACACAAGGATCAATGCATGTTATGTTATTGCACATGGATAACAACTACTGTATACATGGAGCTCATATGGTCATGAGTGTACATGAATAACATATGAGTGCACATGGATAAATATGAATACATGGAGTACATGATGGCCATGATAAAGTACATGAACATGACATACTCGATGTATCCGAGAGGATAACATCGCATGAAAAGATCCATAGGGTACTAATCCGTGTGAACATCGTGTCAGCATCAAGTATACTAGTCTATAACAAGAGAACATATCCAAAGAAGTATGAAAAGATCAGAGAATGTACTCGCCTGGCAAATCGAACTGCTGATGATGAAGTGTAACTAAATTGGGGCAATGTAATCCTATTTAAAATACACACATGTCACAACCAAGTCCACAATATCAAAAGAAATAGCTACAATACAAGACTACATGCTTCTAGGTCCATTTTGGTCAATGTCAACCCTCGGTCAACTCTGGTCAAACTTGGTCAACGCTGGTCAAACCTGGGTCAACTGGTCCGTCTACTAATTTCTAGGTCATACACAAAATTTCAGGTCATTCGGAGTTCGTTTGAGTTGAATTGGATCAAGTTTGACCCAAAGTTGACTTTTGTCAATTTGGTCAACTTGTCGGCCAATTCGACTAAACTAAGCTCGAAATGATAAACCAAATCTGTCCTAGGGCTCCTATAGTCATATAAACAACTACAATCTAATCTAAAAGAATTAACAAGCAATTATATATATACATATAGGTATATACACACATGTGTATATACAAACAAACAAAACCCAAATCTAACAAAAGTGGTGTGTGCGTGTGTATGTACTGGTGCTTACTGAAATAAGGGTCAATTCTGAGATTAAAATCATTCAAACATAATCATGGTATTACCCAAATTATTATACTATTATATACATCTATATAAAGTAGGAAAACTACATATATATATATATATATATATATATATATATATATATATATATATATATATATATATATATATATATATATATATATATATATATATATATATATATATATATATATATATATAGTTTTCCTACTTTATATATATATATATATTTTTTTTCCTACTTTATATATATATATATATATATATGTAGTTTTCCTACTTTATATATATATATATATATATATATATATATATATATATATATATATATATATATATATATATATATATATATATATATATATATATATATATATATATATATATTTTAATATATATATATATATATATATATATATTAAAATATATATATATATATATATATATATATATATATATATATATATATATAAATATATATTAAAATATATATATATATATTTTAATATATATATATATATATATATATATATATATATATATATATATATACAAAAAAAAAAAAAAATATATATATATATATATACAAAAGCTCAAATGGAAAGATACGCAATGATGCGTGATACTTAGAAAGCCTAAAATCTGGAATAATTCCCCCTCGACCCATTCTCCATGTTAGGAATGGGTTTCAATGGGGCTAAACATATATATATATATATAGTTAGATATATGAATAAAGCCATATATAGTAAACACATATATCCATAAATGATGGAAAATTGTGAAACAAAGCCAAAAGTTGATTCTCACATATTTGAAATATCATATTAGTCCTGTAAACTCAGAATTTATAAGCTAAAATGCTGGAAATCAAAATATCACATATCAACTAAAAATCAAAATATCATATAAATCTCAATTTTTCTCCAATTCAATGAAAACCCGATTATGCTTGGAAAAAGGCAAACAAATAGGTGATGATTCCGCAGATCACTTCCCACAAGTTCTAATTATCATATATGAGCTAACAATTTAGAAAATACGGACTAAAAAGTCAAGGATCAAAAAATCACATTTATATTCAAAACTTTGAACCCGAAAAACCCAATTTTGACAAAACGACTCAAAACGCAAAATACAGAAAATCAACCCGCGAAACTCGAAATACACGCTGGTCTCAACCTACGTGATACGCTCGGGTACTCTCGGGTTCGAAATCGTGTCCGTGTCGTGTCCACAGAACGCGTATCGAAATTTCCCGATACCGCGTGGTACGCGTGCGTTCTCGCTCGTTTGAGCGCCGCACACGCAACGAAACGCCACGTACTCGTACAAATAGCTGGAGGGGTCCTGGGGTAGGTCTTGGATTCGATGACATGGTGACACGATGCCCGAAACAGCGCACGTAGACCCACACACCCGTGCGGCCTGCTGCGCGCGCGCGTCCCCCCCCCCCCGCGCCCTCATGCACGCGATTCCGTCCTCGTGGCTCGCTCGTCGGGCCACGATACGACTCGGGATTCGTCCTACGGGTCGTCTAGGCATAGGTCGACATGTCCCGGATCCTGGAACGGGACTTCGTTGCGTCGTGTGCGCGCACGAAGTCCGTTTCCGCGACAAAAATCAGCCCAAGTGCACAGTGTGGCTGACCAGTGCACACGCAATTTCTCCGCGCTCGCTCGACAAAACGTCGTGAAATTTTACGAACATATGGGCAGAGGTTGCCCCTACATGCTCGTAAAAGTTCACATAATACGGAGCTCTGTGCGTCGAGTTATGACGTACAGACTGCAGGACGTGCACGGGACCGTGCACGGGATCTCGTGCACGCGTGTCCGTGTTTGAAACGTCGCTGAAAAGTCATCGATTTCCAATCCGTCTTCACAAAAGTTTATTGAAATTATATTATCTAAACATCCATGAAATCAGAATCGAAAAATAGCAAATTTCAATCCTAAGCGGCGTTTCGTCGAACACGTGCCGTAAGGGACCGACACGGGCTCGATACCTCCATCAAACGGAGTCGAAATCCTACCAAATTTCGTTGGCAAGGCTAGGGCACCTATATGGATGCAAAAATGAAGAAAAAACCAAATTTGCAATGGTAGATTAGGGTTTTACCTATTGAGTGTTAAAACTCAATGATCGGGGCTCTTCGGTTGTCGTGTCGGCCAATTTCCCTCCAGCAAAACCTTCCATCTCCACTCTAGAAATGGTCCAGCAGATCCTCCTCTCCTCGACGAGCGCAACGGAGTTCATTTGGAAAGAAACGGACTTCGGATGAAGGAAAAAAGTGTTTTGGAGAGTTGGATCTCTTAGGGTTTCTTTGTGGAGGCTACAAACTACAAATGAATGCAACAATGGGAGGGGTACTGCTGTTGGGCAGCCAAGGGGGGTTGTCACTCCCCATTCCCGGAATACGTAAATTTTTGATTTTTCATGTATATGGTATCTGGCACCTGTATCTTTATTGTATACATCATGTATTTGTAACTAGCCATAACATGGAACAGTATCTCGTCGCGGATTAGTGTGCCATCCCTTGTCCTTGTCTGGTTGTAGGCGTGGTTCACTGTTTCGATGATAAGATTTCTGAACCGTGTTGTGGTTAGGATTTTATTTAATTAATTTAATTAGTTGTATCATGTAGCATTTAACATGTCATTAGTCATGTGGTTAAGAGCATGCTTAAGCTTAGGGTTTCTTTGAGTCAACCCAACCCCTATATATATTCTCTTTCTCACTCTCCCTCCTCATTCACTCTTTTCATTTCTTTTCCTCCCAACCAATAGGCAAGTACATCTTGCACCAAATGGAGAGATTCTTGCATTTTTCATTTCTTGATTTTTCTTAGATATTATTTGTCTATATTGTTCTTCTCTTCATTCTCTACAAGTTTAGTTCTTGGAGTTTTTGATTTTAATGGCTAGTTTGGTGTAGATCTAAGTTTTTATAACTAGGGTTTTATAGATTTCCATGGTTTTGATCTATCAAACTTGGTTGTTTTCGAAAAACTAATGGTTTTATGTTGTAGAGAATTCAATTTCATTCAGTTTTGGCTTTTGTTTCGCTTGATTTCGACTTCGGATGAGGAAGTTATGGCCATCGCAAGTTTTCGGAACTTTCATGGCTGAACTTGCTGTTTGGGGACGATGACCCCCATGCGCCCGGGAGGCCATGCGCCGGGAGGCCATGCGCTGTGAAGTCCCGGCAACGATGACCCCCATGCGCCAATTCATGCAGGAATCTCATGCGCCGATTCGTGCAGGAATCTCATACGCCGATTGTGCAGGAATTCCATGCGCCAGAATTGCTCTATTTCACTGTTTTTGCCTGTTTAAGTTATTTTGTAGCTAGAATCTTGAAAAACTCAAAACATGAAAGTTGTAGATCTTTGTATTGGCTTCAAGGATCTTCATGTCTCACTTTAACCTGAATTCACATGTGACTTTTATGTCACGAGGGGTCCACGTGACTTCCTAACTTGACCATATTCCTGACCTGATTACCTGTATACGTGCTGGTACATGTTCTAAGTGTGTATTGAGATACAATATTAGTATGCACTGCTGTACTATTTAAATGAGTGCACTGAGGTGTGACTCTACATGCCAAGTGATCGTTCGTGTTATATGTCAATACATGTGTACCTTCCAGTATAGTCATGGTAATTTGTCAGTAATAGTATCGTGGTATGTTGATTTTGTTGAAGCATTACACTAAGCATGGATCTAGATCGGGCCGATGTAGATTCATACTTAGGGTACACGTACTATGGTACGACATATAGGAGGATGACCATGTGACCACGACATGTGATTCCATATCAAGATAGGGTTAATCTAAGAAACCCAAATTGGTAGATGCATTGGGTGGGAAGAATCCCAAGATCGTGCCATACTGGCCACCCCAGGTCCTGTCCTGACGTGTCGGGTTGGTCGCCATGGATATAGTTTCATCCGCCTATAGTGGATGACTATATCCGACTCCTACGTGCTATGTGTTATATGTTTAGCACGGTGGCCTTACGGGGGACCGGTGCATAATCAAAGTTCTATATGTATATGTATATTATATGGTTTGGCTAGTCCTGCTGGGTTGACACGATCTGAGGATTCCTATATATTGCATTACTGGAATAACCCAGACAAATCATAGAAAGCCGTAGGATTGATTGGCCGCTTGTAAGCTGACTTGTTTTGTGATATGTTCTCTTCTGTTAGCAACTGAGGAACATGGACTATCGTGGTGCGTGGTCCAACCCATGTCCTTGTTTGGTTGTTGGGTTGGGCCATTGTGCTGCGATAGGCTATGGACCGAAGTCGCGATCAGAAGCCCTTTTACCTGCCCATGGCTATAGGATATATCTTATCTCGGCACAATATTGGCACCGTTTGTCCTTATTTGGTTGTAAGGGTGTCGTATTATCTCGATGATATGGTATAAGCCTATAACTCGTGAATCAGGTCTTATTTAACTCATGGGTTTTATCTCACTCTTTTGTGCTCCCTGGTGGTACTTGCTATTCGGGGCCTGACCCCGCTGGTTTTGTTTGGCCAGATCCCGTAGCAGCTCCAGAGGATCCAGCTTTCTACTCGAACAATGGTGCACACCAGGAGTATGGGCGCCAGGGACCATGAGTGGGTTTCTTCTTCACCGCTCTGATATCTTCTATTTTGTACTTGGCGTTTAGCCACCGGCACATATTTAGCCGGCAGTTCTGGACACTAGTTTCCTTTGCATAATTGTAATTAAATCAGACTGCAGCTGACTATAGTTATGTACTATTGACTCTCGGAACTAGCTCCTCATTTAGTATAGCTAGACTCATGAATCATTTTGATGAAGCGTCGGGGACGCCTTACTGCTTTGTCTTATATGATTATTATTTACTGCTTTTTGTTTTGATTGATTGAGACATAGATGCTCTGTGGGACCATAGGAGACCTGATTGTAGCATGCACCCCCTAGTCTCTTGACAGCCACGATCGCCGTATGACGTTTATATACCTCATACGGTGTAGCTGGCCTAGTCCGTCTCAGTATTCCGGTACTTGGGCGTGACAGGGGTTCTCTAGGGTTAGGGTTTCACTTGGGCCAACTCTTTCTCAAGTAGAAATGGGCCCAAGTCGAAAAGCTCAAAGGCCTACATGCAAAAAGGCTAATTAAATAATTAAAAGCCTTAAAAATAATCTAATGCACAAATTAAATTCTAAAAATGAAAATAAAAATTTTAATGCATGGTTAGGCCCCTATACAAGTCCACTAGGGTTAAACCAGTTGCTAGCACAAACAAGAGTCAACATATTCAGGAAATCACATAAAGGCCAAAATGGCTAAAAATCAATTAATCACTCTAAAAATTTACTAATAAAATATAAATTAATTCTAATGATAATAGATCTATTTCTAATATAGAATAAAGGTCCTAGGTCATGGTTGGCTAAGGTCAAACTACCAAGTCACTAGTCTGGAACCAATCAAATCACACTGCTGTAGAAGCATGGAAAATACTAAAGAAATTGACTCATGCGGCCAAGAAAGACCCCATGCGGCTCAGAAAACGCATGCGGCTCAGGGAGTCATGCGGCATAAGGAGCTATGCGGCCGGAGGCATTCCATGCGGCTCAGAAGACACGTGGCGTGACGGTGCTCCCCTCCGATCCATGCTGCATTAATTGCTTTGACGGCTGACCCCTCTGAAAAGTTGACAGACCTGACACCAAAGCAGGTAATTATGACTCTGTCATGATGATGAATCTCTAGGGAAGAGAAAGAAATCTCTGACACGATCCCCCGAGAACAACAAAATGCCACGTGGCCCTGCCACGTGGGTGTGCTTATGCGGCTCGAAGTGAAGACTTTCCATGCGGTTCAGAGTGAAGCTGTCCCATGCAGCTCGAGTGGAATCATCCCTATGCGGCTCAAGAAGATCATGCCCATACGGCTCAAGCAGACACACCATTATGCGGTTCATGCGGCTCATCATATGGTTCAGAAGTCTGAAGGAGGGGGCCACTGCCCAGACAGCCCTGACACGTGTCCCAAGTCTTATGCGGCCCAAAATTTATGCGGCCCAAATCTCATACGGCCCAATCTGTATGCGGTTCCAGTCTCACCATTGGCTCTCAGGACACGTGTCCTCAGCCGATCAATCTCCCAGATTTATGGCAATCCAAGATCGGGTCGAATCCCAATGATCTAGGGCACGTGGCAGGAGAATAAATTTGATTTATTCGCAGATATGAGAGAATCATTATAAGGAGGATTTATGCCAATCAGCATTAATTGCTAATGGGGATTTGGTGTAATCTATCCTTAATGGTTCTGATTCATCACAATCAGAAACGAACGGCCTGGATTGATCAATCCCCAGGCCGCCGCCATCTCCAAGAGCTAATTATTGGCAACCCTAGCGATCACATCCCACTATTATAAATAGCAAGGTGCCATTCCCTTGTGAGATAGAGAGAGATATACAAAAAAGAAGCCAGAGAAGAATACGTATACACAGAGAGACTTCCCCCATAGTCAGAGAGAGAATATACACAGAGAGAGAGAAGCCAGGAGAGCAATCAGAGAGAGAGCAAGAAGGCATTTCTTCGTCAACGACCAAGCAGATCTTCCCCGAGTCAAGGCTGCGTACCGATCGTCCAAGGAGTAAGGCAGAGCGGCCGTCGCTTTCCCGAGCCTCTATCGTCACCCCCCAGAATCTAAAATAAACAATCATACTTAGACTGCTGTACCTAGGTTTTCGTCCCTAGGCTTTCTTTGTACGAGCGAGTTTGTATTGTGAGTCTAAGTTCAGTCCTCCGATAATTGTTCTGTACTTTTACAATCAATGGCAAACACGATGGCGACTCTGCTGGGGACTAACTTCTCTACGGCTGAGGAGTTGGTGACGCAATTGGACGCAGCCAAACTTGGCTCTACACAACAGAAGATGGTCGTACGCTTCGACCAACAGGCGTTCGAAGAGATGCTCTCTGAAGGTAGCACTGGCCCGGTCCAGAAGCGCACCCGCACCATAAAGGCTCGCAAAGAGTGGAGGCCAAAATCATTTGCTCCTCCGCAAGCCCTTGATGAGGTGCTCTCTATTGCTCAAGATGGCGAGAAAGACTCCCCTGCGGCCCCACTTCAGACCGTAGACAACTCTGCTGTCCCCAAGTCCGGCAGAAGAAAACACTATGATGCTGGACTTGCAGGGGCAAAGAGGAACTCTACGCGATCTGAGCCGCATAAAAGTATTAACCGCAGGGAGAAAACCCATGCGGCTACAACCGCCGACCGCAATAAAGAAAACTCATGCGGCCACATCTGTCAGCCGCATAACTTATGCGGCTACAGTTGCCAACCGCACGGATGAGACTCATGCGGCTATTAAAGTCAATCGCTTGCAGAAAACCCATGCGGCCACAGATGCCAACTGCATGCGGTCAGCCTGCACGGTCGTGACTCCTAACCGCATAAAGACTCATCCTACAACAAAAGACAGCCGCATGCAGATAGCCTGCACGGTACCCAATGCTAGCCGTATAGCATTCATCCCACGCTTCTCTCGATCAGTCTTCGACCGGCTCTCATGCGGTCCTGACTCTGATCATTCTCTGGATGATAATCCAGACTCTGTGGTATTCGACTTAGACTCCTCCTATTACGCACCCACAAGTGCTAAAAGGTGGAAGTCTAGGGCAGCGCGGGCTCATCAAGTCCAGACGACTTCCCCAACCTCTGACTATCGGGGCGTCCCGCTGATTATCACGCGGGCCTCTGATGGGAAGTTGTATAAAACCACTCAAGTCCAGCCCCCGGCGGCAAACAGACAAAGTGGTTCCTCTGACCTGCGTGAGGTTATCCTCCACAAATGCAAGGAAAGAGAAGGAGCTTCGGGGTGTAAAGAGCCCTCACACGGACATCAATGCACCCAGATCATCGTCAACTGCTGTTGCAGCAACGCGGCGGTGACGGAAGACCGGCCATCCGTCTTCCAAAGACTACATCACTCGAGCTCAGAAGACGAGGCATCTCCTGTTGTCTCCTGTAAGTTCGCGCAGAAAGTTCTCGCCAAGGGAAGAGGGAAGAAAATGAGCATCTTCAGCCCAAAGGTGTCAACTACTGCAGCTAAGAAACCGTCGTCTAAAGGGTTATCCTCCACTGGAGTATTTCAACACACCCGTTCGAAGACGAAAACTGCTGCAGTAGGAAGTTCGTCGTCTGCAACATTGGGGGTCGTCAGAACTGGGGGTAGCACTCCTCCAAACATCCACGACAATCCGACATTCCAGGAATACGGACTGGAGGAAGCAAATCCTCCGATGGATACAACAGATACCGACGTCCCCAAGGACATCCTAGACGAAGCAAGCTCCGAAGCCGGGGGTAGTGTTCCTTCCGAGTCTGAACCTGAAGAGAACATCCCCATATATCCTGATGATTTCTCGACGCATGGGTACGACTCGGAGGGTACATCCTCCACCACTCCTTCCGTCACTCCTCATGTGAAGACGGTGTTCATGATAGACAACAATCAAGGCGGTTCTGGTGATCGCCAGCGCATCGACACTTTGGAGGCCATATTGCACACCTTAGTCAAGTCTGTAGACGAGATCAAAGCGGCGCTTCCTAATATGCAGGGGGTGACACCTGGCCAGACAAGCACGGGTCCCCCAATCAACGTAGATTCAAATTCGACGGCACCGAACCCGGGCAATAATCCTCCCGAAGTAACGGCTCCGACTGCGACAGATGAGACCCGAGAAGTAAGGAGAGAAGTTCAAGAGCTCCGAGCCATGTTCCACGCCAGAGAAAACTCTCAAGACTTCAGAATACGGCAACCATATCCTGCTGAATGGAGGGATGTTCCATTTCCACCAAGATATAAGCCGTTCAATATCAATCCATATGATGGCAAGACTTCAGCAAGACGGTACATCACTTACTTCGAGGTCACTACCGACCATCTGCCCCATGATGACGCTATCCTGACACGGTTATTCATTGGGGCATTGGAAGGAGTCGCCTTCGATTGGTACCGCAACCTGCCAGGCAATTGCATACATTTCTTCGCTGGCTTCAAACGCCTGTTCTTGGAGAGGTTCTATGAGGTAGGGCAGGACGTCACGATGTCTACCCTCATGGACGTCATTCAAGGAGAGAAAGAGCTGACGAGGAATTATATTGAGCGATTTCGTCAAACAGCAATGAAGTTACCATCTGGCAACCCGGACTCCTCCTTGATCGAAATCTGCCAAAAGAGACTACTCCCAACAATCAGTCTCTAGATGGGCGAGAGTCAATTCAAGGACTGGAAGGCTTTTATCATTAGTGCTACAAGTGCCGAAGAACGATTAAAGAAGGCTCGCCAACTGGGATTACATATCTCAGAGGGAGAGAACAAGAGCAAGCGTCCCAGCACCACCAACGACAATGGGGGTAGCCCCTCCAACAACCGGAACAACAGAGGCAAGCAGGCTATGGTGGTCGATACAGCCCAGAAGCCTGAGTCGCAACCTGCGGACAAACAATGGCCTCAAATCACTTACTCTTTTGAAGACGGTCACGTCAAGTCTATCTTGGACATGCTCATACAAGGAGATAGAATTCAGCTTCCTCCACCAAGACGGGAGCCTCGGCCGGCTGATCTGGAGAACCCAAAGTTCTGCCATTACCACCGCTACGTCTACCATGCTACGCACGACTGCTACCAACTGAAACGATATATCCAGAACCTCATCGATTCGAACGCTCTGGCCATCGATTTCGAGGAGGTAACCGTGGCAGCCAATATGGTGTCCGTACAATTCGGCAGCTTCCCTCCAATAGAGACCCAGGACGGGGTTATACCCATCCCTCTGGCAACGATGGAGATTGCTAATCTCCCGCCTGCTAAAGCTGCTGGTCTAGTACCCCTCACCACATCACGAGGGGAAATCATGTGGGTCCATCCGGACCTAGTCCACGAGGTAACTCAGTCGACTCCATCTTCTAAAAAGAAAAGTAGAAAAGTCAGATCCTGCCGTACCACCTCAGCAGATGAAGAGGAAGTCACGGCCGTTGTTACTCGATCCGGAGCACAATCTCAACCTGTGGCTGAAAACTCGACTGATGATCATCCGCCCATTACCACGGATGCTTCGGGACCGGTTCTGCCTTCGACGACCGACAAGCCTAGGCCGAAGGAGACTCGCTTCGACAAATCCCTCCGAAAGAAAACATCTCAGGGGCTGGAGAGGCCCTACAACTTCGACATCTTAGCGCAATTGGCCAATACACCGACCAAATTGTCCTTATATGAACTCCTGAGGCTTTCGAAGGATGTCCGCACAGCCTTGAGCGATGCACTTCAAAATGCCGACGCGTACCTGGCTCAGGTCAACCTCACGGGAGAAAATCAGCCCGCAGACCTCCAAGACAGTGCCTGTACGGGAGCAATGCCCAACATCGTCTTCACTCCACAAGACATGCTCATCAAGACTAATCTACACGATCGCCTATTATACTACACAGGCTACATCGGCGATGTAAAGGTGGACCGGATGCACATTGACCCTGGGTCTTCCATAAGCATCATTCCAAAAGGACTACTGTATCATCTTCGCATCCCGATGCATCGCCTGACCCCTACAAACACCGCCATCAGCGGGTTCAATTCGGGCAGGAGCTACCCAATCGGGAAGATCCGTCTGAAATGTCAGATTGGCGATCTCCAATCAGAAGTCACTTGCTACGTCATAGATGCCGACACTTCATACAACATCCTTTTGGGGCGCCCTTGGATACACGATTATATGATCGTGCCTTCCACGCTACACCAATGCTTCAAATATGTCGACAAGCACGGCTTCGTGAGGACAGAATTTGCTGACATCGATCCCTTCAAAGGGGTCGAATCTTATTACTCGGACTCCTGCCTATACGAAAAGTCGAAGAGGCACCTTGAAGGAGGAAATAAACAAACTGATGTTGAAGCAACCACGGGATCAGAAGAACCTCTGACAATCCACCTCCAGGCTCGCAAACCAGGCAATTCTGCACCCCTTACGGCCACGCTGCGTAAGGACGCGGTCAGCCTCTCGGCACAGGAAGAGCAGTTGAGAATCCGACTGCCAAGGTCCGGCCAGGTACCGAAACCCACGACAGGGCCACTTACCATCAGATTGCCGAGAGTCGGTCAATCCCAAACAGAGAAGCTCAATTCCTCCGATAGACCTCTGACGATACGCCTGCCTAAGAAAGGTCGTCACCCCGATGCGAGGTCTGACACTTCAAGCGAACCAGCCACCCCTCGCTCCACATCACGTGCCAGACTGGGGGTTGCTAGTCTACCGACAACCCCACGCTCTGCTCCGTCAGTTGAGCCTCTGAAGATCAAGCTGACTAGGACGCCCTCTCAATCTTCATTCACACAGTGGGTAGCCGAAGAGGAACCAGAGCTAGCCAAGTATGTGGCTGCCCACACTGACGCTCCCTCCGCAGATGATGTAATCCCTCTAGAAAAGATACCTTACTTCATCAATAAAGGGTGATCTTTGAACTACACCGAGCTCAATAAGCTATGTACAATGTATGCTATAGAACACGGTATAGGCACTCACCTACATACACGGGTGACAAATGTGTACACCGCTATCCAACTTACTCCAGTAGAAGACGCTTACCGAATAATCGAGGGAGGGGACCACCCAATCATCTTCGGCCGGACGAACAACCCGCATCCCCTCCCCATGGAAGAAGTTGACTTCGGGTCAGATGCTGGAAGACTGCCTCTGTAGCTCTATAGCCCTCAATCCAAATATCTCATGCAGAAACAGGGGTATGATCTAGAGACAACGCCAGGACTAAATTACGCCACTGGACGACGATTACCTTTGAAGACGCCAGCCCCGACGGGCAAACCACGGAACTACTATAACAAAACCCGATGCGGTTTAGGGCATGTAACGCCTACTACGACCCCTGAAAGCTCAGATGAAGAATGCGACTGGCAGTTACATTCAATCGGATCACCGACTTCCGACTCAGATACCAGCATCGGAGATGTGTTCAGACAAGTCATGTCAGTCAACATGGCATTCACCGACGCTTACGAGGAAGACGAAGACATCCCCAAAATCCTTGAGCTAGAGCCATGGGCCCAGCAATTAGACGCACAATAGGAAAAGCGGTTCGAACTGAGGGAACCTCCTACTGAAGATGAAGTCATACAAGTGGATCTCGGCAGCGAATCTTCTCCAAAACCGATCTTTATCAGTAAAAGCCTAACTGACGAAGAACGAGAGTCGCTGTTAGAACTTGTCAGAGAATACATTGATGTGTTCGCCTGGAGCTATGAAGACATGTCGGGGTTAAATCCTGACATCGCTCTCCACAAACTCAATATACGGCCAGATGCAAAGCCAGTCAAGCAGCAACAACGACGCTTCCGCCCAGGCGTCATGGACGCGATCGAAGCCGAAGTCAACAAGCTAATAGCCAGCGGCTTCATTCATGAAGAGCAACATCCTGATTGGGTCGCCAATATAGTACCCGTCCTCAAGAAGAATAGAAAGATTCGAATCTGCATCGACTTCCGCAACCTGAACGAGGCATGCCCCAAAGATGAATTTCCCCTTCCTATTACAGACATCATGATCGACAATACATGCGGCTTTGAACGTATGTCATTCATGGATGGATTCTCGGGGTACAATCAAATCAAGATGTCTTCCGACGACGAAAAGCACACTTCATTCCGAACCCCGATTGGCACATACTGCTACACAGTTATGCCATTCGGTCTAAAGAATGCTGGCGCTACATATCAGCGAGCCATGAGTATCATTTTCAGAAAACATTTGCGCAAGACAGTGGAATGCTATGTCGATGACATCGTCGTCAAGAGTCGCCGTAAGGAGGATCATCTGCAAGACCTGAGAATGTTGTTCAACTTAATGCGAGCCCACAATCTGAAGATGAACCCTACAAAATCGTTCTTGGGCATATCCAGCGGGAAGTTCTTGGGCTTCATCATCACTGCACGGGGTATCCATGTAGACCCCGAGAAAACGAGGGCAATCATGGAGATGGGTCCCCCGAGAAATCTCCGTAAACTTAGAGGCCTCCAAGGGAGGCTAGCTTATATCAGGAGGTTCATTTCCAACCTCTCCGGGCGATGCCGACCGTTCACCCACCTCATGAAGAAGGGAATCTTATTCGTATGGGACGAGGAATGCCAGCGCGCTTTCGATGACATCAAAGAATATTTATCAAATCCTCCAGTCCTGGTGGCCCCGGTCCCTGGAAAACCATTCATGCTCTATGTACGAGCAATGGAACACTCCCTCGGTGCCCTACTGGCACAAAACAACGACGTAGGCCACGAACAGGCCATTTACTACCTCAGCCGAATGATGGTCGGGCCCGAACACCGATACACCGCTGTGGAGAAAGAATACCTCGCCCTGGTATTCGTCATTCAAAAGATGCGGCACTATGTCACGGGGCAAACCATACATGTGATCTCACGAATCAACCCTCTCAGGGTCCTCATGACCAAACCAGGGGCACTCAGCTCCCGCCTCGCTACATGGGCGATATTGCTGTCCCCCTATCATATGATCTTCGTCCCGCAGAAGGCTGTCAAAGGTCAAGCCCTGGCAGACTTTTTGGCAGCCCATCCAGGATCGGAATCATCCAGAATATACGAAGAAATCCCAGATGAGGTCGCCGATTCAAATACAACCACCCACGATAACATATGGCGGATGTTCTTCGATGGCGCTTCAAGAACCGGACCCAAGGGAAACATCGTCGTCGGAGTCGGAGTAGTATTGGTCTCTCCTACCGGGCTAGTGATCAATCGCGCCTACTCTCTCACGGAACCCTGCTCTAACAATGTGGCCGAGTACAACGCTTTGGTCATTGGCCTCCAACTCGTAAGAGAACTGGGGGTAGAATACCTTGAAGCATACGGCGATTCGCAATTAATCGTCAACCAGATTCGGGGGACGTACGAAGTCCGCCATGAAGACATGATCCCCTACCACCAAATAGCGATCAACATTATCTCATCATTCGAGGGATTGTTCATCGAACACGTCCCCAGACTCCAAAATATCGAAGCTGATGCCCTAGCAGGCCTGGCTGCTTCCCTAGCAGTGCCAAACCACTCTTATCATTCGGTCGATGTAATCGGCCATGAGCTGGTCTGCCCCAAGAACAACGTTCAAGCCATGGCGAGTTATTCTGCTCAGATGATCGACGAAGCGCCAGACTGGAGACAACCATTCATAGACTTCGTAGTCTACGACGTCCTGCCCGAGAACCCGAAGGAGGCTACTTCTATCAGACGGCGTTCTCTCAGATTCTTCTACGATACAGAGACAAAAATGCTGTATCGCCGCTCCTACGACGGATTACTACTTCGGTGCTTGTCGAATGCAGAAGCTAAATAAGCCGTACGAGAGGCTCATGACGGTGTCTGCGGGGCCCATCAGCCTGGCCCTAAGCTGCAAGACCGCCTTCGCCGGATGGGCTACTACTGGCCCACGATGGTGGCTGATGCAATAGATTATGCCCGAAAATGCAAGGCCTGCCAAGTCTACGCAGACTTCATTCACCAACCATCCGAATTTCTACATCCGACAGTGGCGTCCTGGCCATTCGAAGCATGGGGAATGGATATCATTGGTCCAATCACCCCACCTTCCTTCCGAGGACATCGCTTCATACTTGCGATCACTGATTACTTCTCAAAGTGGGCAGAAGCTGTCCCACTCGCCGAAGTCAAGACTTCGAACGTAATCAGCTTCCTGAAGCACCACGTCATCTACCGCTTTGGACTGCCCCGAAGGATCATCCATGATAATGGTCCACAGTTTATAAGCCACGCATTCTACCGATTCTGCGACAAACACCGCATTCAGAATGTCGCTTCGACACCATACAACCCGGCAGCAAACGAGTTAGCAGAGGCATTCAACAAAACAATCATCAAACTCCTCAAGAAATTTGTCTCCTCCAACAAACGCGACTGGAACGAGAAGCTCGGCGAGTGCTTATGGGCTTATCGCACCACGGTTCGAACAGCCACCGGGAATACACCATTCTCTCTGGTGTACGGGAGTGAGGCAGTTCTCCCATTAGAGACTCAGATTTCCTCACTCCGAGTCGCCCTCACTTATCAATTGACAACGGATGATAACTACCGACGTCGACTACAAGAGTTAGAGGCCTTAGATGAAAAATGCCTCCTAGCTCAGCAAAGGATCGAATTATACCAAGCACGCATCTCAGGAGCCTTCAACAAAAAGGTCAAAGTCAGAACATTCCAAGTGGGCGATCTTGTTTTGGCAGTCAGGAGGCCAATGGTCATGACTCACAAGACCACCGGCAAGTTCCAGCCAAAATGGGAAGGCCCATTTATCATCGAGGCCGTGTTCTCCAATGGTGCTTACTGCCTCGCCAAGCAGAACGGAGACTTGCTTATGTTGCCCATCAACGGCAAGTTCCTGAAGAAATACTATGTTTAAACAATATTTTCCAGAGTTTCGAGTTATGTGCCCGCTGGTACCACTGAACTCAACCCCCTAATTTTCCAACTTATTGAGTTACATACCCTCTTGTACCGCTGAACTCATATCCCAAATTCCCAAGTCATGTACCTGCTGGTACCTCTGAACTTACACTTTAATTCCAACATTCACAGATTTTCGAGTCATGTACCCGCGTGTACCGCTGAACTCATGCCCTTCTTCCATAAACATATCCCAAATTCCTAAGTCATGTACCTGCTGGTACCTCTGAACTTACACTTTGATTCCAACATTCATGGATTGTCGAGTTATGTGCCCATCGGTACCCCTGAACTTACATCCTGGTCACTCTTTTGAAAGAAAGTCATGTATAATCATACCGCTGAACTTTCTTCCTACAAGAGATCCTCCCTCATGATCTAATACCTGCACTCACAGTGCACAACAAAGGTAACGAATCCACAAATTTCTAAAACGGCCATGTTCTCATTACCTCTGAGTCGTTCCACTTCCGCCAAAAACAAATCACCCCTACATAGAACTTCCATGTCCTTATTACCTCTGAGTTGTTCTATGTACCCCCCTGTCAAAGAGACCCTCATGCTCACCATGTCCTCAGCACCTCTGAGTCAGTATGATTGGTTCCTTTCTTTTAAACTTATTGTCCGTATCCAAAACCAGGGTATGTTAGGGACAATGGGTCCACGCAAAATGACCCGATAAAAGGATTATTACAAAGCAAAAGAGTGAAGCAAATATATATTCCATTCAGTCAGAAATCAGTTACATCCACACGGTTACAGAAAAGTTCTTCATTACAGACAAGACACCTCAGACCCCTAGTTACAAAAATACGTATACAACTCCTTCAACCACATTACGTATGAAGGGTGCAACTGAGGAAGATCCTCGTCCAGAATGGGAGAATCAGGATTCCCAGTGGTGTCACCCTCAGCAGTCTCGACAGTGGGGAGGACGTCGTCCCTCTCAGGCTCCGATTCTTCTTTCATTGTCTCCTTCTTAACAGAGGAAGGCCCCTGATTGACGCCAGGAAGCGACGGATCCTCTACCACTGCAATATCGGCACTCGGTGGAGACACTATAAGAACCAAAAGACGGAAAAAAGTGATGAAAAATGATGAAAACAGTCAGAAGATATTCAGAAGTGTTCATGCGGCTCGTTTAAAGATAACTCTTATGCGGCTTGGGCATGGAATATATTCTATGCGGCTCATAGGATGTGTATGCGGACCACGTAATCTAAAAAGCTCGCATCAAAATGATTATGCACGAAGCAATACAGCAGAGCAGCATCTTTTAGGGTTTCAGAGCACCCAATCTTCCGTACAGTCCTTACCTTCGACGACAACATGAACATCAAGACGAACGGGGGGTGCGGCAATTGAAGACAAAGCCGACTTCCTGCTCCTAGCCACAACCTTCTTCACTGCCTTGGAAGCCCTAGATGCCATCGTGGTTTGTCAGTTGGAAGAAGAAAGCAAGACAGAAATCTTAATCAGAAAGAGTCTAAGAGAGAAATCCTTCTAAATACCCTTCCATTTATAGAGAAAGGAGGACCAAGACCAACGCTTCGTACAAAGTAGTCGACTCTTCGGCTATCGATACTGACTAGTTAATTAGAGGTCAGAAACTCCTAGGATCCTGCCCCAAAAAGGTTTGCATGCATGACATAATGGCGTGGCGAGAAGCTAGGCGGCTGAACAATCTATGCGGCCAAGATCTCTATGCGATCAGGGTTTTATATGCGGTTAGAAGAGCACGGCCATGCTTCTTATTCAAAGTATTTCAATTTTACAAATTGAAAACTTTGAAGGGGGTCCTGTAGAAGCATGGAAAATACTAAAGAAATTGACTCATGCGGCCAAGAAAGACCCATGCGGCTCAGAAAACGCATGCGGCTCAGGGAGTCATGCGGCATAAGGAGCTATGCGGCCGGAGGCATTCCATACGGCTCAGAAGACACGTGGCGTGACGGTGCTCCCCTCCGATCCATGCTGCATTAATTGCTTTGACGGCTGACCCCTCTGAAAAGTTGACAGACCTGACACCAAAGCAGGTAATTATGACTCTGTCATGATGATGAATCTCTAGGGAAGAGAAAGAAATCTCTGACACGATCCCCCGAGAACAACAAAATGCCACGTGGCCCTGCCACGTGGGTGTGCTTATGCGGCTCGAAGTGAAGACTTCCCATGCGGTTCAGAGTGAAGCTGTCCCATGCGGCCCGAGTGGAATCATCCCTATGCGGCTCAAGAAGATCATGCCCATGCGGCTCAAGCAGACACACCATTATGCGGTTCATGCGGCTCATCATATGGTTCAGAAGTCTGAAGGAGGGGGCCACTGCCCAGACAGCCCTGACATGTGTCCCAAGTCTTATGCGGCCCAAAATTCATGTGGCCCAAATCTCATGCGGCCCAATCTGCATGCGGTTCCAGTCTCACCATTGGCTCTCAGGACACGTGTCCTCAGCCGATCAATCTCCCAGATTTATGGCAATCCAAGATCGGGTCGAATCCCAATGATCTGGGGCACGTGGCAGGAGAATAAATTTAATTTATTTGCAGATATGAGAGAATCATTATAAGGAAGATTTATGCCAATCAACATTAATTGCTAATGGGGATTTGGTGTAATCTACCCTTAATGGTTCTGATTCGTCACAATCAGAAACGAACGGCCTGGATTGATCTATCCCCAGGCCGCCGCCATCTCCAAGAGCTAATCATTGGCAACCCTAGCGATCACATCCCACTATTATAAATAGCAAGGTGCCATTCCCTTGTGAGATAGAGAGAGATATACAAAAAAAAGAAGCCAGAGAAGAATACGTATACACAGAGAGACTTCTCCCATAGTCAGAGAGAGAATATACACAGAGAGAGAGAAGCCAGGAGAGCAATCAGAGAGAGAGCAAGAAGGCATTTCTTCGTCAACGACCAAGCAGATCTTCTCCGAGTCAAGGCTGCATACCGATCGTCCAAGGAGTAAGGCAGAGCGGCCGTCGCTTTCCCGAGCCTCTATCGTCACCCCCCAGAATCTAAAATAAACAATCGTACTTAGACTGCTGTACCTAGGTTTTCGTCCCTAGGCTTTCTTTGTACAAGCGAGTTTGTATTGTGAGTCTAAGTTCAGTCCTCCGATAATTGTTCTGTACTTTTACAATCAATGGCAAACAACTGCAAGCAATCCAATTAACAAATAGATAAAAATTCAAATAAAAATCATAAAAATTGAATTAAATAACAATTAAAATACCCTTGAAATTGAAAAGTGGGTGTGACAAATCTTCCATCCTTAAAATAATTTTGTCCTCGAAATTAAGATGATCCTACCCTTCTAGGTTAAAATCCCCAACAATCATGGTCTTAAGAAAACTTATCTAAATCATGCAGTTGGAAAGATATCATACATGATTATGGCAACAGGTAATCAGTCTGGGGTCTCATCTAGCCACTTTAGTCATACTAAATCCAAAGTAGTCATAAGGTATCAAGCATACAAACATTATGGTAGGGTACAATAATCATCAAGATAGGATAAGGTATGGGTCAAGAACTCACCTCTACTAGGTCTGGTAGCTGGAACTCTCTCCTGGAGGTAGGCCTCGACTAGGGGCAAGTGTAGTAGGACAGTCTCGTATCTTGTGTGCAGCTGATCCACAAAATAGGCATAATCCTAGTCTCTTCCTACAGTCCTTCCATACGTGCCCAAGCTTCTTACAGAAAGTACAGGTAGAAACCCACTCAACTGGTCTCTGCTGGACAGGAATCTGAACTGGTTAGACTGATCTAGGCTGAAAGCCTGGGTACTCCTGAGGCTCTGGGTATAAACTGCTCCTCGCTCTCTTGGGACTAGGCTCCTCCCTCGAATGCATGTAATCCCACAACAGTTGAAAACTGAGACTCTGCTCTCTCATAAGCTCAGCCTGAAGTCTCTGCACCTCCTGCACATCCTGAAGAAGTCTGTAAATATGAGCTCCATCAGGAATAGCATGGGGTACCACTCCAGGAGGCAAAGGAAGGCCCTCAGTCTCCGGCTGAACTGCAGTCCTCTCCTGAAGGATAAGAGATGGAGGGAAATTCTCCGGTGAGGCTACTAACACCTCCTGAACAATAGAAGGGGGAAGTACAATCTCGGTCTCATCCAAAATTTCAGCTGTGCACTGGGGACAGGCTCTGGTCATGGGTGCCATTATGGAAAAGATAAGGAAAATAATAAATCATCGGGCTGTAAGGCAGTCTATCATCCAATATGAAAACTGGTGATTAAAAAAAATAGCTAAAATTAACTATAAAGCGTTAATACTCTAAAGACGATCAAAATCGAAGGTTTAAAGCACGACTGTCAATAACACTAAAATCCAAGCACACTACATATATATATCTATAAGAAATTTTAGTCTCGATATGATCTAAGTTGATCCAATCCAGGATGAATCAAGGTTTGGACAAGATGGAGAACGAGGTCATTGAAGTCTAGGCACGAGTATCCAAGACTTGGAAATCCATGTCTCAATCGAATTAATTCAATTGAATAAGGTTTCAAACATTGGATGATAAGAAGAATGACCAAGTCGACTGGTCGCGATCAAGGGTTTAGAATTCAACACTATTGATGTCCTAAAGGATACTACGAGGATAAAGAAATAAGCCACTATCCTCCTTTTGATAAGGAAGCTAAACGTGATACCCTGGTTTGACCTATTAAGTACAGTGCCTTGTCTTTCTGAAATATGTGAAAGACAAAAGCAAAAAGAGTTCAAAGACGATACTATTGAGTACAATACGTGGTTCATAGACGACGAAAATAATTCAAAAAGAATTGCCAAACTGTCGTGGATGAGACATATGCCCTAGAGTCTCATCTACGTAGAGTAATATATGAAAGCGAACCAAAGTGCACTAGGTTGATCAGACCATCATACACCGGTTCTGATTAGACAATATGTTAGTGGGTCGACCCAATAAAATATGTCATGATCAAGCTCGAAAAAAAATAAGCTTGCAAAACTAAGGTTAAATTAGCAGCGTAAGGAAATCAAATATAAGTAAGGGAGGTAATAATGAAGAAGAAAAATAGTCCAAGATCATTAACTAAGCTGGTCAAACAATCAAGATAAGGTACAAGGTTAAGCATTTAAGGAAACAAGAAGAACACCATCACATGTCGGTCGAAAGAATTAAGTCATGGTTGGATCTCGAATTTAAGTCAGAAAGTAATTTAGTATCATGGTAAGGGTTCAAGAGGTGACAACTAATACAAGAATAAAGGAAATCAAGTTGAAGCATGAAATAAATTAATTAAGAATCCAGTGAAATAATTTAGGGACACAGTTCTAAAGGGAGAATACTGTTAAGGAACGATCAAATACAAACGGTTAGAAAGTCACAATAAAAGATCTAGGTTTGAGGAAAGGTTGAGTAAGTCAAGATTGAGATACAGTTACATAGTTTGGCAGACGACTAACAATACTGGAGTATATACTACTATCATAGTCATGAGTGATATGACAATTAGTGTGCAACACTTCTATCTCATTAAGGTTACCTTGGTGGCCTATCATTACATTCCTTTAAAAGAACTTTCAAAATAACTACCTCAATTTGTATTCACTCTAAGCCTTCCAATCTAATCATGACTAACATTTAAATCCCTTTCATAAATCTCATAATAACTTTTATCACATTACTACTAACCTTTCCAAAATTTAACATTTCGATCCAACTTTAAACTCCAGAGTTAATGAATCATGAATCCATAAAATTCTATATCACTTCATAACTTTAAAAACTTCCAACTTGTCTCAAATAATCCTCAAGATAGATACTTAGCTTATCACGACAATCTAGCATTACAACTCAGTATTTTAATGCATTTATCAACCATAATTTCTCTTTCTAAGTCATTGAAACATAATCACTACTTCTTAAACCAAAATCTGAATAGATTTTTACATCTCTAATCAATTGACACGATTCCAAATTTTGAGATTTTTTTCTTCTAAAATAATAGTTTTCATATCTTCCCGGTTCTTCTAAACTAAAAATTTTAATATCATTGCTTCCACTTAAATTTGAAATTCAATAATCATATACATCGCAACTTGTACGACTCAATTTAATAGTTCATACTGCCACCCCCCCTTTTTTTATCAAACCAATCTATATACGTTCAAGGATGTATAATCATAATCCAATAATTAATGTATCACATCAATTCCTGAAATCGATTTATATAGATTCTAACTATTTTCCTCCAGTATCAAAATATAATTTTATAATCCTCTGTGATTACTACTTAGAATCTTCAAGATAAATTTTCTTGGCAATATTCCAACTTACAAACTACTAATCATTAAATCATCCTTTTAGAAAAGCTCTTATAACTTAGTCAAAATCTCCGTGTATTCCAATTCCTTAATGTAATCCTTCTAGCCATGTGTTTGACCAATGAGTATATAGCAGTGTAGCCATCTTCCTAACCATTATTAAGCACAAAAAAGTAAGGGTATTGGTGAAAGAGTTTAAACAAGATGCAAGAATCAAGGGAGGAAGGTGGATTAAAATAAGGGAAAAGAAATTTAAATCGAAGCTCACAATGAGATTCTCAAGGGTCGTCCCAGGAATCTCTCAGGAAATTCTAATAGTGATTGAGTATCCTCTCATTCTAACACCTTACTTCCTATACTCTATAGCAGGCTCGTAGTAATACAACTAGTTTGCCGTACTACTACGACATCGCACTAATACGAATCTGGTCCTGCATGGACCGGAGGGATGAAATTGTGTCTCCTTAACTATCTTGAAGATAGATCAAACAAGGAATCAATTACTGGAAAAGAAGCAAAATTATCAAAGGAGGACAGTTGCTTTCAAAAGGAGGCAATTACAGCAAAAATTGATAAGAGTTTTCCTAATGTGATTGAGTACCTTAACTTATCCTATATCTACTGCAGGCTGTAATGATACTCTAGTTCGAGTACCACTACGAATCACACTAGTTGTGATTGTGACCTGCATGGGCCACTACTAAAAACGTGTCACGACCCGCACCTAGTGAAAGGGCACGAGAAGTAACGAACGCCCAGCCTACGCCGCAGTGTCGACGGTAGAACGCTGTCCCGAGTCACAATATCTAACACAGTCTAGAATAAGCTCTAAATGGAGAGTAATAATAAGTAACTCAATCACAATACTAAGATGGAATAGAAGAAAGAATCTCAAAAGAGTCACAGATAAAAGTCTAGGTGTAAACCACAAGAATAAATCTCAAGAACAATAGTACAACTCATAAAGTCTTAAGCAGAAAGACAATAAAATACTAAGTCTCAGCTAGACTATAGACAAGTCCTCAGCGACTGTGGGATCCTCTTGGGGGTCCACGTCGCCAGTGTCATCTAAGCCAATGCCATAATAGGTAGGACAGTACTCCTCATCAATACCTGTAAAAATTTTAACATGCCCAGTCAGGACGGAACGAGCACATATCTATCACAACAGTTCATATCAGGAATGGACATATAAAGCAAGCTATAGAAAACTATACATGGATCGATGTAAAGAAAGTCAACAAGAGAGAGAGACTATAAAATGAGATATAATATGATAATAGAGAAATATAACCTTCTACGTGATTCAGAGCATGAATTGGTTATGTAAACAGCTTGGGTTGCACATGGATACAGCTAAGGAGTGCACATGGATAACAACTACTGGGGATAATGATCACATAACCAACTACACTCTCCCTGTCCCCAATCAATACACAAGGATCAATGCATGTTATGTTATTGCACATGGATAACAACTACTGTATACATGGAGCTCAAATGGTCATGAGTGTACATGAATAACATATGAGTGCACATGGATAAATATGAATACGTGGAGTACATGATGGCCATGATAAAGTACATGAACATGACATACTCGATGTATCCGAGAGGATAACATCGCATGAAAAGATCCATAGGGTAATAATCTGTGTGAACATCGTGTCAGCATCAAGTATACTAGTCTATAACAAGAGAACATATCCAAAGAAGTATGAAAAGATCAGAGAATGTACTCGCCTGGCAAATCGAACTGCTGATGATAAGGTGTAACTAAACTGGGGCAATGTAAACCTATTTAAAATACCCACATGTCACAACCAAGTCCACAATATCAAAAGAAATAGCTACAATGCAAGACTACTTGCTTCTAGGTCCATTTTGGTCAAAGTCAACCCTCGATCAACTCTGGTCAAACTTGGTCAACGCTGGTCAAACCTGGGTCAACTGGTCCGTCTACTAATTTCTAGGTCATACACAAAATTTCAGGTCATTCGGAGTTCGTTTGAGTTGAATTGGATCAAGTTTGACCCAAAGTTAACTTTTGTCAATTTGGTCAACTTGTCGGCCAATTCGACTAAACTAAGCTCGAAATGATAAACCAAATCTGTCCTAGGGCTCCTATAGTCATATAAACAACTACAATCTAATCTAAGAGAATTAATAAGCAATTATATATATATATATATATATATATATATATATATATATATATATATATATATATATATATATATATAGGTATATACACACATGTGTATATACAAACAAACAAAACCCAAATCTAACAAAAGTGGTATGTGCGTGTGTATGTATTGGTGCTTACTGAAATAAGGGTCAATTCTGAGATTAAAATCATTCAAACATAATCATGGTATTACCCAAATTATTATACTATTATATACATCTATATAAAGTAGGAAAACTACATATATATATATATATATATATATATATATATATATATATATATATATATATATATATATATATATATATATATATATATAAATATATAAAAGCTCAAATGGAAAGATACGCAATGATGCGTGATACTTAGAAAGCCTAAAATCTGGAATAATTCTCCCTCGACCCATTCTCCATGTATATGTGTTAGGAATGGGTTTCAACGGGGTTAAACATATATATATATATATATAGTTAGATATATGCATAAAGCTATATATAGTAAACACATATATCCATAAATGATGGAAAATTGTGAAACAAAGCCAAAAGTTGATTCTCACATATTTGAAATATCATATAAGTCCTGTAAACTCAGAATTTAGAAGCTAAAATGCTGGAAATCGAAATATCACATATCAACTAAAAATCGAAATATCATATAAATCTCAATTTTTCTCAAATTCAATGAAAAACCCGATTATGCTTGGAAAAAGGCAAACAAATAGGTGATGATTCCGCAGATCACTTCCCACAAGTTCTAATGATCATATATGAGCTAACAATTTAGAAAATACGGACTAAAAAGTCAAGGATCGAAAAATCACATTTATATTCAAAACTTTGAACTCGAAAAACCCAATTTTGACAAAACGACTCAAAACGCAAAATACACCAAATCAACCCGCGAAACTCGGCATACACGCTGGTCTCAACGTACGTGATACCCTCGGGTACTCTCGGGTTCGAAATTGTATCCGGGTCGTGTCCACAGAACGCGTATCAAAATTTTTCGATACCGCGTGGTACGCGTGCGTTCTCGCTCGTTTGAGCGCCGTACACACAACGAAATGCCACGTGCTCGTGCACATAACTGGGGGGGTCCTAGGGTAGGTCTTGGATATGATGACACGGTGACACGATGCCCGAAACAGCGCACACAGAACCACACACACGCACGGCCTGCTGCGCGCGCGCGCGCCCAGCGCGCCCTCGTGCACGCGGTTCCGTCCTCGTGGCTCGCTCGTCGGGCCACGCCGTGACTCGGGATTCGTCCTACGGGTCATCTTGGTATAGGTCGACATGTCTCGGGTCCTGGAACGGGTCTTCGCTGCGTCATGTGCGCGCACGAAGTCCGTTTCCGCGACAAAAATCAGCCCGAGTGTACAGTGTGGCTGACCAGTGCACGCACAATTTCTCTGCGCTCGCTCGACAAAACGTCGTGAAATTTTACGGACATGTGGCCAGAGGTTGCCCCAACATGCTCATAAAAGTTCACGCAAGACGGAGCTCTGTGCGTCGAGTTATGATGCACAGACTGCAGGACATGCACGGGACCGTGTACGGGATCTCGTCCACGCGTGTCCGTGTCCGAAACGTCGCTGAAAAGTCATCGATTTCCAATCCGTCTTCACAAAAGTTTATTGAAATTATATTATCTAAACATCCATGAAGTCAGAATCGAAAAATAGCAACTTTCAATCCTAAGCGGTATTTCGTCGAACACGTGCCGTAAGGGACCGACACGAGCTCGATACCTCCATCAAACGGAGTCGAAATCCCACCAAATTTCGTAGGCAAGGCTAGGGCACCTATATGGATGCAAAAATGTAGAAAAAACCATATTTTCAATGGTAGATTAGGGTTTTACCTATTGAGTGTCAAAACTCAATGATCATGGCTCCTCGATTGTCGTGTCGACCAATTTTTCTCCAGCAAAACCTTCTGTCTCCACTCCATAAATGGTCCAACAGATCCTCCTCTCCTCGATGAGCGCAACGGAGTTCGTTTGGAAAGAAACGGACTCCGGATGAAGGAAAAAAGTGTTTTGGAGAGTTGGATCTCTTAGGATATCTTTGTGGAGGCTACAAACTACAAATGAATGCAACAATGGGAGGGGGTACTGCTGTTGGTGGCCAAGGGGGGTTCTCTAGGGTTAGGGTTTCACTTGGGCCAACTCTTTCTCAAGTAGAAATGGGCCCAAGTCGAAAAGCTCAAAGGCCTACATGCAAAAAGGCTAATTAAATAATTAAAAGCCTTAAAAATAATCTAATGCACAAATTAAATTCTAAAAATGAAAATAAAAATTTTAATGCATGGTTAGGCCCTGATACAAGTCTACTAGGGTTAAACCAGTTGCTAGCACAAACAAGAGTTAACATATTCAGGAAATCACATAAAGGCCAAAATGGCTAAAAATCAATTAATCACTCTAAAAATTTACTAATAAAATATAAATTAATTCTAATGATAATAGATCTATTTCTAATATAGCATAAAGGTCCTAGGTCATGGTTGGCTAAGGTCAAACTACCAAGTCACCAATCTGCAACCAATCAAATCACACTGCAAGCAATCCAATTAATAAATAGATAAAAATTCAAATAAAAATCATAAAAATTGAATTAAATAACAATTAAAATATCCTTGAAATTGAAAAGTGGGTGTGACACATTGGTTATTAAATATTACTATGCATTAACTAATAATTCAGTAATATTTAATAACATAAAAAATAGGGGGTTTTGGGTCAAGGGCTCACATCAGGTTCTTTGTGATAGCAGGTACATGCTTCACACCTTGAAGCATCAGAGACTTCTCCGATGTCAGCTTCAAAACCACCATTCCGATTCCGAGCACTTCAACTTGTGCCTAGTTTGCCACCATAACCACTTCAGAAGTTGGTGTATAGGTGGTATACCACTCCTTGCTGGAGCAGACATGGTAGGTAGCTCCAGTGTCTACCCACCAGTCAGAGTCAGTCCTCACCGCATCGACCTGCACAATCATACAACAATGTCAGTGATCATAGAAACCTTGCTAGGCTCTCCTTGCTCTGTTTGCTTGGTCTTTCTTTACATTCACTCTTGAAATGACCCTTCTTGCCACACTTGAAACAAGACATCTAAGACTTGGCCTTCTTTTGCATGAAGGAAGTCCCCTTCATGTTCAGATTGTTAGGGTCCTTCTTCTTGCTGTGGAAAATCGCATGCTTTTCCCTTGGTTCCCTGGTATGAACCAGATTGGCGTTAGATAGTGAGTCCACCTTCAGTTGAGCCCTTATCTAGTCCTCAACGTAGATTTCCTACAGGAGATCGTCGAGAGTGATCTCCAACTTCTTTCTATGCATGTTTACATAGAACTTGCTCCACCCAGCAGGGAGCTTCGAAACCATCCTCCAACAACAAACTTATCAGGGAGGGGCATCGCCTCGTCTTCCAACTTCTGTCACAGTTTCAGGAACTCCTTCACCTGCGGCAGCATTGACTTTTCGTCCTCAAAGAACCACTCGTGATATTTCTCAACAAGAAATATCTTGCTACGGTTCTTATCATCCTCGTACAGTTTCTCCAGAGACTCCCAAATCTCTCTAGCAATAGTCTTCTTTGAATATGATTCAACAAGGGAGTCTTCAATAGCATTCAGGATCATGAGCATACAAATGCTATTGTCCCTTTTCCACTTGGCCTGGTTCTTAGTAGCCACAGAGATTGTGGCTGCAGATCCAGTCTCTAGAACAGAGGTTCCTTCTCATATAGCACGTAATCAACTTCTCTGAGTTGAATAGTGAGAGTAACCTTCCTCTTCCAGACTTGATAACGCTCTCCATCAAACTGTTCTAACTTTGTGAAGTTAGGATTGATGAGTGCATTAATCAAGTTTTCCATCTCGTTAATTAAGCTTTGAGATTGTTAGTCCCAGGGCACAATTTTCGATGAAAAACTGAAAAAATGAAACGATTGTAAAAATAATATTTCTAGCAACACTTCGAAGAAGGTGCTTAACAGAGATCATTGGAGGATTCTGAATAATAAAAATCTAAAAAGATTTCGTTATAGCAGCAAACGAAAGTAGTACTTCTAAAAAGAAGTATCCAATCGAATTGCTAGCAGCAGCAGCAATGACAGGAGAATGGTGGAAGAAAATCTGCTGGAGTGAATGATCACCGTTGCTCAAAGCTTAATTCGTCCCACATGAACAGCTTGCAGGAACCAACAAGTTCGACGAAGAACTTTGGAACACTCCGCTCTTCTGACTCCTCGGATGGCGCACAGACTCCTGTGCAAAGTAACGCTGGTGCAACACTTCTATTCTCTCTCAAAGTCCGTGAGAATTCGTAAGAAATTCCGAACACTTGCCTTTTTCTTATCTATATGCACTGTGAGAGAGAAGAGACTTTATATAGGTCTGCGCTGCAACTGTCCAGTTAGCAGAACGTTCAGGACGTGGAAAAAATCGATTCGAACGTGCTGTAACCACTCAGATCATGCACAGACACGATCTGAGTCATCTGGCGCATGCGCGCGCCACCCGAGTGTGCCAACAAATCAACATATTACGTCTCATAAGCCCATGAGCCCGAGTCCGAGTCGCTACGGGGCTTAGCTCCATTGAAAATTAATTCCCAAGAGCAAAATACATGAATGCTTCATTGTTGATTTGACCTTTTTTTCTACTAGAAAAATACCCCCACATGGCACACCCATGTGCACCTCCACACCACTTGTGCATCACTAAACACGCATAGCTTATATATAGAGATACATTTTTTTTGGCCTAGCCGATGTGGGACTAAAGTTTCCAATGCAAAGAACAAAATCCCAACACATGGATATCTTTCATGCCCATGTTGACAAGTAAATTACCGTGCATTAATCTCAATATTAATAGGACTCTGATCGTGATCCATTTCACGTCTATACAGAAGTGGTATCAAAATGTCAGCTTACGCGAACTAACCATGAGATTTTTTGGATCCCTATTAGGATCAATACCAAGTGCCAGAAGCAGAGTTATCATAAATCGTTCAACCCCCAGTGATTTCCATTTTGGCGGATGTCATTGCGCATAGTGGTATATTTCCATTCCAGAACGCTAAACTTTTAGTGTTCCTAAGATTCCAAACCCAAGGCGATCAAAATTACTCCTAGTCCTTCATTCATGAGCACTTCTTTTAGTTCCTTCCAACGTTCGCAGCGAATCTGCCTCGCATCAAGCCTTTCTGACCACACAAAAATATTAGTTATTCAAGCAAAAGAAGAACAATAATGCTACAGAGATAGCTTTGATTGACACACTTTATAGCTACATTGCTGTAGTGTATTATTGGATGTCAATTATTACCTCACTTTTAAGATTTTTTTGATTTCCAAAAATATATTGTCACATCAATGTCTATCTTTTAAGGCTTTTTTTTTGATATCCAATAACCTTAGTATAATATAGAGTATGTCAAAAAAAATTGTGTCTCCGTATCATCATAGAAAAAAAAATCCAATAATTTGATATATAATGTAGCCCCTTCAGCACTCTTCGTTGTGAAGTGAACGACAGTTGTCAATAAGAAAACGTACATGCTTCAACACCACAAACGAAGAAAAACGTCTCTTCTTTTCAGCAATAAAGATGTCTCCCACCACTGTCGATCAAGAAAATTTACAGTAAATTGTTTAGTCCTAGTTGCACACTTCCTTTACAAATGGGTGTCCTGAAGATGCCTACCCCCACCGTACTCCGTTCCATACCACGTGCATATCACGTTCCCTTTACATCCCTCGTTCCATAACCTTCTGCGTTCTGGATGAAGTTGGCAAGAAGTTTTGATCTACTACTATAGGATATCAATCCCACAAGATTCCTGACAATACAGGAGTCTAGATAACGACAACCTGGCTTGGGTAGAATCACCTAGGACCACCATCTTTCTATTTGTCAGACATCCTTCTAATCTGGTTCAGGCATAAGTTAATATAGTAAGAAGCAAATAAGTTGATGCAAATGGCATGCGTTTCGCCTTATCGACCACCTATATGCTTCCTACATTTTAACTTTGCTTGAAAAGGGTACAGATACGCTCCCTACATTTGATTTGATGCTACACTTTCTTGATCTTTTTACTTACAAGAAGGAAAAAAAAAGGGAATAACATGAGTATCAGGTAATGTAGCTTGAAGGCGACTGACTTATCCTCTGGCTATACAAAGACTAGTGGATAACCCGTGCCATAATGGCATGGACACGAACCCGACCTTCTCGACGAAGGCGTGCAGGCACCGGGCCAGCGCCAGGAAGTTTCGGACGGAGACGCGGCCTCCGAATCCGGCCTTCTCGACGTAGGCGTGCAGGCACCAGGCCAGCGCCAGGGACCCTAGCTTGGCGGAGGCGGACACGGCAAAGACCACGGTGGCGGCGTTCGGGGCGGCTTGGGGCCTCATGGAGGCGAAGACGCGCAGGGCCGTCGTGGGACGTCCGAGGGCGGCGAGGCCCGAGACGACGGCGGTCCAAGAGACGACGTCCCTGTGCGGCATTCCGTCGAACACCCGCAGGGCGTGGTCGGCGGAGCCGCGTCGGGAGTAGGCGGTGGGCAGGACGGTTTGCACGAAGTGGTCGGACCGGAATCCGAGGAGGAGGGCGTGTGCGTGGAGCGACCATTGTGGCGGCGGCGGCGGTGGTGGTGTTGAGGAAGGAAGAGAATGTGTGGGAGTCGGGAGGGACGCGGCAGCGGAACATTTGGGAGTAGATGGAGAGTGGGTCGGCGGAGATGGCGATGGCGGTGTTGAAGGAGAAGGGGTTGGGGTTGGTCATGGCGGAGAAGAGGGAGGCGGCAAAGGAAGGGTCGGCGGAGGAGGGAGGGACGGTGCAAGAGGAGCTGGAGACGGGGGTGCCATTGGAACAACCGGTTGCTCCGCATCCAACATGGGACCTCCTCCTCTCTTATAGAGAGAGGGACACTTTAGTCCTTTTATCATCGTTGAACCAAAGCACATGGGTCGGACCAAAAACCCACTGTGCTTTATATTATTGATGTTAAAAGTGAAAGAATCATCCATAGATTTCACAATCAAGTCTTAGGCAAGAATTTCCTCATTATCACCACTGATTCAATGGTTACTGTATAAACAGCAGTCTGGGGTGTATATGCCAGAGAATGAGGTAGTGATATTAGAGCAATGAGGTAGTGATATTACATGTGTCTAGCTATTATTGGATGGATATTGAATGTGAACAAACATATTTTGCAGTGTACAGAAGAATGCTAAGATGCTTTTTAGAGCAAATAGATGGAGACACTTTGACATGTGACTCTCGAACACATATGATACACACTTTCTTCAATGAAACTCATCATAATACCACATGTGTGTTGGGAATATGGTGTGATCCAAATCGAAGTTGATCCATGAGATAAGATATTGAATTTGACCCAGGTGACTTGAAAGAAAAATTTCTTATTTAAGTCCATGACCAATTCCAATTATTTACACCTCATGCAATCACCAATTGCAAACCATCTTGAACTCAACTAGATACGAGAAACCTATCCAACAATTTCCGCCTTAGCTTGTATCCGGATGAGCCTGAGCAACCAGGAAATCAAACATATTGTCGCCATTCGAACACGGAGCTAAATGGACACATTCACCGAACCGCACCACTACTGGGTGCCATCCACACGTCTTGTTCTATCTTGGGCTCACAAGCTCTACCCACCTTTGAAGCCAATCCCTATAGTCCAATCAAACCAATTTTTGGAGACGCTCCATCTAGGAGCCAATTTGAACCCGATTATATGTATCATGAACGTTCAGTACAATATGTCTAGAAGCAACTAGAGCGTCCAGCCCAAACCGACTTGTAACCTTGGACTATGACCAGTGTCCTAAATGGCGTTCGAGGCAGCCTCTCTTCGTACCATTTTTGACAATGGCGGTGGAGTATTCGCCCAAAGTAGGATTTGCGGGGAAGGCGGAAGTGAGGCAGTATACGTAGGCGGGCGCCTAGGCGGCTTAGGGAATATAAATTTTGATTTTTTTTTTAAAAGGAAAATTAATTAAGAATATTGATTTTAAAAAAGATTTTTTTTTCACAAAATTAAGATTTTTAATTAACAACTATGATACAACTTAGTTATGCACAAACACCCTTAAAATATGCATATTATGCAAAACTAAGAGGTAGATGGTCAAGAATGGTCAAAATAGATTTCATGCTTTTAGATGGCCTAGGCGTCAGGCAGGCCCTTTCCTCTGCACACCCGACTCCTACCGTATAGAACATTTGCTATGGTACCATCTATTGGGAATACTGTGTGACCTGAACCGGAGTTATTAATTTGTTGTCGTGAAAAGTGGATACTTTGGTAACTAAAAGGTTCTAAGGATATTGATTTGCTGGGATAAAAAGGGGTTGACAAGTCGTTTTGTTTAGACCATGCTTGGGCTTGTTGAGGAGCTGTCCCCAAATAAATGAATTTCTTCGACTAAGTCGGATCCTTTTCGAAAGACTATTTTAAGGAGCTGGGGAGGCTAGCTTCATCAAATCCCCAAAACTTAGTAACACACAATTCAATCAGTGACCTTGAGATACGCTAAACAACCGAGTTTCAACTGTTTAAACAGTCACAATAGGACCTACCCAATCATGAAAACAAACTTACCAGGTTCGTGGTATGTTGTTTGCAGTAAGTGCTATATATAAAGGTACAGGATACACGTTGGTTTAATCTAAATTACTATTTAACTACAACAACTTTGAAGCCGTCATCAACTTGGTGAGGCCGTCTACCATTGCCATTAAGAAAGCTAAGGAGCCCCGAAAAATAAGAAAGTGTATTTAAGTTTCGTATCCATTGCATGCATGCTACAAAAGTAATTGGAATTGCATGCATGCACTATGTTGATTTCTTTTTACTGCGATGCACCTACATTTGCAGTTGCCTACCTTCTCTAGTGTACGTATGATATGCTAGAGGTAGTCTTAGTAGGTGATATTAGGATGTGAATAGGCTGTCCCATTAATGAAAGCTAATGCAAGATTATTAACAACTGTCCCATTTCATAACGAGACCATTCATATGAGAGAGAGAGAGAGAGAGAGAGAGAGAGGGGGAGGGACCTTCCCATTCATAGTGAGTTTCCTTGTCACTCGACTCACGGTTGTGGATTTTCTTTCGTTCAGGACTGGTACTCTGATTCCAAACGCGAACACCACTCATTAATGGAGAATGTAGGAATTGATTTTGTGGGGTCAATGGATACTACTACAAAAATCGTTAACAATGGCATTCTATAGATGACACTCATCTCAAAATGTCATTAATGATACATCTAATGTCGGCTCATTAGATGAGCGTCATTAATAACTTTATCAATGACATTAAAAATAAATAATGTCATGATAAGTACAATAAGATGACGACTGAAAAGATAAGGGTCATAAAAACAATTATGGATGTCATCTTTTGTGTGTGAAAAAAAAATGTGAGATTAATAATCGCACAATATATTAAGCGTCATATTTAGTTTAAACAACGACGACGACTTGTTGTGCGTCATAAAAAATTGATTAAAAAATGGAAATACAATTGGATTCCAGTGTTGATTAGACGAAGGAAGTATATGCTACTGTTGATTGATTACTTCACAAAATAATTTGAAATAGAGGCACTATATGTCCAATATCACTGAGATGTACATCTAATTTTAACATTGATTTCATTTTCCTAAGATTTTTGTTCTTTCAAATTTTTATCTTTTTTTTTCATTTTTTTTCATTTTTTAAATTTTCACTTTTTTAAGAATATATTTTTATTTTTTGAGTTTTTTTTTCTATTTTTTCACTTTTTTTTTATAGAAATTATGTTAATTTGTTTTTAATTTTTTCTAATTTTTAAACTTTTTTTTTTTCGAAAATACTTATATATTCACCGAATATCTGAATATAATTTTTCAAGAAATTTAATTAGAGAGAATATGACTGGAAAAAATTAATTTTTTTTTGCTATATAGTATTTCATGTATCTAATTTTCCCTTAGATTTGTTTTAATTTGTTTTTGGCTTGGAAAATATAATGCAGAAGAGCTCGATCTGTCCATCTATAAGGTCGAACATTAATGTCAAAGTTGCGTCTATAATCCAACATGCCCGTGGGTTGTGACCTAGTTGCAGCAACAGATTCCGTTGCTGAACGCGGAGGTTCAAATCTTCCTTTAACATTTGCTAAGTCGGAGAAAATGACACCTACAAAAAATATCCTTTTTATTCAAATTAAACCATTTGTGATCCAACCTACCCTCTTTCTGCACATTAAACCTCATAGGCTTGGATCCCCCTCTCAAACTTACCCACATAAAACTCTACTCTCTTATTTCTTCTCAAACCACGGCCATCCCAATCCTAATCCCAATTCCAATCCCTAACCTTCCTCATCGAGTCCTCCCATGGAAACTCCCTATCGACTCCTCCAGTCGACTGTCACCAGCGCCGTCGATGCCTCCTCGCCTTCGCATCAATGACTCCTCCGGCATCGCCGTCAACGCGGATCTGAGACCCTATAGCGTCGTAGTAGGTTCCTCCCACGGATTTGCTTCATTGTCACCGATGGTTTTTGGCATGAGGTGAAGATCGAGTCCCTTGTTGGATCCGTATATAGAGGTCCTTTCGAATCTTGTCTCAATTTATGATAAAATTAGGGTTTCTGATGTTGAATCTTAGAGGTGGATGCGACGGATGTGCATTTGGAGAGGGTGTTCCTGGTTTATGTCGGCATCGCGGACATGCGGTGGTCCATGCATAGCATGTTGTCGCCGTTGAGAAATAGCCATCCACAGTCGTCCAGCGAAGAGAACGAGTTCTTGGTCATGCATAATGACATCATTACTAATTACAAGGTCTGTATATAGATGTAATTTGCGATGTTTTATTCCGTTACGTACTATTTATAAACATTTAGCATCATCAAAAATAAGTACAGATAAAAATAAATTTAGATCTACTTTTTTTTTTCTTTAGTTTATGTCCTTGTCAATCATGATGATAATAATATATTGCACAAATAGAACTCAAAGAAGTTAGAAGCAGATATCCTAATTACTGTAGTTGTTTATGTAGATATTAGTGTCATTTTTTAACCTACTAAAATGGAGCAGTGGGGAAATGCATCGACATATATCTGGAAATCGCTTATTCTGCAATTACTGTAAGTAAGCATTACCTCTCTTCTTGCTTCAACTATATCTAGAGCTATTTCTACAAGTATTCAAAAATAATTCACTAGACATGTTAATTCACAGTAATGAAGCTTCAGAAATTGTCGAACAAAGAATCAACATAATGATATTAATGATTGAATTAAAATTTCATTAAAACAAAGTGTAACTTGAAGATCATTGAAAGATTATTATAAGCTCTTCATAAACTAGCTTAATGTGTGTGTGAGTGTGTGTGTGTGTGTGTGTGTGTGTGTGTGTGTGTGTTATATCCGACTGCTTAATATTCAGAACTACCAAACCAAGAACTATCTTGCTAAAAGTACTTTTATTGCATTCTTAAATTCGTTATAATAGAAATCTTTTATATACAGCCAAACCAAAAAAATTGTGCCAAACCATTACTTTGTGCTTCCACGCACAAAGCTGACCTTCGTATATTTTCATAGAGAGAACAAATACCAACATTATGCATCAAACTTTGTGATCTTCCTCCATGTCTTAGGGGTTTAATTCATATATTTGGCCAACCACTTAGGAAGATGTAACTTAAATAAGTCAAACAACAATATTATTCCAATATACAAAATCTAGTTTATGTTCCATGTATCTCCTACTCATGTTCCCTCTATCACAACTTTTTTTCTTATTTTCCAATGGTATGTAAGATCTGCCCTTAATGTGACAACAAAATATGTTTAGAGTCATTCTTACTAAGGATGCACCCATTCAAAATGTCTCCAAAGATGCATTACTTCTATACCATTACTATTAGCCTTTTCCCCATCAAAATTAAAATATTCCATATCTTGTCCAAACACCCTCTAAAGAAAATTCTTTTTGGAAACCTTTATTGAGAGAAATTTTCCAATCAAAACCAATAGGAATCCTTTTGTATTCCATTGTATCATGTGTTTTTTTTATGAGGAATGATTATATTTTATATATTTCACATTCTTAATCAAGTTTTTCCCTTTTAAGGTGAAGATGGGGGGAAGAATACATTCTACGAATTATTCCCTATGAAACAAAATAAAAATAGGTTTCATATACAATATCGAGTTGAACTTTGGCCAATTGAAGCAACAAGAACACACCTGAATTGGCTGTCTTTGAACTGTTTGAGCAGCAGGTGCAAGTGTTTTCTTATGGAGGTCATAGATACAGGCATTGACAACTTAATTTGTTTTGATTCTAAATCTCAGTTAAATTATGAATTATAGGAAAGACAAAATAGGCAGCGTTCTCGAGCTATTTCGGACCAAGAAGCAATGTAAGATTCCTTGAATCATATTGACTCATTTACTTTTGGACTCGATGGAAAGTGTGTTCCATAATAATATAATTGTTTGAAGCATTTTCTAGTTGACAAAAGTTGTATCATGTCATGTAGTTTATTTGCATCGTGAAACTATCTATTGACTTTATTTTTTCCTTGTCCGCCTTGGAACCAAAGACAGTCTTAAGGACACCTCAATCATCCATATTTTAAGTTCACAGTAATCATTACATTCATTATAGATTACCAATCATTCTAGTTTGATTCATAGTAATTACTAGTTTAATGATGAATTTGCAATTAAAACATGATATTTCATACCAATTTTCACCATATGAAATCTTTTGGTTTTTTTTTTTACTCACTTTTGAAGTTATTTATGTTGCTAACTGTACAAAATAATTGGGCCTTGTTTCAGAGCTACGCTACCCTCATGAACACCCTAAACCTATGAGTGCTTATTGCTAAAACTCTTTTTCTTTTTCTTTTTTTGGAAAATCTTAGCCCTATTGGTGGTTTCTTTGTTCATTGAGAACAAATGGCAAACATCATCTTTTCAAAAGTTTCATTTATATCATGTTGAGTTGGGTTTTATCTACTCGCGTGGTATGGATTTGATGCAAATTGACAATACCTGTAATTATTCTTTTACTTCTTTTTGTTAGTTTATGACCATTATAAATTTTTAACTACATTATTAGATTTTAATACTGAGAAAAAAATTATACTTATGCTTGAATTTTTTATATCTCATTGGTCCACCTCATAATCATTGTCGTACAATTATTTCTTACTCTATTTCCGACAAAATACAAGTTCAGTAACCTATATCTAAATGCTCTTCTGGATAAAATGCAAAGTTATTAATAAGTTACCCTTAGGAAGTTGTCCTTCAGTTAACGCACATTTGATTTGATAGCTTGATTTGGGGTTGGGGAAGAACTGAAATATCGTTTGATTATGTTAATAGAGTGCATATTACCATATATACCTTTTATTGTTGTATAGGAGAATTTGTTGCTGCTGTATATATAAACATTTTTTGTAGAGGAACATTTACTAGTTTAGTGGTTTCAGATGTTAGATATGGCATCATTAAGGAAAGCTGTTTCTTGTATTGTTTGGTCCAGTTTGTTAGTCTTTGACCTGCAGCTGTACCAGTTTTCCTATAGGAACCAAGTTAGGGCATAGTAGGTATCAGAAGTTGTACCAACGTTTGAAGAGTATAGCTGTTGAGGGAGAGCTGTACCAGTTTTTCATGGGTTAAGGGTGACAACAATCACCTGCCTAGAACCTGTAGTGTTCTTGGGATGCAAAGAGTTGTGGAAGAACACTTATCTAGACTCGGATAATCCGGTAAGGTATCCCACAGAAAAATTTGCCAAATTCCAGCAGCCTGCGCTCACCAACTTCTTTGACGACTACAAACCACTCTCCAACCTTGATATCTGTCTCACTCCGAACAATCGCAAGATGTGAGAAGTTTATGATTTCAACTCACACCAATCCTCCAAACTACTATAACCAAGGATCCTCAATAATATCACTTCCTGTAAATATTGTTAAGACATATTTGATCTGAGAGAAAGTTCTGAAACCATAAAACATAGTTCCTCCTTTCACAAAAGTTGGAGTGATGATCTAATTCACTTCAAAGACATCAGGGACATAATCTCAACAGTTGGCAAAGAACTGTTAACAGAAGATGCAATTGTTTGGTATTCTCTTTTAAGAGAAAATAGGAAGTTTATATCATTTGCTGCATTAGAGCTTCCTTGGCTTCTTGAACTGAGTAGGAAAGAAGAATATTGTAGGAGAGCTCCTGGTGTAAAAGTTCCTTCTGGAAGATATTGTAGCTCCATAAGAATGCAAGCAGTTATCAATGTTCTCTATTCGTTGGCTATGAATGATATTGTCCCAAAAGATGCCTTGGTTGCCTTTCTTGTAAAATCTTTTTTGGAACCCCCAATCACTGAAGAGAATGATGTACTTGGATGCTTATTTCTGTTAAATCTCACAGATGCTATTCAAGGAGTGGAGATAATAGAGGAGCAACTGAAACAAAGAGAAGGACATCAGGAAAAGTATAACATCATGAATATGGGGATGGCATATAGTTCACTATAGAATTTACAGAAAGAATGTTTTAATCATGATGCTAGAAAGAAGCTGTTACATCAAAAATTTCAAGAGAAAAATGCATCATTAAATTCTGGTAATGTTCTCTGTCAAATCCTTTCAAATATGGTTTTTCATGTTTTATCTTATTTATAATATAAGATAGCAATATGATTAGTAAGTTTGTATACGTCAAACTATAGCGTAATATAAAATAGCAATTGAATGAAACTCGTTGTCCATGCTATCTTTTCTGAATGTGCATTACTCGGAGCTTGAAATTCATCAATCTGAAGTGTCCTGTTTCTTTCATTCCTCAACCAGATAAACTTGATGGTATTGATGAGGCACACTCTGCCTACTGGAGAGAGTGGAAAATGAAACTAGATGAGCAGAAATGCCTAGCTGATCGAGCAAGAGAACTGGAGCAAATAATTCGTGGCATAGAAGCTTCCCGGTTTTTATCTGGGGATACCGAGTATATCAGGAATGCCATTTTCTCCTTTATAATTCAGTAAAAATAGACAAGCTAGTCCTTTCAGAGACTCTGTCTAGTATGTAGCACATTCAGGCACATCAGATCATGATAACATAAACTGTATAAGCAGCAACTTCGTCTAGAGGCAGTGCTTGTCAAGTAGTACATAGATACATGCAAGATTTTCTGTAGTGTGTCAAAGCCGAGGCAAGTTCCCCATGCCATCCACTATTAGAGCCTTGATCTTATCCTTCGGGTAACCAACCCTTGTAGTGATATAATTTAAATGCAAATCTTAATGATCCTTATGCTAAGAGTTGTGATATTTAATTTCATTATCTATAGTCCCAATGTGCAGATGGATACGGTTGATAGAGTCGTGCCCTCTGTAATGATCCATTTTCAATTGCCATGCATTTTTTCTAAACATTTAAAGTTATCACATACATTATTAATATGTGCAGATGGACCGTCTGTCTAAAAAATTCTTGGTATGTAAACTACCATAGTAATTATTTTTTTATTCAAGTTATATGCTTATATGTGTTATGCTACTATTTTGTCAACCATATATGTAGTCTATAAGAGAAAAATAAAAGGCTGTATGAGCGCAACACTTATACCCCCATCACATTTCTAGAAAAGGTTATGCTAATTTAGAGGCAGAAATTTAAGTATTTGTTGAATTTCTTGCAAAGTGTTTTCAAGTACTACTGACTATTGTTCTTTTTTTTAATAAATAGCAAAAAGAACAGGGAACCATTGACGAAATTGATCGGGATATACTTTGGAAGGCTGCTCGAGCTAATAAGTCCGGTGGATTTGACAATGAGGTTATTGAGAATCGGGCAAAAAAATAGTAAGTTATCTTGTTGTCCCCATACGGTTTTTTTTATACTTAGATGGGATATAACTTAGAATCTTTTTGTACTACATTTGTAGGATGAGTTGAGGAAACAAAAAGACAAGGGGTTGCTAAATCCTGCTGGCAGAAATGATATCTTGGCATTAGCATTAGAGGCTCCTGAACATTCCGGTAGAGTAAGGGGTGTGGGACAATATGTCACCCCATCAATGTATTTTCCACCCGCTCCCACTCGACAAGCGCTGGACCAAGAGATGGATAAGCTACACACTAATTTGTATGATTTGGAAGTTAAATATAACAAGCTTTTAAACTTATTTTTCCGTTCATAATACTAATATTTAAGATGCAATCAATTGTGCGAACTTCATTGCGTGCTTGCAGATTTATGGAAATCCCAACTTAATATTTTCTATTAAGGTTTCTATAGCAATTTGATCACGAATTCTTGCATATAGCATTAAAAATTTAGAACTTTGTTTTACTGCATGTCTTGAAGTTGGAAATTTTGTTTCAATTTATAGATCATTTGTATTGAATGCTCTAAATGCATGTCAGTTCTGTGTTTTGCAGTTGTGACTTACAGGCATGTCTTTTTTGTAGTTTCTGGTTCTTAACTTTTGAGTGATGGTGTCTTTGTGCTTGTCAGGGAACGGCTATTAATTGATCCCAAGGAGCATCCTATGCTGCTAGCAGAACCATCTTCTAATACCCCACAACAAAGGGAAAGGTGATTGATTCATGTGTTCCCTTTTCGTTCCTTGGTAGTTATTATTTTGTTTTTTTTGCGCTACTACAAAAATTGTTAACAATGACACTTTATAGATGACATCCATCTCAAAATGTCATTAATGATACATTTAATATCGACTCATTAGATGATCGTCATTAAAAACTTTATCAATGACATTAAAAAAAATAATGTCATGATAAGTACTATAAGATGACGACTAAAACGATAAGAGTCATAAAAAGAATTATAGATGTCATCTTTTGTGTGTGAAAAAATGCATGTGGGATTAACAATGACACAATGATATTAATAGTCATATTTAGTTTAAACAGTGACGATAACATGTATGTCATAAAATATTGAGTAAAAACTATTGGATTGATTCCAGTGTTGATTATTCGAATGAAGTATATGCTACTACTCGTTGATTACTTCACAAAATAGTTTAAGACAGAGGCATTGCTTGTCCAGTATCACCGAAAAGTACATGTTAATTTTGATTTGATTTTTTATGTGTTTTTTGTTTTTTGTTTTTTGTTTTTTGTTTTTTCTTTTATTTTGTTTTTTCACTTTTTTATTTTTTTTATTTTTTTGTTATTTTTTTAAATATTTTTCACTTTTTAATTTTTTCTAATATTTTTGGATTTTATTTACAGTCTTTCTAGTATTTTATGTTTTTAAGAAATTCTGTTAACTTTTTTGGTTTTCTAAAAATATAACAAAATTTTATTTTTTATTTACCATCCAAACATTACCCAGAAAATTAAAATACCCTTTTAGCTTAGTTTTTTTTTTTTGAAGTAATTTTAGCTTAGTTAAAAGTAGGAAAAGTAAATTATGCCCCCAAAATCGAACCATAATTTCATTTCATAATTTCTCTCTCCCCTCACAATTCCTCCTCTCCCTCAGGGGCCTCACCAGAACCTAATCCTCCCTAAACTCTCCCCCGACCCTAGCCTCCACCGAAACCCTAGCCTCCATGGAACTCCTCCAAACCTTAGCTACAAACCCTAAACCTAACACATAGACCTCTGACGAGCTGTCAAAGGGAAGTGGACGATGGAGGCAGCCTCGTCAAGGGTCATGGGGCCTTCTCTTCCTCAAAGCCCCTTCATCCGTGGTGCCTTCTCCTCCTCCAAGCCCGACCTCCTCCTCCACTCCATCCGCAAAGGTCTCAGTTCCATTCTCTATAGGACCCTAATTTCTCCACACACCACCGCCAACCTCCACCTCCACCAGCGGGAGCTCCACAAATACAAACCTTTAATTTCCTCATTGCCTGGTCTTTGAACCCCAATCCAAAGGAACAACCAAACTCGTCGTATCCGTGTTCGTATCGGAGAAGTGCAAGTAGATGATGGAGATGGAGGCCATGTACCTTGTTGGCACCTACGTGACGTCGTCGTTGGACCTGGCCAGCGATAAATGATGCCAGTTGTGCGACATCCATCGATGGGAGGACTACTTCAACATGGCAGCCAGGATAGCCGTCAGGTCCTTGTGCTACTATGATCCCGACAGGGTCCAGGCGGTGGCGGTATAGGTTAACACTGTCACACATGTCAGCAATCGTCTACTCGGCACCGTAGGTATCCTCTTCTCCCCGCCACTTGCTCGTTCTAATGCCCATAACAAGTTCCTTCAAAACAAATAGTGTCACCATACTTTTGACAATACTTGCAAAGATTTTAATGCACACCCAGCCTGCCGATCCAGAGTTGTAGGAACAAGTCTGGGCAAAATTCAAAAAGTAAGATTGAGATTTTCTCATTCTTTTTTATTTTATTAATCGCCTCAATAGCTGGAACTTATATTATACTGTTATAATATTGTCTTTGATATACCAGAAGCTTGTCTTAATTCATCTGTCTACTTATATCATATATGAGAGTTATATTGATGTGGAGATACAACGGGTAGTCGAATATTTAGTGCTGAGTTAAGAAAGGTGAGGGTTTTATCGACATATTTGCTGAAATGCCCTAGATACTATGATACTCAAATCAATGACAATTGCTTATTCCAAGCAACTATCCTTGTTTCATATCCTGCTTTCTTGAAGATTAGTTTATATTATTAACATATGGTAGAAAGTTAGAAATTATACTGAAATGAGAGAATTGCACTTGTAATGCAATTTATAGCTTCAATACAATGGATAAGGACCAAGAACATGTAAATATCATCATAATATACATCATAAAAGTTTGGATCTTTGGGATAAAGTTTGGATCATGTGGTTCATATTGTTGTTTGTTACTTGCAGTGTTGTTCTGAAGACGTTCTGTTGAGTCACGAGGCGGGTTGTCGAGCTGGTATTCGTGTTTTGCCTTTTCAATGGTAGTGCGAACCATTAACTGATTTGGAGGTGGTTCCGGACGAAGGTATACGATGCCCCCTTAATTTTTAGTCGGTGCATTTCTTTTCCCACAAAAATTTTTTGTATATTTTTGCTCCCCCTGAAAATATCTTTTGGGTTGGCCAAAAGAGAGGATGCTAAATTATTTACTAAAAATAATGAAAATATTGATAGTATGTTGTATATTTTCTAACCAGCATCACTATGTTTGTCTACTTATACCATTGATGCACCTTGGATATGGTAAGTAGTATTTTGGAATGTAGGATATATAGGAAAGTGTATCCGACACTTATGGTTGAAGTATCATGGAGTACTTTTGCGCTGCTATCTATAGGCCATATCAGTCAAGTATAACATCTTCCGTTAAAGGCCAATGTTGTGGTGCTATAGCCAGATATGTTCTTTTGTTGGCACCCTGGCTTATATTGGCATCCACTTCACCAGCTTTTTTTTTTTTTAACTTTTTTAAGATTTACTAGTTGTTTATTGCTTTCTTGATGCTATGAAAAAAATAACCAGATCAATATGAATCATTCTTGATAAGTTTTGGAGCTTTTATCACAATATTTCTTAGATGATGGTTGTTATTTATTACTTAAAAATTTTATGTTTTCCATTGAGCTCTCTATGTTCATGATTTGCTTTAGATGCTCTTGAAATGACATATGTCATGCAGGTAGGTTTTTTCTTTGTAAGTATTTTAAATAAAGATTAGGAAGGAGTGGGTCGATGCTTATAAGATGGCTCAATCCGCTTTGCCTTTGCGGCTTGTATACCCATTTGTCACAAACTCCACTCGAAGTACTTTTTGCTCATTATCTTACCTGAAACAGACATGTTATCTTGGAGGATATGTTTGTCATATAACTGTATTGGATTATTTTGTATGATGCTCATCTAACCATTGTATTTTTGCAGAATGATACAAAAGCTATCAGATTCATTCTTTTAAATCAAAGGTTCACTTTGAGAAACTTGAGGTTCTGCAAAACAAGCATCAAAATGCTTGGCAACAGTTCCAAAAAACAAAGGGAAAGTATAGAAGGTAAGTTTCAGCACTGTGTATTTGTCTTTTGTTCATGTTCAATATCAATCATGTCACTTAATCGGGTAATGTGTTAGCACCATCTGGGACTAGGTATGTGTAGTCTTAAGAACTCTTATCATCTATTGCTTCTCACATATGTAAGATTGTAATTGCTTTGTGTGGCTTCCTTCTCACTTGTTTGTCTGGCATTTTTCAGTGATCTTGACTGATTAATTTTTGTAACGAGTCGCTCCTTAAATTTGTCAGAAGAACATCAACCACACTATATAACTTACTATGCATGATCCTTAAACATTATCCGAATAATTTTGTTTCATCTAACTCTCTTTGAAAATTTACTATATACTCATGATGCATATATCAACCAACTTACTATGAATTTAAGTTTGCAAGTTTTGATTATCTTGATATTGAGAACCTGATGCAGTCCATACTGTATTTACTTGGTTTTGTGAACATTTCGTGCTTTGTATGAAATGGGATATTCAGTTTTTCATGTATGAAGACGAATGTATGGCTTGACCTATACTCGTTTCATGCTTATTTTTCCTAACCCCATGTTAATATCTGGCCTAATCTACTAACTCAAGTTTTCTTTAGCTTTTTTTTTTGCTTGAACTGTAGGAACATTCGCCATGCAAATAGAGTTTTCAAAGTAGGTCGACATCTCCATGTAAGATAATAGCAATCTTTTGGGGACCTAGGAAGAGTACCTAAGAGCCACGCATAATAGATCCATTCTTAGGGGCACATATTCTAATATCGCCAGGATCAGAGGTACCTTTTCACTTTTCAATTTTGCAAAACCAAAATTCTGAGAACAACTCTTGCAAATTATGTTTTGGTAATTGTTTCTTGGCACATGGATGTAGGATAAGCCATGCAATGAGATAAAGCCTAAGAAGATAACTTTTTTTTGTTGTTTCATCAATTTTTAAAATCTCACCCAGGGATTGGGATGCATGTGCACTTGATGCAACTGGGCCTGAAAAGTTTAATCCATTCCTTGCCCATGGTTTCTTGTTGAGCTTAGAGGAGACATGTTGTACAGTCCAGGTTAGCCATAACGCCGATAACCTTCTTTTTATTGTTCTTTTACTAATTAGTAATTACTTACTTTTTGGTCATTGTTAACTTTTATTTGATACAATATCTTCACTAAATCACTATTTTTTCATTGTGGGACATTCTATGATCGGCTAAGACAAGCTATAAAAATTACTTGTTTGATTATAAATCATAAAATTCTGAAGATTCTCGTATTATATTGTATGTTTATACTTTCTACAAGTATTTTTACAGGGCACCTAAATTTCACATCAAGTACATATATTGTACTTGCTTTCCGTGTTATTTTCTACTGTCTTCTCTCTTGACATAGTATTATATTACTTGTTGCCTGATTCATGTAAACCTAAGACTTCTTAATGCCTGATATGTGTATATCTAAGTCTTCATCTTAATGTCACCATGGACTCCTGGTACGGGAAACACCGTGGCCTCGACATCCATATCAGCTTCGTCTGCTCTGTCACCATGGACTCCTGGTCCGAGATCCAGCTCAAGAAGATGGAGGCCGGCAGAAACAACAGCCTCAACTCCTTCCTCTCCCAGTACGGAGTTCCTAAAAAGACCGACAATGTCTCCAACTTGCCAGTGAATGAAAGCCTGGATCTTTCGAAGAATGGAGGCCTGTTTGATTGGTTTCAGTAATAGGTTATTGAATCTGTGATGGTTATGGTCCTTTTCTTATAAGATCATGGGGACTGATTCTTTTATGTCTGGAGTTATTTGTAACATTTTGGAATTATACACCATCACACTATAGGGTGATTTATTTATTCCATAGACGATACTTCTGAAATAAAATATTTTTTGTTGGTGTTAAATATTAGTTTTCTTCTTCTTTGTTCTCTTCAATGTGATATTGTATCTACATTTCATTGTTTTCAGCCATCATTATTGTATCCTCGATAAAAATAATCTTTTTATAATAATGATGTGTGTTGAGTTGTCATTGTTTTCTAATGTTATATGTCATCTTTTATAAGTCATCTTTTGTATATATAGATGACGCATATAAGTCATCTTTTGTAAATAACAATAACGTATATAAGTCATTATTTGCAAATAATAATGACGTGTGTTGAGCTGTCATTATTTTTCCACGATAAAAGTCATATTTTATAAATAATGATGACGTATGTAAGTCATCGTTAGTAAATGAAGATAACGCATAAAAGTCATCTCTATAAACAAAGATGATGTGTCTTGAGCTGTCATTGTTGTCTCACGATAGAAGTCATTTTATGTAAATAAAGATGACATATAAAAGTCATCTTTCTAAACAAAGATGATACATAAAAGTCATATTTTATAAACAAAGATGACGTGCGTTGAGTTGTCATTGTTGTCTCACGATAGAAGTCATCTTTTGTAAATAACGATGACATATAAAAGTCATCTTTTCTAAATAAAGATGATACATAAAAGTCATCTTTTATAAATAAAGATGATGTGCGTTAAGGTGTTATTGATTACTAATAATAAAGATGACCCCTTCATAGATGACGGCCAAACAAATGTCATCAATTAACATATTTAGCCGTCATTGTTATCTATTTTTGTAGTAGTTTAATTCTTCTGATTTCATTCAAATTTGAACCGATGACTTCTCCAGTCTCCATTTTACAGAGCAGCGATATATTTCTTATTGTATCTGTAGCAATTTGATGTATCTTGATAATGGACCTCTGAGAACAGTAGCTAATTGTAATTGGTCTTTTAGGTTCTGGTATAGGATCTTGTCTTACCTTCTAAATGATGGTTTATGCTTATTTGCAAACAACATTGCCTTTGATTTTTGAAAGTGCAAATACATGCGAATGACGAAGCAACATTTTGTCAGAGAACTATTTTGTATTGATGTCCGGTATTTGGATGGCAGAAGTTTCACTAGAGATTATGTTTCATTTGAGAAGCTTTACTTCTCCTTGTCATTATTTTTAATACTTTTATTTTTAATCCTGGAAGCTTTAATTGTGTAAACGCTATATTAGCTCCACTCTAAATAAAAAATACAAGGCCCAACAAATTGCCCCATAATATACCAAACTTGGTCAGGTTTCTTTCAAAATGCTTGCTTTCAAGAAATATTGGGACTGTGTGAATGTAAGTTTTAGTTTATGTTTCATTTTTTTTCTCTAGCTTATGTAATTTTTCACTTTCTAATGCAGTGTCCTAAACAACCAGATAATACTGAAAGTGGTTACTATGTAATGAAATATATGAAGGACATATTCCAACTTTCTACTGCCAAATTAGAAAAAAGTGGTAAGTTTGATGTTAAGATAGTGTTATCAAAGGTTATATTGGTATAACATGACGTTATTAACGTAATAGTTGATTGTGTTTATTTTTTGTAGTTTGCTGGGAGAAAGGACTACTCCATCAAAGAAATTGATGAAATGAGAGGAAAGCTAGCCAACTTTATCATGGATATTGTTAATGAAGTCAATATGTATTAAGAAAATTTTGGAAGTATTATTAATTTTTGTTTTATAGTATGTGAGAATAAAGTATATTGTTTAGTTCAATGTCATGACTTTGAATAATTATGAAATGAAATATTTTTTGTTGGTGTTACACATTATTTTTCTTCTTCTTTATTTTCTTCAATGGGATATTGTATCTACATTTTATTGTTCTGAGTTGTCATTGTTTACCAATGTAAAAAGTCATCTTTTATAAGTCATCTTTTGTATATATAGATGACGCATATAAGTCATCTTTTGTAAATAACAATGACATGTATAAGTCATTATTTGTAAATAATAAGGACGTGTGTTCAGCTGTCAATATTGTCTCACGATAGCAGTCATCTTATGTAAATAACGTTGACATATAAAAGTCATCTTTTCTAAATAAAGATGATACATAAAAGTCATCTTTTATAAATAAAGATGACGTGCATGGAGTTGTCATTGTTGTCTCACGATAGAAGTCATCTTTTGTAAATAACGATGACATATAAAAGTCATCTTTTCTAAATAAAGATGATACATAAAAGTCATCTTTTATAAATAAAGATGACGTGCATTGAGTTGTCATTGTTGTCTCATGATAGAAGTCATCTTCTGTAAAAAACGATGACATATAAAAGTCATATTTTCTAAATAAAGATGACACATAAAAGTCATCTTTTATAAATAAAGAAGAAGTGCGTTGAGTTGTCATTGATTACTAATAATAAAGATGACCCCTTCATAGATGACGGCCAAACAAATGTCATCAATGAGCATATTTAGCCGTCATTGTTATCCATTTTTGTAGTAGTAATCCTGATCCAGACAATATAATGCAAGGCTGACACATCCCATGTGCAGAAAAACAGTTCATAAAAATTTGATGTTTGTTGAGGTAGACACCACAACTATCAAAAGGTTTTATAAGGGGTTATGTACTTAAAATAGACCACCGTTGACACTCGGCAAAATGGGGTTGGCACAACAGTATGAAATTAGGTTGAAGCCCACACCAGATTGTTATTGAGTGCCCTACATCTACATTGTTGGCCTAATGATTATATCATGTTTTTGAATATGGTTAATCTGTTAAGTTTAGCATTTCGTTATCACTAATCTTCTTATACAAAAATAGATAACAATGACGACTAAATATGAATTTATGACATTTGTTTGGCCGTCATCTATGAAAGGGTCATCTTTATCTTTAGAAATCAATGACAGCTCAACGTACGTCATCTTTATTTAAAAAAGATGACTTTTATGTGTCATCTTTATTTAGAAAAGATGACTTATGTGTGTCATCTTCATTTATATTAGATGACTTTTATCATGAAAAATAAATGACAATTAAACACACGTCATTTTTATTTATAAAAGATGACTTTCATACTTCTTCTTTATTTACAAAAGATGACTTCTACGCATCATCTTTATTTACAAAAATGACTTTGACGCATCATTTTTATGTACAAAAGATGACTTCTATACGTCATCTTTATTTAAAAAAAGTCACATTTATCATAAGAAATTTATGACAGCTCAATACACGTCATCTTTATTTGTAAAATATGACTTTTATGCGTCATCTTTATTTACAAAAGATGACTTTTATTCATCATTAAATTTCGTTATTTTTATAGCTCCAATTTTTTCATCCGTATTCCACAATTTGTATTTTGTGTACAATATAAAGAAGAAGAAAGATAAACACTTAACACCAATTTTTTTTTTCATTTCATAATGATTCAAAATGCCAACATTGAACTATACAATATTATTTCAACCTCAAACGTTCACAACATAAATTTACAACACTTCCAAAATTTTATAATGCGTCATTTTTTACATTCGATCTTCATTAACAATATCCAGGATAAATTTGGCCAGCTCTCGTCTCATTCATCAATTTCTCTAACAGAGTAATCCTTTCTTCCAGCAAACGACAAAAATAAACATAAAATCAACTAGTATATCATGTTATACCAATACAACTAATCTTACATTAATATATAGAACAACCTCAGCAGCCAATTTACCACATTTTTTGCTAAAGAAACCTAAATGAAAACTTACCTTGACACACTTCTATGTTAGACTTTTTCACTCCATCTCCCTTTGAGCAAGACATAACTTAAAAAGTGTTGACGTACACCAAACCATATAGAATCAAGGAGGAATTGCAAACTAATTAATCGCATAAAATGTAATTTAGTATTGGATTAAAGTAGATGAACCTAAGAAATCACATGATAAAATAAAGTGTTGATGTGTTGAATACACCAAAGGCTCGAGGTACAAATATTACTTTCACGGCTGCATCATTTTTATGTACAAATATGACCTTATGATTAACAAACCTTGCAACATTTCCATAAAATGTTGCATCCAGACAAAGTGCCTCCTCATCTTTTAGAACCCCTTCAGAGCCCCAGTCAGCATCTAGAAGTACCAGGTACGTATGCTTTGTATTGCCAGTACTCTATACTATTCGACTGTATAACTCTGTATTTGTCAACACCTCACCGACGTACTCGCATACAAAAAAAACCTTTGCCAGTTCATCCAAGGTACAGACTCCACATCCCTTTCCCTCTGGAGTAAAAAATACCTAAAGCACAAAAAAATATTTGAGCAGATATACAACTACAATGTGTCATAACTAGGCATGTCAACTAAAATGTTGTGTTACTTGAAAATACTATCTGTGAACACTTGACAGAAAAGACACTCATGTAATATTGCATGTTCAATGTTTCAAGAGTACACGATAGTATCTGCAGTAAACAACAACACTACATATGTGAAGAAAACATCACTACATTGTAAATAATTATAATAATGTGTTGTTCTAACCTGTAAATTGCATGTTATGCCACGCTGAACCACGCGATTCCCATATTGTTTGTTGCATCCACACTTGCTCCAGCATTCTTTAATAAATTTTCTAACAAGATGCCCTTTGCATGGAGCGGGAGAGATCTTTCTTGGATCTTTATAGAGGACAAACTTTGCAGTAATACTATTGATGCTTCCGCGGCTCGCGATTCATAGAAATCCATTCATCAAAAAATGCATCTTTGACTAAGTTATCTGAAGTATAGGTAAACTCACCTCCAGTTTCTCGTGCACAAGCACAAGGGATAGCATCTAAACAATCACCATAACAGTCTAAACAACAATCCTCATCTCTGATTCTAGTAAGGGATAACTCCATTAAAGATTTGTGAAGCAAGAATGTTAGCAAGTGATATATCCAGGTTGGTTGCAGCTGCTGAATTTCACCTCAGCTTATTGTTTATTTACATCTAAGATTGGCAATACCATAAGATAAAGAAATGAAATTAATTACAAATAATATTTAAGACAAAAAAAGACAACAAAGCAATAATTTTTCTGAGGGCATACCTCATTTACATTATAAATAATATTTGAGATAGACAAAAGACAACAAAGCAACGCAATCATTATATCAGCAAAAATATAAATATATAATTTCTTACCATATTTTGTACCTCCAAGGAATCAGTTTTTGGTCCATCCGCAAGTGCTTCAATTGCTATATAAAAAAGAGTTAAGATTGTTAGTGAACCAGAAAAATAATGCATTCACTAATACTTTATAGCTATAAATAAAACTTAAAAACAGAAGGGTGCTTAGCTAGGACCATATCACCTTCCAAAAAAACACCTAGTGAGAACCTTGTGAGAACAACATAGGTCTGGGCCCTCTAGGGCATTTATATAATGGGAAGGAGGTTTGTAAGAAATCCTTCCCACAACTGGCTCAGTTTTCTTTGTCCACTGCCCCCTGGATTAAAGCACAAGTTGAAGCGTCAAATTGTTTACAAAGTTTAGAAGTAAAGAAATGTAGTTTGAAATATATTCAATCATATGGTAGGAGATAAGAAAATTAGCAGAGCAATAAATCAAATGGTAGGATCCGTATCCGATACGTATCTGGCATGATACACTCATAACTCAGATCAGTGTCCCAAGATCCAGCTCAGTGAACTAAAGGTTATATGTAATCAGAGTGTCAGAGCTCCTTCCCTCCAATTCATTCAAATTGGTCCAGTCACATGCCAAGTCAAGTCCCACGACAGCAAGCTGTAATCTATATCCTTCAAAGTAATATTTACAAAAAGCTCCAAAACAAAATGCATATAAGATTAACATTCAACTGTTATGGAGAAAGAATATATGAGATAGCAAGAGTAAAAAGCAAGATCATCTGACTAAAATATAGAGCAATTAATAATTTGGGTATCAAAGAAATTTCCACACACAAAATGTAACAAAACCAAATCCAGTTCAAGTATTCCTTAAAAGAAAGCAAAAAAAAAATCTATATTAAGATTTGGCAGATGGCATTTAATATTTAAAAAATTAAGCTTGATCATCTCATTAGCAAAAAATAAAAGCAAAACATTAATCATTTTAAAAGGAGTACAATAAGAAAAGAGTACATCAAAATTCTGAATAGATTTACTGATCAAACTAACCTCTGATTAGAAACTTGAGCATAATCTGAAAAATAACCTGTCGATAGAGCCAGGAACTACTTGGTAGATGGTAGAAAACTTGGAAAAAAAAAACAAAAGACAAATCATTCATAAAACACATCAAAAATAAGCATTATATTCTAAGATGAGCAACTCGGATCAAACTCAAGGACCTACATAATCTGATAGGCAATAACTATCTTCTAACCTTGAAACAACACCATGTTGCATTTCAAAATACTCTGTGAACTAAATCACTATAACTGTCCATGAGTAGCTATTATTAGCTTCAATACTCATATGATGGTATGACAACCTCAAATCTTGTAGTTACTAACAATCTGAAATAACAAGCAAGCCAAAGTTCTTGTACACACAGAAGGCCCCTTACATATAATAGTTTCATATAAAACACAACTTTACTGCAGAATTGGTCAAACTAGAGTTCAAAAATGGACCTCTCAGTATCCTCTTGTCCTAAAAAGTTCAGAGGACTAGATGAAATAGATTTTTGAATCTTTTGTATGGTATGACCTTAAATTAGTCAATTAGAGGAGATTGAAGGAACCAAAGTTATAAATAGCAACTATGGACAAAACAAAATTATGAAAATTTATCCATGTCATATAGTTTCTGACGATAACAATATCCAAATGTTGTTTAGGGGGATTATATTAGAAAAATAAGAGAACTGCCACATGTATGAATTATGCATAATTTTGATAAAGCAAAGTAGTAAGTCACAAGTTGTAACAGAAATTCCTATATACATATGCTGAGTTTAATTGTTAGTTAATCATGGTTGGAATTCAACTAACAACATACAGATGAAGAAATTGTAAACAACTTCCTTGAAAATGAAAAGAAACTATGCACTAGAAGGTATGCCACTCTCAGTTTTCATAAGTAGGGGTAAAATGGTTATTTTGCATTTTTGAATATTTTGGAATTATTATTTCATAAATAATATTGTTTGGGGGTTATTTGAGTCGGGTTCAAATTTTAACTCATTTCGACTTGTATCGGAGACCCGGGGTAGCTTAGACTCTAGTTTGGACCCACTCATTAGTTAGACATGGCCCACCAATCCCACTATTTAAGTTAGAGAGGTTAGGCTAAACCACTTTATTAGGTTAGTCTAATTATAGACTCAAACTAGACCCTTTTAACCCTCAAACCCAAACATGACTTAAGTTGACTCAATGCAGACCAGGAGGGGGGGGGGGGAGTATTTTGGACTTTGCACAAAGGAGGAAATGCCCTACATGGCCGGCCACACCAAGAGGGGTTGGGTCATCACTTCTTCATTTATTTCTAGCCTCTTTTCTCTCCATGTGTTCTTCCCCAAATTAGAGAGCCTTTTTCATTGATTTCATCTCCAAATCAAATCATTCCTCCATACTTTCTTCCATCAATCTTTCCCAATCACTCAAGTGGAGCTTCTACCAAATTTTGGGAGCAAGGTGGAGTGGGGTGTGTCCTTTATAATAGATCTTCGTGTCGGAGCCACGTCGGAAGGATATTCATTGTGATCCATCTCCCAATAGGTAAAACCTACCCTCTAAATCGATTTCCCATACATATAGGTTAGTTTTGAATCCGTAGGATCTACCCCCATGGTTGTGTCTTCATTTGTGTCAAGTTTGAGGCCATTTGGAGACTCCTAGGAGAAATTAGGATGTGGCTTTGTATCCAATATGAAAACCCCCAAATTGGACACCTCTTGTGTTTGTGTTAATGCTTCTAAGACTTTTGCATGTTTTAAATTCAGTTTTAATATGCTAGGGTGTCCTTATATTCATGTGTGTGTGTGTGTTTATATATATATATATATATATATATATATATATATATATATATATATATATATATATATATATATTCATGTGGGTGTGTGTCTATGTATATGTTGTATGAGTGTGGATATATATATAGATTGTGTGTGTGGGTATATATATCTATATGATAGAGGGGAGGGAGTATATTAGAGTGTGGAAGAAAGTGTGAGGTAGGGAGTGTGAGAGGGTATGAGGGGTGGCTATCTTGGATAGCAGTAGGACCAACAGCATGCAGCAGCAGCAGTCCCCCTTTGGGGACTACAATAAGCACATCAACAACAGCAGTTTGGGGCCGGGGCACAAGTAGCCCCCAATACACCCCAACATGACCCCCCTTTAGCCCCAATACATGCCCCCATATATACACCATATATCCCTCTATGAAACCCCTATGTTAGAGTGTCTTTTTAGTGCGTTAAGTCGTTAGTGGGATAGTGGTTTTAGCGGTAAAAAATAAGGAATGTCAAGATATGTAATATGTTAAGGTATGATATATTAGAGGATAAGTTTGTAGATATATGAGTTGGTATTTGAGAGTTGGTTTAGAAGTAGTATTCTAGTTAGATGGGAGTTAGATGTAGAGTGGGAATTGAGGGAAGTGGTTGTGGTTTAGGATAGAGGTTGAGTTAGTTTCTTGGTATCTCAAGATACCAAGATTACCTTAAGGTAATGTGTAGGAAACTAACATACTAGAAAAGATGGATTGGATATTCGAGATAGTGAGAGATTATGGTTGGTAATGACTAGATAGTTTAGTATCTTGATACCCTAGGATACCGGGAGGGATAGTCCCAAGGCAAAGTGGTTTTGCCTTAGTGTTAGTATGTAAAGGGTAAATACAATGTAAAGGGATAAGTTAAGGTAATCGGGTAAAACTAAGTGTCACTCTCCGTTCCTAAAATGTGTATTTTTATACTGTACAACTCATGTGTATTTATTTAGTATTTATCATGTATTTATTTAATATTTATCATGTGTTATCCTGTATTTAAATTCCTTTAATTTCATGTTAATCAATTAATCTGCTCTTTAAATTTTCATGTTAATTTATTTTCTGCAATTATATTTCTGTAATTTTATTTATGTACTTTATTTCCTGCTTGTATTCCCTGCCTTAGTCTTACTTATTTGGGTTCGGGTTGTCTTTGGTTGGATCCCCTACAACCCAACCCATTGGACACGGCCCATTAGCTCCCACCTACCACCCCTTCCATATTTAAAGCCACCCTCTCCATTCTCTCTCCTCATTACTCATTCTCACCATTACTCCTCTTCTTCTTCTTCATTACTCTCTCCACCTACCAAACCGTAGGCAAGTACAACTTGCTCTCCATGAGAACCCATGTTTTTGTAGTTCATTTATCTTCCTCGCAAGATCCTAAGAGAGTTTAGAACTTGGCATTTTTCAGTTTGAAGTCTTAATTTTTGTAGATCTAGAAATGTGTTATTTTCGGAGTTTGATGGTTTTGATCTATCAAACTTCTTTGTTTTCAAGTTTTAATGGTTCCATATTGTAGAGGATTTCATTCTACCCAATTTTGACCTTTACAAAGTTGGATTCGGACTTGTTTTGACCAAGTTATGGACTTTTGAAGCTTTGGGGTGCAACCATGGAGTTCTTGTTATTTGGAGAAGACAGTGAGCAGTGTATGCTAGCTTTTTAGCTTGCGTCACTGAGCTGTGCGCGCTCTTTAGCGCAGCGCAGTATGGAGTCCATACGCTGCCTTTTTAGGAAGCGTATGTCTTGCATACGCTACCTTTTGGAAGCGTATGTCGTATGGAGTTCATTCGCTACCTTTTGGGAGCGTATGACTTGCATACACTGACTTGAATGGTCAGAAGTCGTATGGAGTTCATACGCTACCTTTTGGGAGCGTATGACTTGTATACGCTGACTTGAATGGTCAGGAGTCGTATGGAGTTCATACGCTACCTTTTGGGAGCGTATGACTTGTATACACTCACTTGGATAGTGAGTAGTCGTATGGAGTCCATACGCTAGCTTGACCTGAGCGTACGCTGACTTGAGCATAGCCTGACTTGAGCGTAGGCTGACATGAGCGTAGCTTACTTACCCTGGATCTTCTATAGCCCTGTATATTAATATTTTATTATATATTTAACGTCCATTTTATATCCTTACGCCTTTTGGCATGAGACTTGATATAATCATGATATGTTAATATTCCTGTTAAATATAGATTGTTACGTGAGATGTACCATGTGTCGTGAATTGAGCTATAGATACCCCGATTGACTGGAATTAAACCCTGAGAGTCGTAGACTCGACTCTACTGAATACTATTTGACTTTCATGCCTTGTCACCATTGATAATAATGGTTATCTTGACTAAATTGATCATGCGTTCCTAGTTGGAACTAAGAGACTGGCCAGTCGTCTTATTAAATTGAATGAATGAGACACGTTCATGTAATGAACTATTGTACTCGATTAGCCAATCCCGAATATTGGCATACAAGCACATGCAGGCTTCAAATTATTTATTTATTTAGCTATTTATCTATCTTACAAAAACAGCATGTGTACTTTATGGTCAAGGCATGATTACTCCGTGGTCAGATTTGATTGTTGCATCACGCTATGTAAAACCTACAACCTAGCCGCACGGGTATCGTTGTAGAGTTGCGCATATCGTACCCCGTACGAAAGTACTCATTTGAATGACCATGATCCACGGCATGGAACTTCACTCAACGTATAGACTATTAAGTTAAATAAAATAATGATGGCATGGAGAGAATGGATTCCCGAGTTCTTACATGGCAGCCCCCTTGGGACTATTAAGTATCCGACGGGCCGGCTGGTTCCCACAGATTCTGTAAATCTGTCACACGGGCAGGGAACAGTATCTGCTTATATTATTGTACATGCTTTATTAATGGCGGACGTCCCGCTGGGACTCGTCTAACTACATGATTGGCGCAATTGATTGACTGGATAGACTAGCCTTGCTCGTACATAGTAAGAACTGAGGAATCCCTAATTATATAATTCCAGGATAACTTGGGACTCACAATAGCAAGCCGTAGTAGTTGATTGGCCGTTCAAGATGATTTGTTTGTGTACTGTACCTACTCTGTTACCTAACTGGGATGATCAGAATGTCAGGACATGACGGGCCAACTTCTGTCCTTGTTTGGTTGGGAGGTTGGTTTGAAGTGTCGTGATGTGATGTGAATCCTAGTAGCAAGCAGAGATTTATTAGTATTATTCTCTTACATTACTGGTTTTAGTTTTCATGTCGTGCTTCCTTGTGGTACTTGCTATTAGAGGTCTAACCTCTCTGGTTTTGCATGCCAGATTTAGAGCCGGTCCCCGAGGATCTAGCTTACTTCTACCTCCAGGATGGTCAACACTAGAGGGATGATCGCAGGAGGACTCGAGTGGGTTTTTTACTTCCCCGCTCGTTTTGTCACTTACTTTATACTTGGCCGTTTGGCACCGACATGTTAGTCGGATTGTCTTGTACTTACTTTTACATAATTGTAATTAAAGTCAGACTGCAGCTGATAACAATTGTGTATACTTTTGCTACATCAATCTGGCTATGTTTTGTAAAGCCAGATATCAAGAACATTTTGACAAGAGCGTTTGGGACGCCTTACTGCTTTATCTTACATGTTCTCTATTTCTGTTTCTTATTCGAATGATTGAGACAATAGATGTGTAATGACCATAGTAAGACTTTATGTAGTATGCACCCCCTCGTCTGGTTAGATAGCATTGATCGTATTATACGGTATTCATCTACCCGTAATATGTAGCTGGCTGAGTCATTCCTCCGCTCTCCAGTATTCTGGTTCTGGGGCGTGACAAGGTTTTAGTGGTGGCCCATGCAGGTTGATTTTAGACTTATGGGGTGTTTTGATTTATAGGATGTCTCAATCACACATGTTCCCCCTTGATCTCGCGATTTGTTGTTCTCAATACCAGCTTGACATTCCAGTATCCTTTGACTTCATTGATCTTCCCTGTCCGGTCATTTGATTGTTCTCTTGTCCCTTTTCTTAGGGGCACCTCGTCCGTATCTGTCAGAGATGGACAGCAACAACATGGACAGCAGCATGGACAACCTGACCAGGATGGTCAGCAATAAGAGCCGGTACTAACTCAGGAGACTACTCAGGAAGAAGTGATCGTAGAACCAGCAGCTGGATCGCAGTATCCGGATGTTCCACCCCTACCGACAGTTCCACCTATCCAAGTGGACACACCAGCCCTTCTGGAGATCATGAGAGGGATGATGGCTACTCAGCAACACCAGATGTTAGCTCAGCAGCGCATGTACACTCAGCTACAAGAGCAGAATGTACTACTTAACCAAGGGTTGTAGACGGCATTGGAAAGAGGGGCGAGAACAGATTCAGGAGCGTCAGCCCGGTTTTGCAAGTACAACCCTCGCCGTTTTGAAGGGACGGAGGATGCCATTTCAGCAGATGCATGGCCTAAAGATATTGAGGCAATTCTGACAGCCGCTAAGGTGCCGGCAGAAGAACGTGTGGATCAGGTGAAGTTGTTACTTCAGGATCTCGCACGTGATTGGTGGGAATCAGAGGAAGTAGGTATCAGACGTCCTGTGGCTTGGGACGATTTTACAGCAAGATTCAAGACCAAGTACTATGGAGTTGTGGCGCAGTTTGAGCTACAACAGAAGTTTATCAGCCTCAGGCAGGCTGGCAAGACTGTAGATGCTTATGCAGCGGAGTTCTGCAGATTGAGTAGATTTGCCCCAGAGATGGTAGCGACGGAGCGCCAGAGGGCTATGAGGTTTCAGCAAGGGTTTCATCTTGAGCTCTTGCAATTGATAGAAGGGCACAATTACCAGACTTTTGATGAGATATTGACGGCGACTCGAAGGCATAAGATCACCATTCAGAGGCTTGCAGTAAGGACTGGGGTCAGAAGAGATCCCACAGTCAGATTGAAGGAGGAGGGGGAGCAGCGCCCCGAACAACAGCACCATCTACTGGCATTTATATCCACGATGTGGCAATACGAGGACCAGCACCACCACCCAGGCAGCAGCAACAGCAACAGAGGAAGAACCAACAACCCCCGGCAGGCTGTACTTATTGTGGGAAGATGGGGCACACTAGAGATGTGTGTCGGACATTGAATGGACTGTGTCTGATATGTGGAAATCCAGACCATCGGGTTACCACATGTCCCATGAATTCGAGGTCAGGAGGACTAGGGCAGCAGTTTCCTGCTCTGCCAGCACCAGGGGCAGGGCAGTATCGAGGACCAGCGGTAGCAGTGAGACCGTTGGCACAGCGCCCGTTAGTACCGCAGGCTCAGATGTTTCGGCAGCAGGGACCGCCGATGCAGCAACACTAGTATAGACCACCCCAGCATCATCAAGGAAGGGGCCAGCAGCAGCACCAGGCTAGGCCACAGCATGGGAACCAGCAAGGAGGTCGAGGGCAGGCATTCACACTATCCTTGGAGGAGGCATTAGCATCGGGAGATATTGTGGCAGGTAACATTCTCGTCGCCTCATATCCCGCAGTAGCATTATTTGATTCGGGAGCATCACACTCATTTATATCTGCACAATTTGCGACACGGCTAGGAATGGAGTTCGAGGCACTACCAGGGAGGTTGAATATACTCATTGGTAATGGGCTCGTAGGAGTTAGTAGAGTTATTCTAGCGTGTAGTATTGTAGTTTGCGGGCATTCCTTACCCGCCCAGTTGATAGAATTTCCTGTTGGAAATTTTGACGTTATCTTAGGCATGGACTGGCTGAAAGACAGTCATGCGACAATAGATTGTCGTAGTGGGAGTGTATCTTTTGATATTCCAGGCATGAAGAGATTCACCTTAGTCAGATCAGAGGCAACTCAGCAAGAGCAGGGAGTAATAACGGCAATGGAAGAAGTTCAGGTTCCGAAGGTAGTTGAAGAATTTCTAGACGTGTTTCCTGAAGAACTTCTAGGTCTACCACCGGTTAGAGATATTGAGTTCAGTATAGAATTGGCACCTGGGACTAAACCGATATCAGATCGGGTTTACAGAATGGCGGATTCAGAACAGGCCAAGGTATATCAACATATAGAGGAACTGAAGGAGAAAAAGTTCATCCAAGCTAGCGTATCGCCATGGACAGCACCAGTGGTACTTGTGGGGAAGAAGGATGGATCATCCAGGTTATGCATCGATTACAGGAAGCTTAACGCGACAACAATGAAGAACAAGTACCCACTACCCAGGATCGACGACTTATTTGATCAGTTGAGCAGGGCCAGAGTCTTCTCCAAGATAGATCTTCGTTCAGGGTACCATCAGGTGAGGGTTCGGAAGGAAGACATTCCCAAGACAGCATTCAGGTCGAAGTATAGGCATTATGAATTCTTGGTAATGCCATTTGGTTTGACCAATGCTCCAGCAATATTCATGGATTTGATGAACCGTATCTTTATGCCGTATTTAGATCAGTTTGTCGTGGTATTTCTCGACGACATTCTTGTGTACTCTGCTAGTGAAGAGGAGCATGAAGACCACCTCAGGAAAGTGTTGCAGGTTCTGAGAGAGAACCAGTTGTATGCCAAGCTCAGCAAGTGTGAGTTCTGGATGGACCATATTTCATTTTTGGGGCATATCGTATCAGGAGCTGGAGTAGCAGTGGATCCCAAGACGGTAGAAGCAGTAGAGAGTTGGCCAGTACCCAAGACCGTAGCTGATGTACGGAGTTTCTTGGGATTGGCGGGATATTACAGAAGGTTTGTGTCAGATTTTGCAAGACTTTCAGCACCCATGACCCGCTTGACACGGAAGGATGTGCCATTTGTCTGGTCGGCAGAATGCCAGTCATCGTTTGAGAATTTGAAGCAGAAGTTGATATCAGCACCCATTCTTACATTGCCAGTTGGACCCGGAGGTTTTACTGTATATTGTGATACGTCAGGTAAAGGACTTGGATGTGTCCTCATGCAGCACGGGAAGGTGATAGTGTATGCATCTAGGCAGCTTCAAGACCACGAGAAGAATTACCCAACTCATGATCTGGAATTGGCGACAGTAGTGTTTGCTCTGAAGCTATGGAGGCATTACTTATATGGTGACCGAATGGAGATGTACACAGATCATAAAAGTCTGAAATACATCTTTACTCAGAAGGAACTAAACATGAGGCAGAGAAGATGGTTGGAGTTGATCAAGGATTATGACGTGGAGCTTCAGTATCATCCAGACAAGGCTAATGTGGTAGCAGATGCTCTTAGCAGAAGAGGTGGCACATTTATGTTGACAACGCAGAAGCACATCTTAGAAGACCTTCAGGAGATGGGCATCGAAATTATACTTCCTAGTGATGTAGGAATTTTGACGAGTCTACAAGTTCAATCCAACTTGGTAGGCAGGATCAAGGCAGCTCAGGCACAGGACCCAAGGATTCAGAAGCTTAGGGCAGAATGTGAGTCAGGACTCAGAAAGGAGTTGAAAATTCATGAAGATGGTACACTTAGGTTTGGATCACGTCTATGTGTGCCTAGTGGAGATATCAGACAGGAAGTTATGGCAGAAGCTCACAGTTCCCAGTATTCTATACATCCTGGAGGGACCAAGATGTACCAAGATATCAAGCAGTACTTCTGGTGGAACGGGATGAAGAGGGAGATAGCTAGGTTTGTTTCCCGTTGCTTGATATGTCAGCAAGTAAAGGCAGAACAGCAGAGGCCAGCTGGATTATTATAATCGCTTCCTGTTCCGAAATGGAAGTGGGAACACATCACAATGGACTTTGTGACTGGTTTACCGAGATCACCAAGTGGTAAAGATGCTATTTGGTTGATAGTGGACCGACTTACAAAGGTAGCACATTTTCTTCCTTTTAGAGTGGGGCAATCTACAGAAAAGTTGGTAGAGTTGTATATACAACAGATAGTCAGGCAACATGGAGTCCCTGTCAGTATTGTGTCAGACCGAGATACCCGCTTTACATCACATTTCTGGAAGAGCTTGCATCATAGTCTGGGTACCAAGTTAAGATTTAGCACGGCTTACCACCCACAGACGGACGGGCAATCAGAAAGGACAATTCAGACCTTGGAAGATATGTTGCGAGCTTGCACTCTGGATTTTGGAGGATCTTGGGAAAGCCACCTGCACTTAGTTGAGTTTTCATACAACAACAGTTATCAAGCCAGTATCCAGATGGCGCCATTTGAAGCACTATATGGTAAGAAGTGCAGGTCACCGCTTGCATGGGATGATATCGGGGAGAGGAAGATGCTAGGCCCAGAAATGATTGTTCAGACGGTTGATTTGGTTAAAGGAATTAGAGAGCGACTTCGAGTTGCGCAGGATCGACATCGTCATCGGACGGACCAGCATCGTAGACCGCTAGAGTTTTCTGTTGGGGACCACGTGTTCTTGCGGATCTCACCTACCCGTGGGGTCATTAGATTTGGCGTTCATGGGAAGTTGAGCCCACGATACGTAGGCCCATTTGTTATTCTTGATAGGATAGGCGATGTTGCTTATCGTTTGTCCCTTCCACCTTCGTTACGAAAGGTGCATGACGTGTTTCATGTATCTCAATTGCGAAGGTATGTATCGGACCCCAGCCATATCCTCGATCATTCAGAACTGGTTGTTGGTACCAACCTGTCTTACGAGGAGCAGCCTGTGTCCATCTTGGACCGAAGAGAGAAGATATTCAAGAACCGAACAATTAACCTTGTCCGGGTTACTTGGGGTCATCACACTTTGGAAGAGTCAACGTGGGAACGTGAGGATGATATCCGATCACGGTACCCACATCTGTTTGACTCACACGGTATATCTTTTTCTGTGTACCTTGATTGTCTTGATTCCTCATGCTTATCACCTTATGGGTAGAATTGCTTGATGTCGTAGATTGTTAAATATAGATATGTTACTTGCTAAGGACACTGTAAAATGATTGCTTGATTGAATTGCTTGTACTTAGATTAGTAGCCCCGATGTTTCTATTCTGCTTGGATTTGAAATTCCGAGGACGGAATTTTTCTAAGGAGGGTAGAGATGTCACTCCCCGTTCCTAAAATACGTATTTTTATACATGTACAACTCATGTGTATTTATTTAGTATTTATCATGTATTTATTTAATATTTATCATGTGTTATCCTGTATTTAAATTCCTTTAATTTTATGTTAATCAATTAATCTGCTCTTTAAATTTTCATGTTAATTTATTTCCTGCAATTATATTTCTGCAATTTTATTTTTGTACTTTATTTCCTGCTTGTATTCCCTGCCTTAGTCTTACTTATTTGGGTTCGGGTTGGCTTTGGTTGGATCCCCTACAACCCGACCCATTGGACCCGGCCCATTAGCTTCCACCTACCACCCCTTCCATATTTAAAGCCACCCTCTCCATTCTCTCTCCTCATTACTCATTCTCACCATTACTCCTCTTCTTCTTCTTCTTCTTCATTACTCTCTCCACCTACCAAACCGTAGGCAAGTACAACTTGCTCTCCATGAGAACCCATGTTTTTGTAGTTTATTTATCTTCCTCGCAAGATCCTAAGAGAGTTTAGAACTTGTCATTTTTTATTTTGAAGTCTTAATTTTTGTAGATCTAGAAATGAGTTATTTTCGGAGTTTGGTGGTTTTGATCTATCAAACTTCTTTGTTTTCAAGTTTTGATGGTTCCATATTGTAGAGGATTTCATTCTACCCAATTTTGACCTTTGCAAAGTTGGATTCGGACTTGTTTTGACCAAGTTATGGACTTTTGAAGCTTTGGGATGCAACCATGGAGTTCTTGCTGTTTGGAGAAGACAGTGAGCAGTGTATGCTAGCTTTTTAGCTTGCGTCACTGAGCTATGCGCGCTCTTTAGCGCAGCGCAGTATGGAGTCCATACGCTGCCTTTTTAGGAAGCGTGTGTCTTGCATACGCTACCTTTTGGAAGCGTATGTCGTATGGAGTTCATACGCTACCTTTTGGGAGCGTATGACTTACATACACTGACTTGAATGGTCAGGAGTCGTATGGAGTTCATACGCTACCTTTTGGGAGCGTATGACTTGCATACGCTGACTTGAATGGTCAGGGGTCGTATGGAGTTCATACGCTACCTTTTGGGAGCGTATGACTTGCATACGCTCACTTGGATAGTGAGTAGTCGTATGGAGTCCATACGCTAGCTTGACCTGAGCGTACGCTGACTTGAGCATAGCCTGACTTGAGCGTAGGCTGACATGAGCGTAGCTTACTTACCCTGGATCTTCTATAGCCCTGTATATTAATATTTTATTAGATATTTAACGTCCATTTTATATCCTTACGCCTTTTGGCATGAGACTTGATATAATCATGATATGTTAATATTCCTGTTAAATATAGATTGTTACGTGAGATGTACCATGTGTCATGAATTGAGCTATAGATACCCCGATTGACTGGAATTAAATCCTGAGAGTCGTAGACTCGACTCCACTGAATACTATTTGACTTTCATGCCTTGTCACCATTGATAATAATGGTTATCTTGACTAAATTGATCATGCGTTCCTAGTTGGAACTAAGAGACTGGCTAGTCGTCTTATTGAATTGAATGAATGAGACACGTTCATGTAATGAACTATTGTACTCGATTAGCCAATCCCGAATATTGGCATACAGGCACATGCAGGCTTCAAATTATTTATTTATTTAGCTATTTATCTATCTTACAAAAATAGCATGTGTACTTTATGGTCAAGGCATGATTACTCCGTGGTCATATTTGATTGTTGCATCATGCTATGTAAAACCTACAACCTAGCCGCACGGGTATCGTTGTAGAGTTGCGCATATCGTACCCCGTACGAAAGTACTCATTTGAATGACCATGATCCACGGCATGGAACTTCACTCAACGTAGAGACTATTAAGTTAAATAAAATAATGATGGCATGGAGAGAATGGATTCCCGAGTTTTTACATGGCAGCCCCCTTGGGACTATTAAGTGCCCGACGGGCCGGCTGGTTCCCACAGATACTGTAAATCTGTCACGCTGGCAGGGAACAGTATCTGCTTATATTATTGTACATGCTTTATTAACGGCGGGCGTCCCGCTGGGACTCGTCTAACTACATGATTGGCGCAATTGATTGACTGGATAGACTAGCCTTGCTCGCACATAGTAAGAACTGAGAAATCCCTAATTGCATAATTCCAGGATAACTTGGGACTCACAATAGCAAGCCGTAGTAGTTGATTGGCCGTTCAAGATGATTTGTTTGTGTACTGTACCTACTCTGTTACCTAACTGGGATGATCAGAATGTCAGGACATGACGGGCCAACTTCTGTCCTTGTTTGGTTGGGAGGTTGGTTCGAAGTGTCGTGATGTGATGTGAATCCTAGTAGCAAGCAGAGATTTATTAGTATTATTCTCTTACATTACTGGTTTTAGTTCTCATGTCGTGCTTCCTTGTGGTACTTGCTATTAGAGGTCTAACCTCTCTGGTTTTGCATGGCCAGATTTAGAGCCGGTCCCCGAGGATCCAGCTTACTTCTACCTCCAGGATGGTCAACACTAGAAGGATGATCGCAGGAGGACTCGAGTGGGTTTCTTACTTCCCCGCTCGTTTTGTCACTTACTTTATACTTGGCCGTTTGGCACCGACATGTTAGTCGGATTGTCTTGTACTTACTTTTACATAATTGTAATTAAAGTCAGACTGCAGCTGATAACAATTGTGTATACTTTTGCTACATCAATCTGGCTATGTTTTGTAAAGCCAGATATCAAGAACATTTTGACAAGAGCGTTTGGGACGCCTTACTGCTTTATCTTACATGTTCTCTATTTCTGTTTCTTATTCGAATGATTGAGACAATAGATGTGTAATGACCATAGTAAGACTTTATGTAGTATGCACCCCCTCGTCTGGTTAGACAGCATTGATCGTATTATACGGTATTCATCTACCCGTAATACGTAGCTGGCTGAGTCACTCCCCCGCTCTCCAGTATTCTGGTTCTGGGGTGTGACACTAAGATACGGGTTTAGGAATACGAGATTGGTTTAAAATGAGATGTCTTAGTAGGTAAATACTAGAAATGGTATGTTTAGTCTAGTTTTGACTCGGTTGACCAAAAGTTGACTTTTTCTACAAAAGTTAACCACAAGTCAACTCTTTACCTAAAATGGTCTAAAACTCGATCAGAGTTGACCAGTTGATTGAAAGTCAATTGTTAGTCAATATTTGTCTAGTTTGACCTAGGGTTGACCTGGAGTTGACCAGTTGACCAAAAGTCAACTGTAAGTCAATCCTTGACCCAAATTGACCTAGTTTGACTTGGTTTGACTTCATGTGACCTAGCGTGACTTAGTGTAACCTAGTGTGACCTAGTGTGACTCAGTGTGACCTAGTATGACCTAGTTTGACTTGATGTGACTTAGTTTGACTTAGTCTGGCTTAGTTTGACTTAGACTTGCACAACATAACTAAATTAGCATGCCTTTCATTATCAAACCCTATTTTGACACATGGCATCTCATCTTTAGGTCTGTGACTTCACTGAGCATCTGTTCACACTGTCAGCTCAGGACCGCAGGAGAGTACATTTACTGATAGTTTTTATTGTCTTGATATCTGCTACATCTGATTCAGTTGTCGTGTCATATTTGATTTCCGACACGATAGTTTACGGACTAGTATACGTCGGATCCTGTCATGAGATATTATTCCTGGACTTTCTTGGTATATTTGTACGTGATATTTCTTGTTTCCTGTACTTGTATAGACATCGATTTGGGAGTGGGCTGGCCCCCTGCTTTTGAATCCTATGTTATGACGTACCATGTCCGGATCCGTGATACTACTCGGGGATGGGGAGTTGTTAGTGGTTATGTGATCAATACCATACTTATATTCCTATACATGTTCATAGCTATGCCCTCACTTCACGTAGGGTAAAGCTTAACCCTACTTGTTCATCATTTTTCATGCTGGCTGGCCTGACCCAGAGTTCTTATTTTTCTTGTTCATAGCCAATCGGATGGTACAGCCTGATCTTGACCCAAGTCGATCACATAATGCTCTAATAACTCATGGCACAGTTTATGTTTACGATTATACATCATATATCCCTGTTACAGTCTACATTTCTGTACTTTATACCATGACATGATATCCAGTTTACATATCCTGTTTATATTTCCTGTCTTGATATTTCATCTTATTTTTTATTATGATTGTCTCTTATAGAATTTGTCAATTCATATGGAACTGCTGTTAATGTTTTGTACTTGCTCATATCTTGACAGAATAACCTATTGATGTTTACAGATGATTTAGAGGCCGACTGCTCGACCTTCTATGGCTATGGCATAGACGGTGAGTATGACTTGGATGCACATGTGGAGCCGGTGCCCTTAGAGGATGCACCGTCTGCTTAGACTAGTTAGATAGGCTTGCCTGGACTGCGATCCATCTAGTACTTCAGACTGTAGTATCTATATTATTTTGCGTTTCTGTTATGTGTTATTAACTCTAAACTTGTGTTGGGATCTCATACTTATTCCAGTTATTTCCTTCTATCATATTTTTATATTTCGTACTATCTTCCTTAGAAGTCTTATGATTGAGTTGTGACATTATATACCTCTGTGCGGAGATGACAGGTACCATTATATTGTGTCTAGATGTTGTATGTTATAGAGGAACTATACAGCGTTCTACCGTCGATACTACGACATAGGCTGGACGTACCTACGTGCTCGTGCCCCTACTTTGGGTATGGGTCGTGACACATTTTTGTGGTGGCCGATGCAGGTATTGTGTCACAATTAGTTCGATCTCGTAATGGTACTCGACTTAGAGTACTAATTATGAGCCTGCAGTTAGGATATAGGTCCTAGGATATGATAGAAGTTACTCAATAATATTTTAGAAAAATTTTCGATCTTTTGATTATCATGACAACTCTTCTTGCACTTTGAAATTAATTGTCCTTCTTTGATAATGTCTTATCTTGTGCCATATTGATCTCTTTGCTTCAATCTGTCTTCAGGATGACGATTACTCGAGCTTAGGCGACAGAATCTAGTACCGTTCTGGAGAGGTCCGACCCTGTGGGACCTCTTCCTCCGGCTGTAGGAGTAGCAGTCGAGGAAGCTGCCCTACTGTTTCTACCGTCCAGGCAGGAGTAGCATCAGCAGTTCCGGGAGGTCTTCCACCTCCAGTTACGAGGCCTTCTATAGTCATACCGGAGACTCTTCCACCGCCGCTTCCGATACCGACGGATGCATTACAGATGTTTGTGCTCCTCCAGCAGATGATGGAGACTCAGCGAGTGCAGGCAGAGGCGTCTCAGAGGCAGTCTGAGGCGATGAGGCAGAGCATGGAGAATGCTCACCAGCTGGTACTAGCAGCAGTCGAGAGGGTTGCTACAGTTTTGGCTAAGGAAGCTCAGGGCCAGAAGCCCCATCAGCAGCAGCTGAGGTCTGGGTCAGTGTTGGACTTTAGGAAGATGGTGTACTGGGAGTTCAAGGGGACAGAGGGCATCCTCTATGCTGATGAATGGCTGAAGGATATGGAGCATAGCCTAGAGTTGGCGGAGTTACTGAGGAGGCTGTGGGTATCAGTCACTGCGAGTTAGTTCTTCGACATCGCCCTGACGTGGTACCGTACAGATCCTCGTACTTCTGTGAGAGGATTGACCTGGGAGAATATAGCACCCAGTTTCTAAAATGAGGGTAATTTTAAAAATTTGAAATTATAATCATTTAATAATGATATTTAAACCATGATATAATTTTTGGTGATTTTTAGTTAATTTAAAACTATTTAAAACCACGACTTGTGATTTTGATGATTGACTAGTATAACCCTAGAGTTTGGCTAAGCGTAGAGTCTAACCATGACCAATAGAGTTCTCGATCTCGTACGGGTCCTGTACTATCACGCACACACTATACACGTACGGAAAATTCGCTCGAATACGTCCTTGTATTTCGGACACGACACCACTTGGCTATGACTCAGGTACTTGGACACGTTCTCCTAGACCTACCCTAGCTACTGACACGTGCACGTGACACATGGATGTCTGTGTCGTGTCCTGGATCAATCGACATGCGTACACGAGGAATACTTAGTCTGTTTCCAGATACATTGTTTCTTTTCATTTTGGACACTTTGTGTCCACTGTTTGGACACAAGAATACTCCCATATGACACGTACACTTGGGACACGTGTCTGTTTGTCACTGTTTTGGGTTTTCGAATTGTTTTGATATTCAAATTGGGTTTTTTTGAGAGTATTCTGATACCTGTCAAGTTTTTCCAGTTTTGAATTAATGTGTAGAGTTGACATTTCTCAGAGATTCCTGAGTTTCGAATCACCCACCTAATCCTCTGTTTTGTCTTAAAGCCCGGTCAAGTTCACATAGGATTAGGTCTCTACTAGATGCAACAGATACTAAATCAGTCCAGGTACTGAGTTTTGAGATCAGGCACTTGATTTCTAGATATCCATTTTCCCTAATGTTCAGATACCCTTGTGCATATGTATGTATATATATGCCTGAGTATATATATGTATATATGTCTATATTATATATATATGTATGAATGTATAGATATTTATGGGTGTGTGTACGTATAGGTGAGAGGAGTTGGGGTTTGCAAAGATAATACAAACCTGAGAGTATAAACCAGTGAAATGAAAATGGGTTTTATTGATTGTAATCGAGTTTGGGTTGTTAGGTTCAATGTTGTAAAACTGAAATCAGATTTGGAGGATAAATCAAAAACTGAATGGGAATTAACCCGAGAATCCCAGTGACATATAACCTGAGATTCACATGTAACTATCCACTGTTCAGTGCCAATCCTATCTAGATGTTCAGCCTTTGGAAGTTGATTTCAGTCGCAATTTCACTTATAGTATCAAACCCATTTACTGTAGGTATCAGCTGACTGAATACTCTTCGAGTATCAGTCGATATCCTTTCATTGGTTAGGCTATGTTGAGTTCAGTCCTCTTTTGAACTTGAATGGTAGTTATAGAGTTCAGTTCCTTTTATTCTTGTGTCCAAATCTTTTTGGTTCAGTCACTCCCTAACTATGAAGTCCAGTCCCATATCCATTTGATGATCAGTTAGTGTGTGTGATGCATACATATACCAGTCCTTAGAAGCCATATTTATACCAGTTAACTAATGACATATAAAGGGAAATAGGTTGAGATTTAATGCATGCATCAGTCCATTTTATCATTTATCACTATACATGAATGAGAGGAAGGGGACCATTAGTGTAATATGCAATTTATGTATTAGTGAATGGCTAAGGCATGAGGGTGAGAATAGGAAATACAGTAGGTAGTAGGACTTGAGAGAAATAGGCATGTATGTGTTTTGAAATATATATATATATATATATATATATATATATATATATATATATATATATATATATATATATATATACATATGTGTGATGTATAGGGATGAAGTTCAAACCCATAGGAAGTTCAGACCTCCACTGTTTTGAGTCAAGTCCTTATATGTAGGGATAGTCCACTCTAATAATGTTAGCTTATTTATGTTAATCCAATTAATTACATACTATTTCATAAAAGGTTCACAAGTGAATAAAAGTCTAGTTGAAGACTGAGTGTTAGTTTGAGTGTTATAGCTATAGTCAATATATAGCAGTGGTGTATACTTGTATATGTGTACTAGTGTGGGTTATCCTAGTAACTAGATATTAAGTATTGAGGCATGGTATGGATACCATGATGCCCTAACTAACTATCATGACCTAGAACATAATGTTTAGTCCAAAACCCCTAGAATTAGACTAAAGGAACTAAGGTTGACTAGAGTTTACCTAGATTTGACTAACTTAGACTAGTTTGACCTAGACAGTTGACCAAAGTTGACCAAGAGTTGACTTTGACCTAATTGACTTAGAATCATGTAGTTTGCATTGCAGATTTCTATTATTTGAATTTGTGTACTTAAATAACCTGTTTTACTCTAAATAGGACTCTGTGACACCAGTTCGGACATCTATTCATATCAGTCATACATGGTGACAGGCGAGTACATTCTCTGATCGTTTCATATTTGTCAGGACTTATATTCTTGTTCTAGATTACTTTACTTGATACTGGCACGATTGTTATCATGGATTGGTACTATATGGATCTTCTCTTGCGATATTATCTCTATTGTGTTCAACAGATACATATTATGATGTGCATTTCACGAACATATTATATTTATTGTATACCCCTATTCATGTATACTCATTGTGCATCTTGTACTCTTATGATCACATGAGCTTCATGGAGAAACTATTGTACAAGGTAGCGTAACTGGATTGGATCCTTGTGTATTGATTGGGGAGGGTGAGTAGGTAATGGTTATGTGATCAAAATCCCATCTTGTACAACTATTGTATATGTCCATTGTACACTCACGTATGATGGAGTTATCTATTATTATTGTATAACCTAACCCGTTTACATAACCATATTGTGCTCTAAATCACTACTACTTGCAGTTTTACTTATCCTGTATATATTTTCAGTTATAAATTCTCTCTCGTTTTCATGTACATCTTCTTAAAGTTCATGTATGCATCCTAGAGCCAATAAGATGTACAGAGATCTGAGAGAGCACGTTTGGTGGTATGGCATGAAGCGCGAGGTAGCTCGATTTGTATCTCGCTGCTTGGTATGTCAGCAGGTAAAAGCCGAGAGACAGAGGACAGGTGGATTGCTACAGCTACTACCCATTCCAGAGTGGAAGTGGGAGCACATCACCATGGACTTTGTGTCCGGACTTCCACGCTCTACTGGAGGAAAAGACACAATTTGGATCATAGTTGATAGATTGACCAAGTCGGCCCACTTTTTGCCTTTCAAAAGTGGGATTGTCTACGGAGAAGCTGGCAGAGCTTTATGTTCGTCAGATTGTGAGGTTACACGGAGTTCCGGTGAGCATAGTTTCAGATCGGGATAGCCGTTTTACTTCCCACTTCTGGAGGAGTTTACATATTAGCTTGGGCACTCAGCTCAAGTTTAGTACCTCTTATCACCCCCAGACGGACGGGCATTCGGAGAGGACCATCCAAACTTTGGAGGATATGCTTCGTACGTGTGTGTTAGACCTCGGGGGTTCTTGGGTGGATCATGTTCACCTGGTAGAGTTTGCTTACAACAACAGCTACCAGGCCAGTATAGAGATGTCACCATTTGAGGCTATATACGGACGGAGATGTCGTACTCCCTTGTCATGGGACAATGTCGGCGAGAGAGTGCTGCTTGGACTAGAAATGGTAGTGGATGCAGTTGAGAAGGTTAGAATGATTAGAGACAGACTTCGGGTGGCTCAGGATAGGCAGCGGCATTGGACCGATAGCCACCGGAGACCGTTAGAGTTCGAGGTTAGTTTTAGTTTCCTGTCGTATTTGTTTGGTTGTGTGCTGAGTTTTGTTTTATGTCTAGGCTGGTGATATGGTATTCCTGACGATTTTCCCGACACGTAGCACGATTCGCTTTGCCCGAGGTGGGAAGCTTTGTCCGTGCTACATCGGACCTTTTACTATCCTTGAGAGGGTCGGTGCAGTAGCCTACCGACTGGACTTGCCACCTACGCTCGAGGGAGTGCACAACGTGTTCCATGTGTCCCAGCTGAGGCGGTACGTGGCAGACCCTAGCCATGTATTGGATCATTCAGCGATCGAGGTGGGACCTACTCTCAACTATCCAGAACAACCAGTGGAGATTCTGGATCGTCGGGAGAAGGTGCTCCTGAACCAGGTCATACCCTTGGTTCGTGTTGCATGGAGGCACCACTTTCTAGTTGAGTCCACCTGGGAGAGGGAGGACGACATGCCGGAGCGTTTCCCTTACCGCTTCGAGCCTTGAGGTATAAGTCATTTTATTTCTGCATGTGTTTCCTGTATTTTGTTGTTTTCAGTTTCGAGGACGAAATTTTTTTTGGTGGGTAGATTTGTCACTCACTACAAGAAATGTAGGTTTTCGTGACAGGTAATTTGTGACAAGTGTCAAACTTGCCACTGAAAGGGATATTTTTGTGACAAATAATTTTTGTTGTCACTCATAATTTGATTCTGTGACAACAGTTTTTTCTGTCACACAGTTAAGTCATTTAATGACCATGTTTTTATTGGTCGTCACTTAATATTGTCACTGAAATAACATTTAAATTTTATACTTATGTCATAGACAAGTTATGTGTGATAAGTGAAAATACTTGTCACTTAAGGATTTTTTATAGCTACAAGAAAATATTATTGTCACATAAACGTATTGGCCACAAGATTAAAATTTTATTCTTGTCACTTAAAAGTTTCTTTTAGTTACCAAATAATTGTTTGTCACACAAAAGTATTAGTCACAAAGAAGAAATTTATTTCTTGTAACAAAAACTTAAAGTAATTTTTAAAAAATTAAATAAACAAAATATTCTGATTTTGATACTATTTTGACATTAATTTTAAATTGTAACCGGATTTGACTATACCAACAAAAAAACTCTCATTTGTGACAATCTTTTACGAGGGTTCTCGAAAAAATTACACTACACCAAAATGGACGATTTGCAACAATTAGAGTTGTCCAACAACGACGTATTAAAATCGTCGTTGCATTTTTGACGGATTACAACCGTTGTTTAACGTCAAAACTTATTCACCAAAAAAGTAAACTAGAATTCGACGGATTAAAATTGTTGTTTAATTTGCAAATTTTTGTTAAAATTTTTGGCTCCCCAAATTATTAAAAAAATTGGCTTCAAAATTTTTATCCAAATTCGTGCCCCTCCCGCTGGAACCTTAAAAACTTTTTTCCTCAACTTTCCTTTTCATTTCTCCCTCTCAAAACTTCTTACAAAACGCTCGTCCCCTCCCGCTGGAACCCTGCCAGCACTACACCAAAATGGTAAATCAGGAACATTATGTGTTTTTCAATCTGGAACACTTATTTTCTGTACCTAGGTTCTGAAAAAAAAGTGTTCCAGATTAAAAAATATTCCTAAAAGATTTTATTTTAAATTCTAAAAAATATATTTATTTAGGAACGCTTTCATATAGTTCCAAATATATTCCAAATTGAAACCCCTATTAGTTGTCTCCAATTCTAAATCCCCTCTCACTTCCGAAAGCCCTCCCAAACTCCCTCCCAATTCCTAAATCCCTTCCAAAGAAAATTCCAATTCCAAACTCCCTCCCAAAATCGCCCGGACCTTGCCTCTACGAACCTCGGCGCTAGGGAGTCGGCCTTCGACTTTGATGCTCTGGAAGGGTTGGCGAGATAAGATTGCCAATCGAGCGGTGTCATAAAGAGTAAATTCTGTGAATGTTTCTTTGCTAATCGAACATGATACAAAAATTTGAAAAACAATTTTGTCTATATTGCCATATATTGCTAATCGAACACTTTTTTTCTTCTTCTTCTTCTTCTTCTTCTTCTTTCCTGGACTTTGAACTTGGTGACTGCTTGCTTATGTTGTGATGTGGTACAGATACTATTTTAGTATTATGTGCATATAGTAGACTTCTTAAGCACAGACACGGATACGAGCGAACATGATAGGGACAGGGAAATGGCACCTATTTTAGTGCGTCGTGATGTACTTTTGGAGTATCCGACACGAAATAACACGTTTTGGGAGTGCCCGTGCTTCCTTACAGAGAGCTATGTTTCACGAACACGGCAGCTATTTTGGAGCGTCCAGTAAGCATCCCGTACGTGCCGTGTCTGACATGGCCCGCATGTTTACAGTATTCATGCTTCCTAACAGATAAGATGTGCCGCAGACACGGACACAATTCGACATGAATGTCTGTTGTCTCGGACATTCGGTCGATGGAGAATGGTGAAAAATGTTAGTTTGCTAGAATTTCATGAATTTTGGAAGATTCCATAAGAGTAGATTATAGTAAGGCAATTATAAATTGTTAATCTTAGTAATAACTAGAAAAGTATTTTGGCAACTCATTTTAATACAATTAGTTGGGAGTTTAAATGAACAATAATCAAATATATAACTGGTTATCTTTGGGTTCCTTCACCTTTCCTAAGACCAAAATGTTTGAGGAATAACTGAAATTGGCAACTTGGTTCTAATCCTACGATCGTTTTCTATTGGGGCAGTAGCTAGGAAACAAGGACGCACCAAAATCACTATTACATCTGTATGGCATCCATGTTCGACATGTGCCATACATGATAAGGACACCGAGGCTTTGCACAAATATACCACAATTGCTGTCATGGACCATGTCGCATGGTTGAGGCCTTTGGAAGGGGAAACGGAAGTCACGGTTTGTGACCCAGGGGCACAGTAGGAGACGAGAGATCCAAGATACAACTCTACTTGCCTCATAACTTTCATCTTAGGTTGCAAGCACTGTGGTTGCCTATGATCCTAGGGCAGGCTGACATTTTGTATGGTGATTGGTGCATGAGAACATTGTGTTGGATCGCGGCAAGGATTTTGTCACTCTTGCAAGCTTTGTTTCATATGTTGATAAATTTCAAATGATCATTATGGGGAATTCTGCCTAGACCTACAAGGGATTTTGTGATATTTAACTGCGTGAATCAGACCTGCTCATCTCAAACTTAAATTCTAATGTCTTTAATTATTTAGTCCTGAGTTATCTAAAATAAATTTAACTCTGAGTTAATTTTTTTTTTCTGTAGGAAATTTACTTAAGTAGCTTCACCGTGAATTTTTTCTTCCAAATATGCCCTTACCTAACTTTATTAATTAAAATTGTTCATTAAATTTAATGAGGCTAGCTACTTAATTACCTATAGAAAAAAAATAAAAAAAGTTTGCTATTATGATGCCTTTTGCTCTTCCCAAGTAAAAAAAGTTAATTAAAAGAAGGTCAAAATACGTGCAATATATGCTAGTAAATTATAAGGAGAAGATAATATACTATTTTACCCTATTCTTTGTTGTAAAATCAGTAGAAGTAAATTGTTATCTTGGCTTGGTTTCCTACTAATTTAATAGCTATGGAGGATATCATTTATCATTTTACAAATGCGTAATGTATGACATATCGTTCCACAGAAGGAAAATAACGATATTCTTTTGGATTTAGCTTTTTTGTTGCTTTTATAAATCTTCACTATTTTAGCTTGAACTTTCTAAAATTACAGTAGCGGAGGTCTTGTGGCATACACTGATATAAACTTCGACCGTGCCCTTGAATCAACTCAAGTACCTGGCAGGAACAAGGTGGTGGTGCTTGGAACTAGTTGGGCTGGCATGAGTTTTCTGAAAAATGTAGACACTTCCTTGTATGATGTAAAAGTAATATTAGCAAGTAACTATTTTGCATTTACATCATTGCTACCAAGTGTAACATATGGGACAGTAGAACCATGCAGCATTGTTGAGCCAATCTGTAACATCATTAGAAAGGTAAATATGAAATTGATAGATTTCTTATTTCCGTATTTTTACTTGAGATGCTATCGCTATCCTGTGGAAACCTTGCTTAGTATTCGATCCTTGTGTTAAATATACTTCTGCTATTATAGCATATTACAAGAATCTAAGTTTGATTATTTCCAGTGATAATAATCATATGATTAAGAATATGGTTCGGTGAGAAATCTTCTTTTGTAATTGTTTTGTTAATTTTTTTTTCTTTAGTGAAATACGAGAATATATTACCAATGTTTTATGTCAAACAAAGAATATGGGCAGGCTAAACAAAGAATCTATGATAGGACTGGAATCATTTATAGGGATAGTAACAATAGTGTCTTCTTTTGTATCAGCATATTGCCTCTGTTTTGTACGTAATATATAGGCTAAACAAAGAATCTATGATAGCATTATAATCCTGAATTCTGTTTCTTTGATTTTTTTGTTTCTCTTTTTTAGCAAGAATGGTATCAATGAAAAGAATCCTTACGTTGGAGACGCGGCGGCCAGTGAGAAGGTCAGAAAGAAACCCTAAACAAATGAGCTATAATTTGAAGAACCTGTCTTCTACTAATACTGCTAGTCTTCATTTGGATGATATGTTCTTTTACGTGGATAGAAGGTTATTAGACATTCTAACTGCTAGTCATATTCAAACTATTGAACTATGTGAATGGTGCATCAAGTTTCAATCCTTCAAAAAGTTATGCTTTCATGTATTGCTATATCATTATTGCATATTCTTGCTTTAGTCTGTCAGTTGGTATTTTGTTTCTCACATGCTTACTCATTTTTATATTTTATTCGAATAAAGAACAGATGGAATAGAGTAATACACGGCTGTGGGGTTTAGCTGATGATGAACTTCATAGGTTTTGCAGAAGATCTTGCCCAGTTTTTACATCGACAAGACTAAACTTCTTTGAGCTCTTGAAGCCGCGATTCTTAGAACTGTAAAGATCAATTATATTTGAAGCAACAACAACTTTCCTTATGCTTATTATCCATCTGTAAAGTAAACAATTTTTTAGAGGATACTGAGAATATGGAAGCATGCAAAGTTTTTTTAGTCCAAGTTCTTTAATGTGGCTGGATAAAGTGATGTACTAACCGTACAGTTGCTGCCAGTCTTTTTTAGCAAGAGTGGTATAGATGTTCACTTGAAGTAGCCTTCAACTAGACATTTAGTTGATCTTTCTACTCGTACAAGATGCTTGCCGTCATCTCAGATTACATGTCCAACCAGTTTGACTATAATGAGAAGTTGCGAGCTATTCTCATTGACTAGCTGATAGAGGTATCACAGATTTATTAATTTATTTTTACTTCATCCATTCTATTGAAACTGACAATTAGAATTTCTAATTAAAATTAACTCTTCTTCTCTGGTCCGTTATAAATTTGAGCTGATGGATGATACTCTATTTCTTACTGTCAATATTATAAACTGATTTCTGTCAAGAAAGGTCGTTGTCAGGAAGAAGCTTCAACTGGTTGGAGTAACTGTAATGCTCCTTGTTTGTAAGTACGAGAAAGTATCAGTCCCTATCGTCGAGGACCTATTTATGATCTCTAACAGAGCCTACAATAGATAAGAAGTTCTTGAATTGGTAAAGATATTGTTCTTGAAATTAGTGAATAATTTTATTTTTATAGTCTTAATTTTTGTCTTGGAAGAATATTTTTCTGAGAAATGATCTATTAAATTGTGAAATTGGGAAGGATTGGTTAGTGTTTGTGAAAATATACCTTAGGACTTGATAATTTCTTTTATTTATTGGAATTTCCTGATGTCAACTCAATTATCAGCATGTGTTGGACAGTTGTACTTTGCCACCGAGAAAGTTGTCAAGCTTCTATTGATGAACTAGAGCAGAAACCAAAGCAAAAGTTGCAGCCGTGTTGAAGGAGGAGGAGATGAAGTGCTTTTTTCAATAAGAAGTTGACGTTTGTTTGGACGATCCAGGTCGGATCTAAGGTCGCCATGTCGAAGGTGTCAGATCTAAGGAACATGGCCTCCTCCCACTCCGGCTATCTCAAGAAGTTGGTCGACCACGACAGCTCCCAGGTCCTCAAGGAGGTCGAGGCATTCTGGACATGGATTTTCAAGAGATGCAAGGTGATCTCTCCAGTTCTTTATAATTTCTTGTTTATTCATTTGTTTGTTATGTATGTGATTTTATTGTTCTCCACCTCCGATATTAGCTGGATATGTTGGCTTTCTTAGGCTGCACACTGGGTTGCACTAAGGAAGAGGTAGAGGAATTGTCAAGAATGAGGTAAACAAGTGTCCTTTGACACCAGACAAGACACCCCTCATCCTTAGGGCATTGGCTATCAATTATTGTATCACCATATACAATGCAGCTATTGAAATTTATGATGGCTCTAAGAGAATGGCTCAAGTTTCTGAATTTTATTTATACCAGAGCTACAAACTTGCTAAAGAGTTTGCTAGAGCCTTTACATAACGCACCATTATGTAGGCTCATCATCAGGCTTATTGGAAGTAAGTCTATAAAGTCATGCTAAGGGTCATCATCATATTTACATTGTTAAGGGTCATCATCACATTTACATGTCTGACATTTAAATATACATGAATTATTTCAAAGTTATATGCAATTTAGGTCTTACATGCAAAGTCTCAATATCAGTTTGATGCTGTTGTTACTAACTTGATGATCGTTCGAAAATTTATTTATCTTTTCGCTAACAAATAACAGGCTCATCATTTATTACCATAAATGACCCTTGGTGTATACTTGTGTGTATCATCCTGTATTTCTTACTTTCCATGTTTATAGGCTGAAACTAATCCTAATTTTGATATAGTGTGGTTCTCTACATGGATGTAGATTTGTTTCTCAGTGGAAATGAGTAAAGTTCTCATTTTATCAAAGCAAATTTGGTTTACAATACACATCCAGTAACTAGACAAAATATAGTGATATCACTGAGGTGCAATATTTAAACATAGAAATTTACATTGCTTGCATCCAAACCAATATCCTATGGTACTTAAATGAAGTTTTAAGTACCGATAGATCAACACCGTTGAAACTAGGAAAACTAACGTCAGAACGACCAAAAACCGATACACATTGGAGGGGTCCAAACTGATAACGAAACTAATACTACAGACTTAAGTACATTGATTACTAGTTAAATATCAATCCATAACAAAAATTTTGGGCTAAACCAAAAATCTTTGTTGTGTTCCCTATTACCAGAGTAAATTGCCATACCTATCCAGCTCTCATGTACACAGAAAATCTTAATATGTGATTTTATGGGTTTTGTTATTTTTTTAATCTTCTAGTTTTACTAGCTCCCCTATTTTTTATAGCATTTACTTCTCTTACGGGTTAGGATCATGCAAACTTTTTAATTCTGTAGTCTTACGGGTATGGACACGATATGGATATTGGATGCAGACATTTTCAGAAAGGTACACCATATTCACCTATCTTATAATAATAGTGATACGGATATGGATAAGCACCTGATACAAACATTTTCATATACGGGTACTGACATGTACTCAGAATACTATTTTTTCTATGTCCATTAATTAAGCATCTAGCCATATTAACTTACAACCAAGTTGCTTTCTCTTGTGTGACCTTTCCATGCTTTTTCACTTTTAGTCATGTCACTTTTCTCCAGGAATTCAAAATAATAGGTCAACTTCTCTTTAGATTTTATAATAACAAGTATAAGTTAACAATTAACATATAATATCCCTATATCAAGTTTTATTTAGCCTATTTGAACTGGAACTTAGGAAGCCTTTACCATTAGCTATGATGTTGGTGTCATTATTAGAGAAACCAATAGATATATTAAGCTATTAACACATAGTTTGCCAAGTTGAGATACCAGGAATAGAGAAAAGGCCCTCACATATCACAATAAACCCTTCCCATTTCGAATCCTAACACACTTCATCAGAGAGATTTTTCTATCGAACTTTTACCTCCTCACTACTCCAATTTGCAACCACATCCCCCATGTGAAAATCCTGGATCCCGCGTTGCATGTTATAGATGTGTATGTTTGTAGTACCTACCTATACTTGAAAATATGGAAGTTTGTGATTGATGTATGTAGAAACTTAAAACATAGTATATATGAACCAATATTATAGATCATACTTTTCATTTCCTGTGATTGTATCTCATTCTATGATATTTTTGTTGTTAGTGCTAAATTATTTCAATTTGGCATAGTGCCCTTATATGTCTGAAGAATGCTCCAAATATATGCCTGCAAAAAACATTCATGCATTGACAAGGTTCGACGAAAGCATAGCCAAATGCCAAGTAAACAGATTACAGACCTTTCTATAATACATGTTACCTAAATTTTGGATTACTTTTCATTTTCTACATATACAATGCTCAAAAGTATAATATGATATCTCTATACTAGCCTTGACTATGATTGATGAAGCTAGCCCTTGAGACTTATCTTCCCACATAGCTTTCGATTTGATTTTTTTTATCCAATAGATTTGTTGGTGCTTTCTTTACATGGAGAGAGCTAGCTCTCAACATACCTTGTAAAATTTTAGTCCCACATCGGAAATGCACCATGAGTTATCTCAACATATATACTTGGGTGTGTTGTTGAGAGATGCACATGGGGTGGTGACCCTAAGGAGGGAACCATGTGGGTGATTTTACTGGGAGGTAAGAATAATGCTCCAAGGATTAAGCATTAATGCTTTTGTCATTCTCTTGGATTAATTCCATTTGGAGCTAAGCCCCAAAGGGACTTAGCGACTCGGACTCGGACTCGGGCTCATGGGCTCATGGGCTCATGAGGCGTAATGTGGCATTTTGTTAGCGTACTTTGCACTTAGCACGTCAACAGTCATGCGGTCTTTATGCGGCCATGCGGTCTTATGCGGGGCTCATGCGGCCATGCGGCTCATGCGGTCCATGCGGTCCATGCAGCCATGAGGCCATGCGGCTCATGCGGCCAGGCTGCTACTGCCGCATAGAGGGTTCCGTTGACTGTGCAAACTACAAGTCAGTTTTGGAAAGACTGATTTAATGCGATTAATTCAGATCCTATCTTTGTGGGATTTGAATTAATTTCGTTGCTATTATGGGATTTGAATTAATCTCGTTGCTATCTTTTTGGGATTTGATTCAATCTTTCCATAACTGAAGAGGCGGCTAGGGTTTCCACCCTCTCTATATAAATACTCTCTTCTGGCCTCCTTTGTGGTTACTACGAAATTATAAGTCAGAAAAGGAGAAAGAGAGAGAGAGAGAGAGATGCTGCCGCCATTGCAAGTCCATCCGAGGAGGCAGAACAGAGGTGACTTCGAGTGTTCCACAAGTTCTTCAACTTGCTGGTTCCTGGAAGCAATTCGTGTGGGGCGAATCTTGTTTTGAGCAACGGTGTTTTGACACCCCAACATTTTTCTTCTTCTCATCTTTCTCTAGATTATTGTACCTTGTTCTATTCCAATTGCAACACGTTTACAAGGAAGAACGAGAGATCTTCTCTTCTCTATTTTCCTCCTCCATATTGTAATCTGGTTATTTGGTTTTTGTATCATCGTAGATCTCTTTTGCATCTGTTTTACCATCTTTGATCAAGCCCCGGGACTAACAATCTCAAAGCAAGATCCGTGTAGATGGAAAACATTAATGCTTTGCTTCTCCAATCGGACTTCTGCAAGTTGGAAAAGTTTGATGGAGAGCATTATCAAGTCTGGAAGAGAAATGTTTACCTAACTCTTCAACTAAAAGACATTGATCATGTTCTGTTGGAGGAAGAATCCTCTGTTCCAGACACTGGATCTACTGCCGCAATCAATGCGGCTACCAAACTCCAGGCCAAGTGGAGAAGGAAAAATAGCATCTGCAGGTTTCTCATCCTAAATGCGATGGAGGATTCCCTGGCAGAATCCTACTCGAAGAAGGAACTTGCCAGAGACATATGGGAGTCTGTGGAAAATCTGTATGAAGAAGACAGGAACAGGAGCAAGATGTTTGTGGTTGAAAAATATCACAAATTGCTCTTTGAGGACGAGAAGTCCATGTTGCCACAGGTGAAGGAATTTCTGAAGCTGCGTCAGAAACTGGAAGACGAAGAGATGCCCATTCCCGACAAGTTTGTCGTTGGAGGGATCGTCTCAAAACTTCCTGCTGGATGGAGTACCTTCTATGCAAGGATGCTCAGAAAGAAGCTAGACATTAGCTTGGGAGATCTACTTCAAGAGATCCATGTTGAGGACAAGATGCGTTCCCAACAGAAGGTGGACACTCTGTCCAAACAGTTGGCTAAAGCCAATCTAGTGCAGACGAGAGTTCCCAAGGGAAAGCAGGCGTCTTCTCATCCCAAGAAGAAGGACTTCACTAATCTAAAAGTGAAGGGTCCTTCTTTCAAGCAACAGAAGACTAAGTCCCACGTGACTTGTTACAATTATGGTAAGAAAGGCCACTACAAGAGTGAATGCAGATCTAAGCCTAAACAATCAGAGAAAGGTGAGCCTAATAAGGTTTCATTGGTTTCTAACATTGTTGCTATGATCGGACAGGTCACAACTGTGGGGGTTGACTCTGACTGGTGGATAGACACTGGTGCGACTTGCCATGTCTGTTCTGGCAAGGAATGGTTCGTCACGTACCAACCAATATCTGAGAAGGTTGTCATGGCGAACCAGGCCCAAGCTGAAGTTCTGGGGATCGGGACCGTGGAACTGAAACTCACTTCTGGGAACACTCTGACGCTTCAAGGTGCGAAGCATGTTCCGGCGATTGCCAAGAACCTGATCTCTGGGAGCCTGCTCTGCAACGCAATCTTGAGGATGGACATCAATGCTGGTTAGATGGTGATGTCCAAGAAGGGAACATACTTCGGGAAGGCTTATTTAACCGAAGGAATGTTTAAAATTCAGCTTGTCAACCAGTTTGATGACATTAATGTAGTTGTATTTTCTGATTATTCTCTTGAGTTGTGTCATAATAGACTAGGACATGTTCATTGTAAAAGAATTAACAAAATGTCTAGTCTAGGACTTATCTCCAAATGTGGGGGTAAGGTGGAGAAGTGTGAAGTATGTGCTCAGACGAAGATCACCAGGAAACCCTTTCATCGGGTCAATCGAAGCACAGATCTTCTGGAGTTGGTGCACTCCGATATCTGTGACTTCAAACATTTCTCCACGAAGGCTGGGATGAAGTATTTCATAACCTTCATCGACGATTTCTCAAAATACGCGTTCGTCTACTTGCTCAAGTCTAAAGACGAAGCCTTCGAGAAGTTCAGAGAGTTCAGGGCCGAAGCTGAACGGCAGACTGGACAACAACTCAAGAGGTTAAGAAGTGATCGAGGTGGAGAGTACAGGTCTCATGAATTCGTATCGTTCTGCAAAGAACATGGAATCATATGCGAGACTACTGCTCCATATTCTCCTCAATCTAACGGAGTAGCGGAGAGGAAGAACAGAACATTGACAGAAATGATGAACTCAATGCTGCTAACCGCGGGTCTTCCTAAATGCTACTGGGGAGAAGCTGCATTGACGGCCACTTTTATTCTAAATAGAGTGCCATATGCAACTTCGGACGTAACTCCTCATGAACTCTGGTTTAAAGTCAGACCAAACTTGAATATCATTCGAGTGTGGGGGTGTCTGGCGTATGTGAAGCTCCCAGATCTGAAGAGTCAGAAGCTAGGGACAAGGACTACGAAGGCGATCTTCTTGGGGTATGCCGAGAAGAGTGATGCTAGGAGATTTCTTGATATTGAGTCAAATCATATCATCGAATCTCGCGATGCTGAATACTTTGAAGACAAGTTTGCAAAAGACAAAAACATTGTTCTTTCGGACATTCCGGAAAATGATGTGGGTACAAATGAGACTGAAATCTCATATGGGCCAGTAGTCCAAGAAGAAACTGTTGTTGATGAAACAACTCTTGTACCAGAACTCGCAGAGCCGTCAGCTAAGCGAGCGAGGAGATCGAAAGATTTCAGAGATGACTTTGTCACCTATCATGTGGAAGCAGATCCGCTTACCTATGATGAGGCGATGAAGACCAGAGATGCTATCTTCTGGAAGGAGGCAGTGAATGACGAGTTTGACTCTATCACCTCCAATAACACATGGGTGTTGGTAGATCTACCTGAAGGAGAAAAGTCCATCGGATGTAAATGGATCTTCAAGAAGAAGATGAAGGCAGATGGAACTATTGACAAGTTCAAGGCCAGGCTGGTAGCCAAGGAATTTTCTCAGAAACATGGGATAGACTACTTTGACACGTACGCTCCAGTAGCTCGGATGACCACCATCAGGATATTAATCGCTCTAGCAGCTATACATAAGTTGGTGATACATCAGATGGATGTAAAGACAGCATTCCTGAATGGGGAGCTGACCGAAGAGATTTACATGCAATAGCCAGATGGATTTGTTGTCAAAGGTCTTGAAGATAAAGTCTGCAAGTTGGTGAAATCATTGTATGGTTTGAAGCAAGCTCCCAAGATGTGGCATGAAAAGTTTGACAAAGTTATTAGGTCAAACGGCTACAGAGTCAGCGAGACGGACAAATGTGTTTACACAAAGTTCGCTGATGGAAGAGGAGTCATCGTTTGTCTGTACGTGGACGACATGCTAATCCTAGGTACGGATTTAGGCTGTGTCACAGAGATAAAGAAGTTCCTCTCAACCAAGTTCAGTATGAAGGACTTGGGGGATGCAGATGTCATCTTGGGCATAAAGATCATCCGGACAGACACTGGAGTAGCGCTGTCACAATCTCACTACATTGAGAAGATGCTCACACGCTATGGGTATAAGGATCTTCCATGGATCGATACGCCATACCGGTGTGATCAGAAGCTGAAGCCAAACTCGAGGAAAAGCGTCAGACAGCTGGAGTATTCTAGCATTATCGAAAGTTTGATGTACGCAACCACTGCCACAAGGCCTGACATAGCTTTTGCCGTGGGAATGCTGAGTCGGTTCACAAGCAACCCAGGGGTTGAGCACTGGAAAGCTGTGAAGCGGGTAATGAGATATCTCAAGAAGACTCAGACATATGCACTGCACTACAACGGGTATCCGACAGTAGTGGAAGGCTTCAGTGATGCTAGCTGGTGTTCAGAGATGGAAAACGAGAGATCCACAGGTGGATATGTCTTTTCCTTGGATGGAGCTGCTATATCGTGGAAGTCGAAGAAGCGGACTATACTCTCTCGTTCCTCCATGGAATCTAAATTCTATGCACTTGAAACTGCAGCAGATGAAGCAGAATGGCTTCGGGAGCTCATGTATGATCTTTCAGTGGTTGAGGCTCAGATATCGGCGATACTGATATACTGTGACAACCAGGCGACTGCGGCGGTGGCATCAAATGACCTCTTCAACGGGAAGAAGAGGACTGTGCGGTTGAAGCACAGGGCAGTACACGATCTTATCAAAAGAGGTATAATTGCAGTAGTTGATGTTCGGAGTCAGGAGAACCTGGCAGATCCGTTCACAAAGGACCTCAAGCGCCAGTTGGTCGATGATATAGCTTGTAAAATGGGCTTGAAGGCATTCTGATAGTGTGTCTTTGTAATCCTACCATAAAGTTTTATGCTATTAGTTCAAAGAGAAATCTACTAGGCATCTAACTTTTGGTTCAAAGGAGGATTACTGACTGGGAAACTATCAGGTAACAGTGGGTACTTGTTCTCTGGAACATGGAAGGAATACGCACCCATAACCACTGTTGTCTACTATGTATTTTCTGTGGAAAAAACAGATCCTGTGGAAGGTTGGCTTAAACGCCTTAATGAGTTCTCAGGCAGAGTGAATGCCTGGTGTGCTTTACAGGAAGCACGGTAGAGCAGCACTACAAGGAGTGAAACTCTATGCTACAGTGGGGTGACTCCACCATGAGGTTCCCAGGTAGGGGTAATGCCTCGGCTTTGCAAGCCAAGTCACAGCGGCGTAGCACCGCAAATAGGCAGATAGCCTAATGCTGTATGACGTAATTAAAGAGTTGTAGACAGCACTACAAAGGGGAGGATGGCCCCATGTTACAGTGGCACGACACCATGATGAGGTACCCAGGTAGGGGTAAAGCCTCGGCATTGTAAGCCATGTCATTGCGGCGTAACACCGTAAGGAAGCCTTAGGCTTCATGCTGAGTAGATTGGCACTACAAAGAGGCTGAGACCTCATGCTACAGTAGTATGACACTACAATGAGGTTCCCAGGTAGGGGTAATGCCTCGGCTTCAGGCCATGTCATAGCGGCATAGCACCGCAAGGAAGCGCAAGGCTTCATGCCATATCTCTTTAATAAAGAACTCACCTATAGTGTATGGAAAGAGATATCAGGCCATTTCTTGAGGGTAAACTTGTAGACGCCCAAAATTATACACTGAAACCAGGCTGGCACAGGGCCTTTAATGTACAGCCAGAAGCACATGTAACTACACTTTGTGAGTGGAAAGAATTACAATTGTGGTGCAGAATTCAAGGCGTAGTCCATTCTTGTATCACATTGTTATTTAACCCATGCGGAAAGATTCAAGTCGTCAGCGACATCTATCCTAATGCAAAATGGACAGTTACTGTGGGGAACGCTCAACTCTGGACACATATATATGTTGTGATATGTGGGGGATTGTTGGTGCTTTCTTTACATGGAGAGAGCTAGCTCTCAACATGCCTTGTCAAATTTTAGTCCCACATCGGAAATGCACCATGAGTTATCTCAACATATATACTTGGGTGTGTTGTTGAGAGATGCACATGGGGTGGTGACCCTAAGGAGGGAACCATGTGGGTGATTTTACTAGGAGGTAAGAATAATGCTCCAAGGATTAAGCATTAATGCTTTTGTCATTCTCTTGGATTAATTCCATTTGGAGCTAAGCCCCAAAGGGGCTTAGCGACTCGGACTCGGACTCGGGCTCATGGGCTCATGAGGCGTAATGTGGCATTTTGTTGGCGCAATTTGCACTTAGCACGTCAGCAGTCATGCGGTCTTTATGCGGCCATGCGGTCTTATGCGGGGCTCATGCGGCCATGCGGCTCATGCGGTCCATGCGGTTCATGCGGTCCATGCGGCCATAAGGCCATGCGGCTCATGCGGCCAGGTTGCTACTGCCGCATAGAGGGTTCCGCTGACTGTGCAGACTACAAGTCAGTTTTGGAAAGACTGATTTAATGCGATTAATTCAGATCCTATCTTTGTGGGATTTGAATTAATTTCGTTGCTATTGTGGGATTTGAATTAATCTCGTTGCTATCTTTTTGGGATTTGATTCAATCTTTCTATAACTGAAGAGGCGGCTAGGGTTTCCATTCTCTCTCTATAAATACTCTCTTTTGGCCTCCTTTGTGGTTACTACGAAATTATAAGTCAGAAAAGGAGAAAAAGAGAGAGAGCTGCTGCCGCCATTGCAAGTCCATCCGAGGAGTCAGAACAGAGGTGACTTCGAGCGTTCCATAAGTTCTTCAACTTGCTGGTTCCTGGAAGCAATTCGTGTGGGGCGAATCTTGCATTGAGCAACGGTGTTTTGACACCCCAGCATTTTTCTTCTTCTCATATTTCTCTAGATTATTGTACCTCGTTCTGTCCCAATTGCAACACGTTTGCAAGGAAGAACGAGAGATCTTCTCTTCTCTATTTTCCTCCTCCATATTGTAATCGGGTTATTTGGTTTTTGTATCATCGTAGATCTCTGTTGCATCTGTTTTACCATCTTTGATCAAGCCCTGGGACTAACAAGATTTAGAATAATAACAAAAACCAAAAGTACAGGGTGAGAAAGAGCTTAACGACTGACTCCACTACTACATTGTCAGAGGGAAGAAGGCACTAGAGAGTGTCCGGATCAAGATCGGGACAATCGAGCTCGAGAAGGTCTTGATGTGTATCAAAGTTTATTTCTTTTTATTGTTTGCTATATTTCTTGATTTAGGAAAATAGCAATCAAACATATCGATTTTTGAATGGTCGCTTTTGGTAGACCTTCAGATGGAGGTCCAAAACAACCAGACATCGATTTTTGCAGATACTTAAAAAATTGGATAATTTAAGACAATATGATATGATCTAGATATTCGATATTTAGAACCTTGATATGAAGTAGGAACTGGAGAAATAGATCAATGTTGGTGCTTGTCTTATGTTAATTGACTGAAATTGGCATTTAAACTTGCACTTTTCCTTTCTACCCTTTCAATGCATAATACTTCAGCATTTTAAATTGCTTCTAAGTGTAGCAAATGTTTTTAGATGCAGAATTAACATGACTTTTGCATGCTTCCGATTTGTTGCTTCATGCAATGTTTTCAAGAAATTTCTTAAGGTAAACTCATAGATGTTATTGAATTTTAGGATAAGGGTAAAAATATGTTCACAAATTCTCTCTAAAAAATTATTTACAAGCACACCAAATATGTACTCCGTTATGTCATTTGAGTACGTACATATTAAACAATATGTAAACTTTAGACAAATTCTATAATATGTGAAGTACATAGTCTGAAATGTGGATATGACCACCATATATGCTCTGATATCACGATATGTTCAAATTCCAGAATATGTGAGAGGGGTGATGGCCCTTAAAGGAGCTAAATGGAAGATAGGGAGTCATGTTAAACCCAAAATTTTGGGAATAAAGAAATAGAATTAAATATTTCCTTTTTTGAAGACAGATTTGGATTTTTTTTCTTATATATATATACCCACTTCTCTATGGAGAGGAGGATGCTTGAGATTTATGTATGCGAGTTTATCCTAGTTTTTAGCAAGTGAAAAAATAAAAATCTGTTGTTCCATACGTAGTCTTTGGTCAGATCTTAAACAGTTGTATATTTATTGGAATGAAAAGTTGAATGGGTTCTTAAGCTGGTCAGATCTTAAACAGATGGATATTTATTTGGGATGAAAAGTTGAATGGTTTAAGCTGTCTTTATTCTGCTATTAGCCACAAGTTACTACCTTTTTGTTTCAATTTATATATGGATTTCTGCTGCCTTTGTTTCAGTTCTGATACTCATGTGTAAGAGCTCCTTAAAGCTGCTGTCTTTTGTGGGTTTGGATGTTCAATTTTGGTTATGACCTACATGAGGATATGAACTTCAATTTACATATTGATATTTTTATTTTGTTGAATCCAGGGAATTAGTAGTATTTTTGTATTATACACAATTGGAAGTCTTGGGTCCAAGTCCTAACCTGGATGAATGCTTGTTCAGGACATACACATGTGGCAGGGGCACTGAAAGTACCAACCCAAATATTGATCACAATACCATGGACGTGAGTATTGTTCCTTATACACTTTATTGGATATCGCTTCTTTTTTAGTTTCAATGTCGAATCATATGTTAGTTGACAACCTAAATATTCTTTGAAGGATGGATATTCTTTTGAAAACACTTATTTTGGATGGTTATTTAACCTTAAATTTGCTAACTTGATTTTTCAAGATTGGCAACTTTTGTTCTTTTGATTTGATTAGCAGGTTCTGGTTTCATTTCTTTTAGGTTCTTTTATGCAGATCAACGATCACTTTCTATTTGTCTACCTAAATCCTTATTCTTTAACCCTAATTTTCTTGTTGTTCTCTCTTCTTCTTAGCTTATATTCCCTTTTTTTTGTTTAGGGTTTCTACCTCATTGTTGTTGTCATTGAAGTTACATTTTCTTCTTCTACTAGTTTATGATCAAGTTTTATCTACAAGGTGCATGACATGCATGACATGAATGATCAAGTATTATTGACAATTTTTTTTATTGTATATATATACCTTCACAAATTCTAAACAATCTCTTTATTGATTTATGCAGGTCATTAAAGATTGATCATCACCAAGACAGGAGCTGCATATGCAATTGATCATCAATTTATATTTATAGATTACTCTTGATTTTATGTACCAGTTAGTTTGGATACTCTTTATTTTATAAGTACTACAAATTACTTCTCTTCAAATTATATGTACTAAATTTTGAGGTGCAATATAATTACTTTTTGTGGATTGATATAATTACTTTTCATCTTCTTGTTGTCCATAATTACTTGAGTTGGTCGCCTATATAAAGCCATTTAGAATTTGTGAAGGTTAGTTATGGTTTACATTGAAAAGTTGATAGGGGTGTTTTTGGAAGATGAGCACAATTATGCATGTACCCTTTTCTACAAGAATTGTATGATATTGTATTATGTGTTCTTGTGTTTCAATTTATAATGACAATGACAAACAAAGATACGCGTGACAATATTGATTTGCCACCAAACATATAAAGTGTACACTACGGTGACAACATTTACCTTCACTAAACATACAAGTATACAGTGACAACAATAAAATTGTTACTGCAAGTGTTTACAATGATGACATGTACTTGTCACTAAATATACACGTTTATTGTGACAACAATAAAAGTGTTACTAAAGTTGTTTTGTGATAGCAAATGTCCTCACGAAAATAATTTTTATTTTTGTCAAAAACAAATATATTTATTTTTAGTTACAATAAAAAGCTATTTTGTGACAATATAGTGCGCCACTTATAATATTTTTAGTGACGAATTTTGTTGTCACGGAAAGTTTACTATCACTGACAACCTATTCTTGTCACAGTAGAGAACTTTCTGTGACTACGACTTTTGGTCGTCACTTATACTTTTAGCTACGGAGGTATAGGCTACGAAAGTAAGTCGTCACTGTACTCGTCACAGAAGATGTGTTGTGACGAGTTTCATAACTTCTGTGACAACATTACATGTCACAGAAACCATGTTTTCTTGTAGTGGTACTCTTAGTTTTCATAAGTAGGGGTAAAATGGTTATTTTGCATTTTTGAATATTTGAGAATTATTATTTCTTAAATAATATTGTTTGGGGGTTATTTGAGTCGGGTTCGAATTTTAACTCATTCCGACTTGTATCGAAGATCCGGGGTAGCTTAGACTCTATTTTGGACCCACTCATTAGTTAGACATGGCCCACCAATCCCACTATTTATGTTAGAGAGGTTAGGCTAATCCCACTTGATTAGGTTAGTCTAATTAGAGACTCAAACTAGACCCTTTTAACCCTCAAACCCTAACATGACTTAAGTTGACTCAATAGAGACCAGGGGGGTATTTTGGACTTTGCACAATGGAGGGAAATGCCCTACATGGCCGGCCACACCAAGAGGGGTTGGGTCATCACTTCTTCATTTATTTCTAGCCTCTTATCTCTCCATGTGTTCTTCCCCAAATTAGAGAGCCTTCTTCATTGATTTTATCTCCAAATCAAATCATTCCTCCATAGTTTCTTCCATCAATCTTCTCCAATCACTCAAGTGGAGCTTCTACCAAGTTTTGGGAGCAAGATGGAGTGGGGTGTGTCCTTTACAATAGATCTTCGTGTCGAAGTCGCGTCGGAAGAAGATTCATTGGGATCCATCTCCCAATAGGTAAAACCTATCCTCTAAATCGATTTCCCATGCATATAGGTTGGTTTTGAATCCATAGGATCTACCCCCATGGTTGTGTCTCCTTTTGTGCCAAGTTTGAGGCCATTTGGAGACTCCTAGGAGAAATTAGGATGTGGCTTTGTGTCCAATATGAAAACCCCCAAATTGGACACCTCTTGTGTTTGTGTTAATGCTTCTAAGACTTTTGCATGTTTTAAATTCATGTGCTAGAGTGTCCTTATATTCATGTGTGTGTGTTTATATATATATATATATATATATATATATATATATATATATATATATATATATATATATATATATATATATAAAATATATATATAAACACAAAATATATATATATATATATATATATATATATATATATATATATATATATATATATATATATATATATATATATATATATATATAAACACAAAATATATATATATATATATATATATATATATATATATATATATATATATATATATAAACACAAATATATATATATATATATATATATATATATATATATATATATATATATATATATATTTGTGTTTATATATATATATATATATATATATATATATATATATATATATATATATATATACATTTTTTTTTTAATATATATAAACACAAAATATATATATATATATATATATATATATATATATATATATATATATATATATATATATATATATATATATATTTTGTGTTTATATATATATATATATATATATATATATATATATATATATATATATATATATATATATATATATATATATATATATATATAAACACAAAATATATATATATATATATATATATATATATATATATATATATATATATATATATATATATATATTCATGTGGGTGTGTGTCTATGTATATATTGTATGAGTGTGGATATATATATAGATTGTGTGTGTGTGTATATATATCTATATGATAGAAGGGAGGGAGTATATTGGAGTGTAGTAGGAAGTGTGAGGTAGGGAGTGTGAGAGGGGATGAGGGGCAACTGTCTTGGACAGCAGCAGGACCAACAGCATGCAGCAGCAGCAGCAGTCCCCCTTTGGGGACTGCAATAAGCACATCAACATCAACAGTTTGGGGGAACAAGTAGCCCCCAATACACCCCAACATGACCCCCCTTTATCCCCAATACATGCCCCCATATATACAACATATATCCCTCTATGAAACCCCTATGTTAGAGTGTCTTTTTAGTGCGTTAAGTCGTTAGTGGGATAGTGGTTTTAGTGGTAAAAAATAAGGAATGTCAAGATATGTAATATGTTAAGGTATGATATATTAGAGGGTAAGTTTGTAGATATGTGAGTTGGTATTTGAGAGTTGGTTTAGAAGTAGTATTCTAGTTAGATGGGAGTTAGATGTAGAGTGGGAATTGAGGGAAGTGGTTGTTGTTTAGGATAGAGGTTGAGTTAGTTTCTTGGTATCTCAAGATACAAAGATTACCTTAAGGTGTAGAAAACTAACATACTAGAAAAGATGGATTGGATATTCGAGATAGTGAGAGATTAGGTTGGTAATGACTAGATAGGTTAGTATCTTGCCACCCTAGGATACTGGGAGGGATAGTCCCAAGGCAAATTTGTTTTGCCTTAGTGTTAGTATGTAAAAGGGTAAATACAATGTAAAGGGGTAAGTTAAGGTAATCGGGTAAAACTATGATACGGGTTTAGGAATACAAGATTGGTTTAAAATGAGATGTCTTGGTAGGTAAATAGTTGAAATGGTATGTTTAGTCTAGTTTTGACTCGGTTGACCCAAAGTTGACTTTTTTCACAAATGTCAACCACAAGTCAACTCTTTACCTAGAATGGTCTAAAACTCGACCAGAGTTGACCAGTTGACTGAAAGTCAACTGTTAGTCAATATTTGTCTAGTTTGACCTAGGGTTGACATAGAGTTGACCAGTTGACCAAAAGTCAACTGTAAGTCAACCTTTGACCCAAATTGACCTAGTTTGACTTGATTTGACTTCCTGTGACCTAGCGTGACCTAGTGTGACCTATTGTGACCTAGTGTGACTCTGTGTGACCTAGTGTGACCTAGTTTGACTTGATGTGACTTAGTTTGACTTAGTCTGGCTTAGTTTGACTCAGACTTGCACAACATAACTAAATTAGCATGCCTTTCATTATCGAACCCTATTTTGACACATGGTATCTCATCTTTAGGTCTTTTACTTCACTGAGCATCTGTTCACACTGTCAGCTCAGGACCGCAGGTGAGTACATTCACTGATAGTTTTCATTGTCTTGATATCTGCTATATCCGATTCAGTTGTAGTGTTTTACTTGATTCCCAAAACGATGGTTTACAAACTAGTATACGTCGGATCCTGTCATGAGATATTATTCCTGGACTTTCTTGGTATATTGGTATGTGATATTTCTTGTTTCCTGTACTTGTATATACATCGATTTGGGAGTGGGCTGGCCCCCTGCTTTTGAATCCCGTGTCATGACGTACCATATCCGGATCCGTGATACTACTCGGGGACAGGGAGTTGTTAGCGGTTATGTGATCAATACCATGCTTGTATTCCTATAAATGTTCATAGCTATACCCTCACTTCACGTAGGGTAAAGCCTGACCCTACTTATTCATAGCTTTCCATGCTGGCTGGCCTGACCCAGAGTTCTTGTTTTTCTTGTTCATAGCCAGTCAGATGGTACAACCTGATCTTGACCCAAGCCGATCACATAATGCTCTAATAACTTATGGCACAGTTTATGTTTACGATTGTACATCATATATCCCTGTTACAGTCTACATTTCTGTACTTTATACCATGACACGATATCCAGTTTACATATTCTGTTTATATTTCATGTCTTGATATTTCATCTTATTTTTCATTATGATCGTCTCTTATAGAATTTGTCAACTCGTATGGAACTGATGTTAGTATTTTGTACTTGATCATATTCTGACAGGATAACCCCGTTGATGTTTACAGATGATTTAGAGGCCGACTGCTCGACCTTCTATTGCTATGGCATAGACGATGAGTATGACTTGGATGCACCTGTGGAGCCGGTGCCCTTAGAGGACGCACCGTCTGCTTAGACTAATTAGATAGGCTTGCCTGGACTACGATCCAGCTAGTACTTCAGACTGTAGTATCTATATTATTTTGGGTTTCTGTTATGTGTTATTAACTCTAAACTTGTGTTGGGATCTCGTACTTATTTCCAGTTATTTCCTTCTATCATATTTTTATATTTCGTGTTATCTTCCTTAGAAGTCTTGTGATTGAGTTGTGACATTATATACCTCCGTACGGAGATGACAGGTACCATTATATTGTGTCTAGATATGTATGTTATAGAGTAACTATACAATGTTCTACCGTCGATACTGCAGCGTGGGCTGGACGTACCTATGTGCTCGTGCCCCTACTTTGGGTGCAGGTCGTGACAAGGTATTATTCTATATTGGCATCTTATAGAAGGTATTATACAGATGAAGAAATTGTATATCAGCTTTGTCTCACTTAACAAAATGCCTAAAAATTGGCTTTTAATAGAAAACTAGAAAAGTACAGAAAGTACAAATTTTCTGGGAAGTATTGCTATGGAAGTCTGATCTGAAGGCGATCACTTTGTTCCTTGGACCATACGATGATGATGAAGAGTACTGCTGGAAGATGAACAGCTGGAAGAACTAAGTCACCAGAAAGGTATCGACGCACTTGGGCACTGATGGCGAGGTCGAATGCTTTCCTTCTTTGCTTCACTCTGTTCTGGAAGAAAAGTTGAAGAAGAATGCTCTAGAAAATCAAAGTCTTTAGGGTCTGATCTCTATGTATTCTCTCTTGTCTCTCTGTTGATCTCCTTTTTTCCATTTAGAGTATACGACACTATCAGAGGTAATATGGACGTGACAAGTCTTCTAAACTAAATAAATTGTATCTATCCAGAGGTAATATGGACATGATAGATAATGAATCTCTTTTTTCTATTTAGAGTATACGACACTATCAGAGGTAATATGGACGTGATAGATCGTAACAACTCAAAGAAAAATAGATTAATATCTATTCAGAGGCCAAATGGACATGATAGATAGGAAGAATAAGCAGACTTAATATTTATTCAGAGGTCATGAGAACATGATAAATAATAAATTCAACTTTTTAATCAACTGGTAAGATAAAAGATTAAAATTTCTCCCTAAGCTTAACCAAACATTGGTAGCTAGGGAATAAGGAAGAAATTCAAACGTAATATTTCTTCAGAAATTTGCCATTGATCGGCATCATGAGTAAATCTCCATTAGGTTTAGACAACCTATAGGCACCATTAGAGAATACCGACTCAATTACATCAGGACCTTCCCATTTCGCTTGGAATTTCTCTTTGCTTTTATGAGTTATCACCATCGGTCTTCGAACAGCTAGAACTAGCTCACCGACTTTGAAGACTCTCTCTTTAACTTTACGATTGAAGGTTCGAGATATGCGGGCTTGATATAGCTCAATGTGCTGTTGCGCTTGAAGACGCTTCTCGTCCAATCCTTCAAGTTCTTGTAGTCTTAAACGATCATTATTCGCTGTAGTTAGCTCATTAGCAATGGCTATTCGAAGAGACGGAATTTGGATTTCCAATGGAAGAACCGTCTCACATTCGTAAACCAGTAAAAATGGTGTAAAACCAGTAGGAGTTCGAACTGTCGTTCGATAAGCCCATAAACATTCTCCAAGTTTCTCATTCCAATCACGTTTATTGGAAGAAACAAACTTTTTGAGAAGTTTGATGATCGTCTTGTTAAAAGCTTCGGCTAATCCATTAGCAGCTGGATTATAAGCCGTAGAAGCCAGATTTTGAATCTGATTCTTATCACAAAATCGATAAAATGCCTGACTGGCAAATTGTGGTCCATTGTCATGAATTATCCGTCGGAGAATCCCAAAACGATAAATAACGTGGTGTTTGATGAAACTAACCACATTAGATGTCTTTACTTCAACAAGGGGAACTGCTTTCGCCCATTTAGAAAAGTAATCGGTTATAGCCAGTATAAACCGATGTCCCTTGACAGAAGGAGGATTAATCGGACCAATAATATCCATGCCCCAAGCTTTAAAGGGCCAAGAAGTTACTGTAGGATGTAAGAACTCCGATGGTTGATGAATAAAATCAGCATGAATTTGACATGCTTTACACCTTCTGGCATAATCCACAGCATCTGCTATCATAGATGGCCAATAATACCCCATTCTTCGAATGCGGTCCTGTAATTTTGGACCCGGTTGATGGGCACCACGGACACCATCATGAGCTTCACGAAGCATTTGCTTAGCTTCATTCTCAGAGAGACAATGCAGTAAAAGTCCATCATATGAACGACGATATAACATATGTAGAGAGGAATCATAATAAAATCGAAATGATCGTCTCTTGATTGATGCAGCTTCTTTTGGATCTTCAGGTAAAATCCCATGAACCGCATAATCAATGAATGGACTTCTCCAATCCTTCTGTTGGGAAGGTAATTCTGTAGTATAACTCTGTTCAATATGCAGATTATTCTTAACACAGAATAAGTCTCGGTCCAATAAAGTAATGGTATTTTGTCTTCGAATTGGAATAGCCAAATCTGCAGCTAAGCTAGCAAGAGCATCAGCTTCCAAATTCTGAGAACATGGTACGAATTCAATGAAGAATCCTTTAAATGAGAGGACTAATTCGATTACCACTTGGTAATAAGGGATAAGGTCAGGATTCTGACTTCATATGTCCCTCTAACTTGATTAACAATCAGTTGAGAATCTCCATAAGCTTCCAGGAACTCGATGTCCAATTGTTTTGCTACTTGGAGACTAATGAGCAGAGCATTATATTTTGCCACATTATTGGAGTATGGCTCATTGAGAGAATAAGCAAGGTATATGACCATTTTGTCAGGAGAAACTAAAACAATTCCTACCCCAGAGAAGATAAGCCTTTAGGTCCAACTCGTGACGCTCCATCAAAGTATAATTACCAAATGTCATCTTTTAAAGTTATGTTGCAATCCGCAACTTCATCTGGAATGTCCTCATATAGCTTCGACGTTTCAGGTATAGGATGAGCTGCTAAGAAATCAGCTAATGCTTGACCCTTCACTGATTTTTGAGGTACATAGACCATATCATAAGGAGTGAGCAACATCGCCCAGGTGGCTAACCTGGAGTTAAGAATGCTTGGTTTTCTCGTCAATACCCGAATAGGATTTATTCTGGAAATGACATGAATGGTCTGTCCTGTCACATAATGTCGTGTCTTTTGAACAGCAAAAACCAAAGCCAGACATTCCTTTTCTACAGGAGTATACCTGTGTTTAGCTTCGACCATCATTCGGCTAAGATAATAAATTTCTTGTTCATGACCCATATCACTTTTCTGTGCCAAAAGAGCACCAAGTGAATGATTCAAGGCTCGAACATATAGCAAAAATGGTCTTCCTACCACTGGTGGTACCAGAACAGGTGGATTTGCAAGGTATTGCTTGATGTCATTAAAAGCTTTCTGACATGCTTTATCCCAAACAAATGACACACCTTTCTTTAATAGATGGGAGAAAGGTTGACATCTCCCAGAGAGATTGGATATAAATCTTCTGATATAAGCGATGCGACCTTGAAAGCCTCAAAGTTCTTTTAGATTGCATGGAGGACGCATTTCAAGAATTGCTTTGATTTTATCAGGATCAACATGGATACCCTGAGAAGTGATGACAAATCCCAAAAATTTGCCACTGGAAACCCCTAAGAAAGACTTAGTAGGGTTCATTTTCAATTGATGCTGACGCATCACTTCAAATACTGTCTTCAAGTCTTGAATGTAATCATCTTTGATCGACTTTTAACAGCAATATCATCTACATAACATTCAACTATTTTTCGTAGATGTTCTTAAAAGATATTATTTATGGCCCGTTGATACGTAGCACCGGCATTTTTCAGTCCAAATGGCATAAGCGTATAGCAGTAGACTCCAAGAGGTGTACGAAAAGCAGTATGCTTTTTATCTTCTGGATGCATCTTAATCTGATTGTATCCTGAGAACCCGTCCATGAAAGACATGCGTTCAAAACCGTATGTATTGTCTATCATGACATCGGTAATCGAAAGTGGAAATTCGTCCTTTGGGCAAGCTGTATTAAGATCTCGAAAATCTATGCAAACTCTGACTTTTCTATTCTTCTTCATAACAGGAACAATATTAGCAACCCAGTCTGGGTGTTATTCTTCACGAACAAAGCCACATGTAATCAGCTTTTTGACTTCTACTTCGATTGCATCCATCATGTCTGGTCGAAAATGCCGTTGCTGTTGTTTCACAGGTTTGGCATTAGGAAGTATATTGAGTTTATGAGTAGCAACCTTAGGATCTAGACCCGGCATATCCACATAACTCCATACAAAAATATCGATATAATCTTTAATCAGTTGTGTTAACTCTTCCTTTTCATCTTCAAAAAGGTTCTTACTGATGAATATTGGCTTGGACATAGTTCTGTCTCCAACGTCAATTTGAATAATCTCATCCTCTGTAGGTGGTTGTCGTTGTTCAAAATAAAGCTCCCACTGAGTGACCATCTGTTGGGCCCAAGGGTCATTTTCAAATGGCTCTAATTCACCTTCCGTTTGAACCATGTTAACTGAAAATACACACTCAGATTCATCGTAATAGTCTCTTCTAGCATATGAGGAGTGGGATGTATCAGATTCGATGAAATGGATTTCTTCTGAATCTGAGGATTGTGAAGAACTAGAAGAGAATTTTTCTTGTATATCGTCATTAAACATGTGGGATGGATCATATCCCAATCCATGACGAGTTTTCTGGTAGAACGGATCACCACATAATGGTAATCGTCTGCCTTTGTCTTGATTGAGACCTTGCATAGTCTTCAAATCATATCCCATTTTTTGGATAATCTTGAGAGATTGTTGACTATATATGTCAATTCGGATTTTTTTCCTTTATCTTTATCTCTAAGATCATCCGTTTGAATAACAGGAATGTTTCTAGCCAGACCAAACACAATTTGGTGCTTGTTTTTCTTATCAGACGGAATCACGAAATAAGACTCTTCGTGATGTCTAAAAGTTACACAAGCTTGTGATGGCGAGATTATAGGAAGAAGATAGGGGGAAGATGTTAGGAACTTTTGAGCATAAGGCCCAACATCGACATGCAGAGGAAAGAATTTTCCTTATAGTCAATGTATAAAGTTTTCTCTGTATCTATGTCGTCTTTATATTGATGACTTTGATTATCAGAAGATAAAGACATTCTTTCAACAAATTTGATAGCCATATACTCCAAAAGAAAATCTTGATTGATATCAGAAAGTACAGAATGATCAATATTTACATTATTTATAAGTTGAATACTACGCTTAGGATTTATCATTAATGGACCGTCATCTGTCTTTTGCGTAGACTTGCCAAGTTTGATGATCAATGGTGATTCTGGATCATTCGTACGAGAAGTACGTTCCTTGACTTTGATCATAAGAGGTGCATCTTGACTCTTGGCAGGAATATTCACTAATTCCTCAGATGAAGCCCGGGTTCTTCCTTTGACTTTGATCATCAGAGGTTGATTATTGACAGGTTGGGGTTGGATTCGACCTTTGACTTTGATCTTCAAAGGTTGCTCTTCCGGAGGATCTTTATTGATAGACTAATCTTAGGCAGATGATTGATCTTCAGCTATATCTGATATCTCCTTCACATGCTCTTGTTTATAGAGTTTTGAATCAGAAAAATAAGCTTCAACACCCTTAAAGGGATTGATATCAGCAAATTCAGTCTTCACAACCCCTTGTGAATCCACATACTTGAAGCATTGGTGGAGAGTTGAAGGCACAATGTTATGCTCATGTATCCATGGTCTTCCAAGAAGGATGTTGTAGGATACGTCTGAGTTAATAACATAGAAAGTAGCTATAGTTCGAAGATCACCAATCTGAATCTTTAGACGAATCTTCCCTAATGGTTTACTGTTGCCAGAGTTGAAACCAAATATCGTGGTACTAGTGTAAATCAAATCACTAGTAGGAATCCTCAAAGGTCTTAGCATACTCTGAAGAATAATGCTAATAGAAGACCCAGGATCAACATAAATCCTGTCAATTTCAGTGGATTTAATATACCCAGTGTAGCACAAAGGTCTGTCGTGCTTGTTATGCTTCAACAGCATATCTTCTTGTGTGAAGGTAATGTTAGGAATTACCTCCATCACACTATAATATTGTGGACACGACACTGGTGTATTATCAGGACTCTTGAGTTGAGCCAAGCATGAGTCTGCTTGTAGCAAACTTTACTCAAAGTCTCTCTGCTTTCTTTAGAAAGATGCAGTAGCTCGGATATAGAGAGTCTAGCCGGAGTATTGGCTAACTGGGCTAGAATATCGAATTTGTAGGGCTTCATCACCACCCCTTGATTTGAAGTAGATTTCAAGGGAACGTCAAAGCGTACTGCTTTCTGTTTCCCTTTCTCAACCACCGATGGTTTAGCAGGAACAGAAGATGGTTGAACTGGGATCGTTTCTACAATATCCTCTACTTCTTTGGAAGATTCCTCGTAATCTTTGTGGTATTCTTTCCCATATCTCGTACCAGCAAAGATTTCTTCTTCAGAATCATGAGAAGGAAGTACCATATTGCAGGATTTAGTCTTCTTTCCCTTAGCATTCTTCTTGCGAGGATTTTTAAGAGAAAGCTCAGAACCCAACCCAACAGTGGATTTTTGACTTTGAATCTGTAAAAGAAGTCGCATTCCTTTATCATAGTTCAAACCCTCTGCCTTTTGAAAGTCATAACCCATCTTCTTCATGAGATAGACTGATTGTTGACTGTACAAGTGAATGGGCAGCAGACTTTCAATGGATGGTTGAACAGAAGAAGAAGAAGTAGAGATCTCTGTAACCACAGGAGAAGAAGAAGAGACTTCCGAAGAAGGAGGAATAAAAATCTCTATAGCTATAGAAGAAGGAGGAATACTCGAGATACGAGGAAAGATCCCTGTAGGAGCTTTCTCATAAGCAGCGAAGACTTGTTGTGTCCTATATAAGGGAATACTATTCATAGCTAACTACTGCTGATGAGTGAGTTTGAACTTGGTAGGATGAGCTAAACTTGGAGAAAATATGTTCAAACCTTTCAGCCTATCCTCCAAAGGAATGCCATCCCAAAGATGATCCAAATCATCAGGATCTGGAATAACATGAGAAATCATGTTACAGGTTTTAACTTTTCTACCTTTCTTGGATTTTGAAGTTTTATCTTCATCCTCCATTTCAGGTACTAAGTCAGGATGTACCCACATGATTTCACCATTCTTTAATGTGAGAGGCAATAATCCTTTATTTTCCTCTCTGGCAGGTGGGATATTCACAATCTTCATCGTCGCCTTCGGAACTGTGACAATCCCATCTGGGACTTGCTGTGGAGGAAAACCTCCAAATTGAAGAGAAACCATATTGGTTGTGACCGTATGCTCATCATTAGTTAAAGCGATGGCATTGGCATTTATTAGCTCCTGAATTTTCTACTTCAGAATATAACAAGCCTTGGTAGGATGATTGATGTATCTGTGATAGATACAATATTTGGGGATTGTTAGTCAGATTCACCTCATTAGGCCTTTTTGGCTCCGAAATCTGGAGTTTGCTACTCTTTACCAAATATTGGAATATCTCTGGGATATCGCTCTTATCAAAAGAATATTCTTCTTTTGGCTTAGAAAACTCCTGATTATTCGGTGTCATTTTGTTTTTGGAAAGATTAACCATAAGGGTATCCTTTCCTTTGCCATTACGATTACCGAAATTATTACCAGAAGAGCCTTTCTTTCCTTTGTCTTCTGAAGCGAAAATCATCCCGTGTTCCCGAGCCAATCTACTATTAGTCTCGGCTGAAACTGCTGCTATGATAAACGAGGCCCAATCTGTGAATTGGGAACCCGTAAAGACAACAATAGATGGACGCAGATTCATCTTGCATGTATCAATTAGTGCTGAATCTGGCATGCCTGGAGGCATCTTTAGTGTTGCCTATCGAAAACGTTCAATAAACGTCTGAGTATCTTCCTTCTCTTTTGTTTGATTTCTATTAAGGAAGACATGTTCATGTCCATGCCTCCTTCATAGAAGCGGGAGAGAAATATTGCTTTGAATTCGTCAAAAGACGAGATAGAATTATCAAGCAGGCTGCGATACCAGTCGTAGGCTGAACCTGTTAGACACCCGATAAAAACTCGGGTAAGAAGAGCATCATTCTTCTGTAAATGCACAGTCATAATATCAAAATAATTAATATATTGACTTGGAGATGCCTTTCCATCAAATAATACCATGGATTGTGGTTTAAACTTTGGAGAAAAAGGTACATCATTCCAGTGAGGAGGATAAGGTTGCTTAATTCCTAACCTCTGGAGCTGATCCTTGTGCTTCAGAACTTCAAACTGTGCTTTTAATTCTCGCACTGCTTGAATAGCTTCACTGGTTTGAGGAAGCACATTTGATTGAATTGTTGTCGGCTGTACCGTACCCTCCATCGGAGGTGGTATATCTTCTGGAATGATAGGATCTGGAGATACAGAATTTTGATTGGTAGCAGGCTCCTGACTTTGATTATTCAAGGGTATAATCCCTTGACTATCTTGAGTTTGTGCTGCTACCTGCACCGGAGTTACCACTGTCGGTTGAGCAACTTGCTCAGTCATTATTATTTGATGCATACTTTGCATCATAGTAAGCATATCCTTCAGCGACTGCTCAACTGCAGAGAGACGTTGTTCTGTATTAGCAGATGACATCTCTGGTTCGTCTCCAATAGCATAAGATTCAACCTCCCTTAAAGATATAGAGGGATCGGTGTAGAAGTATGAATCAATGTTATCGGTTTCAGACTCTAAGGACTGGGTACCCCCAGCTTCTGAGTCAGAAGTCTGTAACTGTCTCTGACTTCTCAATCGAGTATTCTGATACACTCCTTCAAAGTTATCAAGAAGTCGATTAAACTGTTGTTGACCAGGAGTTTGTGACGAGTTGCATCTTGGACGTCGTCCTCTGTTGGTATGAGATGCCATATTAACTGAGGCATATGACAACTCCTGTTCTTGATCTTCAACTGATTGCTGATCATTGTAGCCTAACCGATCAAAAATTGACCGTTTAGACGTCGAACAGCAATACTTAATTACAATCTGGTGACACTCACAATGGTGATCTTCTTTTGGGAGTGTCACAGGAGACTTTCTGTCTTTACGCTTTTGTACAAGCAACTCGCGTAAATCAGAAGGAGTAGAGGAAGCAGTCTTCTTTATTATGTTTGGGATAGAAAGTCGTTTAGTCCCTTGTGTATAAAGAAGATTACTTGCTGCATTAGCAGAACCAAGCTGTACATTTTTACGCGCTTGGAGTTGCGTGCGTAAATCCTGAGATTTTTTAGCACAAAGAACTCCATCAGCATTACGCGTAATTTGTAGGTTTGGTACCTTGCGTAAAGCAGTATAAGAAGGCTGTTGGTGAAGAACCAAGGTTTTACCAACAATGTTTTTACGCTGGTTGCGTGCAGGTACATTCACTTTAGATGTAAAGACATCATTATGAATTTTATATATACTGTCACAAACAAGAGATTTGCCTTTATGCATAGAGCACAAAACATGAGTATCTGCCACGTCACAGATGGGAGATTTTCCTTTACGCGTGGAGCATAAATTTTGTGTGTCTACCGCGTCACAGACGGGAGACTTATTTTTACGCTCAGAACGTAAAGCATTGGTGTCTACCATATCACAGACGGAAGACTTATTCTTATGCACAGAGCGTAAATTTTGGTTTTTACGCACTGGGCGTAATACCTCATTTTTACGTGCTGGGCGTAAAACTTGGAAATCTTTCTCGTCACCGACGAGAGATTGGTTTTTACGCTCAAGGAGCAATACTGAGGTTGCCTCGTTACAAACGAAAGCCTAGTTTTTACGTCCACGGCGCATCGCTGAAGTAGAGACTGCCTCATCACTGATGGGAGTCTCCACAACAGGAGTAGGAAGGATGCCTTTGCCTTCAGAGACAACAGGGAGATCCGAGGATGGTTTGGACTTAGGAATCCAAACTTTTCGCGCCTTTCGCGATTTCTGAACATTGGAGCAGTGAGCACTACCCCCAGTCCTGAGCATTTCTTCGTAGGCAGTCTGGTCGAAGTGCACAACAAGAGTCTTCTTGGTCGATCCGACCAACGCATCATCATATTGAGCAATTGCCTTCTCGTTAGAGGAGAAGGTCGTCCCCAGCAGAGTCGCCATTTTGTTTCACTTAACAAAATGCCTAAAAATTGGCTTTTGATAGAAAACTAGAAAAGTACAGAAAGTACAAATTTTCTGGGAAGTATTACTATGGAAGTCTGATCTGAAGGCGATCACTTTGTTCCTTGGACCATACGATGATGATGAAGAGTACTGCTGGAAGATGAACAGCTGGAAGAACTAAGTCACCAGAAAGGTATCGACGCACTTGGGCACTGATGGCGAGGTCGAATGCTTTCCTGCTTTGCTTCACTCTGTTCTGGAAGAAAAGTTGAAGAAGAATGCTCTGAAAAATCAAATTCTTTAGGCTCTGATCTCTATGTATTCTCTCCTGTCTCTCTGTTGATCTCCTGATTCTGTCTATGTGAAAAATAAGTCTATTTATAGACTTTACCCTTTGTACGTAAAAAAGCAACAAAATCCTGTCTTTACGCTGGTAACTGTCACCCATGATGGAAGTCACTCTCTGCGCACGTTGACATGTGTCCCATTATTTCAACAAAAATAGAGAGCACGTACACACGTTTCTCAATAAGTGTGGCATGATAGCTACGTAGACAGACCATGTTTTAAAGTAGTCAGGAAGGATCGGGTGTAAAAATGACCTTAAATATGCTAGCAACAAAATCCTGTCTTTACGCTGGTAACTGTCACCCATGATGGAAGTCACTCTCTGCGCACGTTGACACGTGTCCCATTATTTCAACAAAAATAGGGAGCACGTACACACGTTTCTCAATAAGTGTGGCATGATAGCCACGTAGACAGACCACGTTTTAAAGTAGTCAGGAAGGATCGGGCGTAAAAATGACCTTAAATATGCCTCAGACGTAAAGTGGCAAATTGGCGTAAAAACAGCCCAAAATAAACTTCCCAGCGTAAAGTGGCTAAAATAGCCTTGTGCGTAAAACTTAGCCCAAATAGACTTTACGCTCATAATAGTTTTGAGCGTAAAAGCTCGAATAACTATAGCGCGTAAAAAAGAAGTAATTTTATTGAGCGTAAAATAGCCTTCTCTACACACCATACGACGAGCATCGGGTTTTGGTAAAAATCTGATCTTCTCGACTTCTGTGCTACTTGCTGTCAGAAAAATCATTCTATCAAATCAAATCTTATGCATTAATGTGGCCTGACAGCCTATCCTTAGGCGTAAAAATTCAATGAATTACTTTGGCGTAAAGTGGCTTGCGTAAAGTTCAATGCAAATAGCCCTGGCGTAAAATTCAATAAAATAGCCCTGGCGTAAAATAGCTCACATAAAGAATTGTTTGCATAGAGTCCTCAATCTCTTTGACTTAGTCCATAAAGCACTTTTTACGCTCCTACAAGCTTTCCATAAAACTTCGGCCACTTCTAGAACTTGTACAACTGAAATAAAATATAATTAATGTCATGTTTACTAAGGAGGGAACTTCTCGAGCTTACAAGATTACTTTTTTCTAGTAGCATTCTTCGAATCAAGAGCAACAATCTGATTACTCAACAACTTAGTCCTTCAAATGTTAAAAACATCTCTATCTCTCTCTCCAGGAAACTATAAGATAGTAAAGCAGAACCCTTCCATAGCATCAAGCAATCATTCTTACTGCGACACAAACCTATCCGAATTTTTACCAACCTAGCGTATTAGCAATCCTAAGTTCAAGAACTAAGACCTTATGAGTTTAAAGGGACTCAATGAATCTCCAGCATGTAATAAAAAATTTTGACTTTTGTATGGAGTGCGCATAAGAACATAACTTCCTAGAAAGAATAAAGATCCTCTATACCTAAAATGCTTATTTCTAGCAATCACCTTTTCTGAGTCAACTTCTATTTTTCAGACTGATACGAACATGTTAAACTATGTTAAACTGACACGAACATGGCATGTACAACGAGGCACAGACACCCACCAATTTTGGCATGTCCTAGTAAATTTTGGAGCGACCGTGTTATGTCTCATACGTACATGGCATAGACATAATGCAGACCATGTCATGTCTAATAGTAAAATCCGAAACAGTTTGTCTCGGTGTCACACATTTGCACAATCAAGGAAGATGCTACAAATAGACAGAACTAAGAAAAAAAAATTGAGTTATCTTGTTCCGATAGTTAATCATCAAACAAATATTCGAGCAAAAGGAATATAGAAGGAAAAAAAAGAGAAAGAAAGAGTAAGGGTGTGTTTGGATAGAAGTTTAAACGCACTTTTCAGAGTTTAAAAAAGAGGTCTGGGCAAAAAAGCTGTTTGGCATGCCATACTTCAAGGTACTATTTGGGAATGGTGGAAAGTGGGAGGAAAGAAAAAGTTGAGGAAAAAGTGAGAGAAAAATTTTAAATGATGGTGTTTGGAAAGAGAGAGAGAACATGGGGGAGGAAAATTTAAGAGGAAAAAGTAGGTGGGTCCCACCAAAAAAATTTCCTCCCAAATGTGGGAGGAAAATGGAGAGAGATGAGAGGAATTTGAGTGAATTTACCCCACCACCCCTCAAAAAGTTAATATTAAAGCATCATTTGAGAATACCAAGGAGGAAATAGTAATTATACCTATATCCATAAACAAATAAAAAATTGTTTTTAAACTTTTCATTCTCCTACTTTTTGTCCATCCAAACAAAGGAAGGGAAAATTTAACTTTCCTTTCATTTTACTCTCCTCCATTTTCCTTCCCCTCAAATTTTCCTCTCCCTCCCCACAAATGTTCCCAAACACAGTGCAAATGTTGGTTTCAAAAAAATTTTCAGAAAAGCAACGTTATAACTCAGTTTTGGGAAAAGAGAAAAAATCTCTTTTCCCAAAACTTTTTTCCGAAACTTGGCTACTGTAGCGTGCCCACCCCCTGCGGAACCGTGGAGGCCTCCTCTCTCTCTCTCCTCTCTCTCTCTCTCTCTTTTATCATCTCCCTCTCCCATGGCAACACTCCTCTCTTCCTCCTCCTCCTCCTATGAGCTGCGAGCACGACCCCTCCCCTCCTCCTCCTCCTCCTCCTCCTCCTCCTCCGCGCGTCGACGTCGAGCCCTCCCATCCTCCTCCTCCTCTGCGCTACGAGTACGAGCCCTCCCCTCCTCCTCCTCCGCTCGTCCAGCACGACCCATCCCCTCCTCCTCCTCCTCCGCGCGTCGACGACGACGACGACGGCGGCGAACTTGACTGATCGGACACGAACTCTATGGAGAAGAATATAGGGTTAGGGTTTTCTCTAGGGTTTGGGTTTTTTCTTTGTCGGACACAGATTGGGTTGAGAACATATTTTTGGGACACAGGGACATTTGTTGGGGACACGGAACGGACATAGTTTTAAATTATTTTCTGAAAAATATTACCAAACAAAATTTTAACTTTTTTTTCCTGAAAACTATTTTCCAGATGAAAGTAACCAAACGCAAACTCATACTCTGTATATCCAGAAAACAACTTTATAACATCTACTCTTAAAACTGTTTTCAGAAAAAAGTTTCAGAAACACTATACAAACGGACCCTAACACTCCCTCTTCTTGAAACATATTCTAGGAAGCCCTGACTCCCCAAAATCAGTATCGTGGACCAACGTGCGTCGTGTTTGGGTATGTGCAAGTGTTCTTGCAACATTAAACCACCACCAATTAACATCGTCGACAACAACAACCAACATCAACATTTTGAACCTTGCTCATCTTTACTGGTATTTTGTCATCCATCGTGACTCGTGAGCTCCTCCTTGGTGACAGGACACCTCCCAGTGTCCTACGTGTGTAAACAAATGCCATTAAGAAAACAAAACAAAAACACTATGAACCCTAATTTTTGCGTCCATAACTCTAATTTTTTGAACCGTGGCGAGAGCTCATAGCAATGAGGCGCTAAATCAGCCAGCGCTCGAAGAGGAGGCCGAACTTCTTAAATAGCATCAGATCCTCCAGCACCTCGCCAAAACTGGACAAAAATTGGACCAAGAAGTGTCAGAATCGACTAGTCAGAAATCGATGAAGAAGAGAAATAAAGAAGTTTCTCGTACAGATCATGGTGCCAAAACATACGCGGATCGTGAAGAAGGAAAAGATACCCGCCACGGTCAGATTCTCGTTCACTACCGTCTTTGTCTTTAAGTACTCGAAACTCCCCATCGCCGACTAGAATACCCGAAACTCCCTGTCGCCGACTTGAATGCATTGGACGCCATTTTTAGCCCTTTCGTGGACTTCAGTCTATGCAGAAAGGATGAGGAGGAGGAGAAGGAGAACAGAAGAGCAGGCCTGCAACAGTTTTGATTTGGGAGGAAGAAATTTTTAGAGATTTTTTTTCGTGAAGAATGAGAAAGTGCGGGCCTGGAAGAGTTTTGGGGCGAGAATTTTGGAACTTTATAACGCCTTGTGTAATCCAGCCCTAGTATAGGCCTAGTATAATCAATGAAAAGAAAGAATAAAAATAAAAATAAAAATATTTTATTATTTTATTATTTTTATTTTTATAATTCTCTTACTATACGTATTTTTTAATTAATATGTCTTCACCACAAAACATGTAGAAAGTACTTTTCGAAAGGTACTATCCGATGTATGTACCACGTTTGTGCATAACCTTCGTTATATGCAATGGACTGCGGCCAACTAAAAATAGGTGAAAATTGAGTTAAATTAAACTAATTTATATTTAAATATATAAATTATTTAATTTTGACTCTTTAATATATAATATTATTTTTAATAATAAAATGATAACTTTAATATTTTATTTTCACTTGAAGTTTCACATTTTTTTTGTTAGAGATAAACATAAGAAAAAAAAGATCAAAATATCATAACCCAAATTGTAATAACCAATTATATTTAGATTTTATATTTTTAAAAACTAATCCTAACTCTATTGCTATTATTGTCCAATCTCCAACGAACCGTGCAATCAACACTAGCATATACTATTTTTCATCCAATATGGATTCAATCCAATAATATTATATTTTAATCAATATTTTATGACACACAACATGTCTATATCATTGTTTAAACTAAATATGACTCTTAATATTACTGTGTCATTGTTAGTCCTATATCTTTTCTTTCATACACAAAAGATGACATCCATAAAAAAATTACGACCCATATCTTTTTATCGTCATCTTAGTACACGTTTCATGACATTATTTTTTTAATGTCATTGATTAAGTTATTAATAACGATCATTTAATGGGCTGACATTAAAGTATTATTAGTGACATTTTTTATGTGTGTCATCTACAAAGTGTCATTGTTAACGATTTTTGTAGTAGTGATACTATCACTATAACATTTCTACTTATACTTATACCTTTGGTGATATGTGCTTATTGTTTTACATGTTAGTGATATGAGTTTTCATTATATCTATCTTAAATTTAATTGGGTTGCCAAAATCAAAACTATGTTTTGATTATGGATATTCAATTAAATTTAACATTATGATATCACTAATATTTATGCTATCACTATAGGTCTTATACTTAAACTTAGCATTGTCCTACTGTGCTTTATCTTATCATACTTGCTACAATGTATATTGCTTTTTTTGTCTAACATGTACATGCAGAAAAGCAATAAGCAAGATCAATGTGGACATATGTAATGAAGAAATCATGGTGGACGAAAGACGATGGTACTCCACAAGATTTTTTTGAACCGCCTGACGACATCTCCGGAGCCACGCACCCGAGGGTTCCGCTGCCCGGTCAGCGGATAGGGGTCGAAGGGGCAGCGCCCTCCGTCGGGGGTTCGGTGACGAAGCTCCCGAAAGGTATTCAGTTTTTTTACAAACTGAGTATCTTTGGACAGTTGCAACCAAGAAAAAAAGCCAACACCTATCAAAGGAAGAAGCCAAGCCATGTCATCATTATTTTAAGACTCTGAAGAAACCTGCATTTGTCTAAGTATATCCGGAGTCTTTAATGAGTCTTAGGAATATTTGTAAACACAAAAAATGGATAGCAAAATTGAAAGGTAGGATAGAAAATAACCCAGGACAATCTTCGGAATCCTGACGGATGATCCGACAGATCTCCGCAAAAATTCGGCGGAAGATTCGAATGGACTCACAGAATACCTTCTGTGATTGTTCGGATTATTCGACGAAAAATTGCAGAATTTTGATGGATTTTCCGTTCGCATTCCAACGGTCAGATTTTATCGAAGATTGATCCCAACGACTCTATTTATAACCGTTGGACTGTGCAGGCGGATAATCCGACGGACTTCTGCAGAAATTCGACAGATTATCCGTCAGTCTGCTGAAAGTTGCATTATTGCACTTTTCTTTGCTTTTGTTATAAATAGCCTTGAACCCCTTCATTCAAGATTGATGCTTTGAGCCTAAAAATTTCTAAACCACCAAAGCTTATCCACAAATAACTCTACAATGTTTTTATTTGCCGTCCACCAATTGTGTTTGAGTTATTGAGTTGAAAAGTGAGATCTTTATATTTTTGTATAAGGAGATAAAAACCTATGGTAAAAGGTTGAAGTTGGAGAGTCATCGGATCCAAACTCTCGGTTGAAGTTGGAGAGTCTTCGGATCCAAACTCTCTGTTGAAGTCGGAGAGGCCTTCGGACTAAAGCTCTTGTGTAAGAAGTTGGTGAGCCTTCGTATGAAAATTCACGTTGTACTATTTGCGATAATAGTGGATTAAATCCGGAGAGAGTTCCGGGATTGGAGTGCCCCTTAAGAAGGTACCAGGATACATCGGGTGTCGGTATTATTTTTCTTCTTCTCTTGCACTTATATTTTTAAATTGCACATTAGCTTGTGCTAAGTGCTTGATTAGTTAGCCTGACCCTATTCACCCCCCTCTAGGGTTCCTACAATTGGTATCAGAGCGAGGACTCTATTGTTAGGCTTAACATCCTTAGAGTAGATCCTTGTTATTTTTTATGGCATCTTATTCCTTCTCCTCCGATAAAGAGGGTTTTATTTCTAGTAGCATAGACAATCATATTTCTTCTAAATGCAAAAAATGCTCTAAGTGGAAAGTTATGGCTAAACAATCCTTAGAGATTCTTGATAACCTTCATTCTACAAACGAAAAACTTTCCAAAAAGGTTGTTCATTTAGAAGAAGCAAATGGGTTTTTGAGAAATGAAAACAATAATTTATTATTTAGACTTGATTCTCAAAACTCATCTTGTGTGTCTTTAAAGAGTCTGAATGAGGCTTTAATTTTGAAAATTAAATCTCTTTCCTTATCTATACGAGATCTCCAGACACAATCACATGAGTTATCTCATTTTCATGATTCTTCTATTGATGCTTTAAATAAACAAAATGATGATTTTATTTCAAGAATTGCTTTATTCGAAAAAAGAGAATTATGCTTTAAATGATAAATTTGATTCTCTTACTTGTTTGCATGATGATTTGCTATTAGAACATGATATTATTAAGACCAAATCCATGGATGCTCACTCTAAGGATAGTCATCATTCTAGTATGTCACATGTTCATAATCATGCTCATTCCAATACATTCGCACACACTAGTATTAGGTGCTTCTATTGCTCTCGCATTGGACACATGAGTTCAACTTGTCCTATTTGTAGGAGTTTTTCTACCAATGCTAGAGTAAATAGTATATGGGTCCCTAAAGGTAACAAATGTGGATCCAAGCTTATTTGGATACCAAAGTCTTCGCCTAATGTTGTAGGTGGAGCTTGTTGTATCGGGACATAGCACCGAGGAGCATGTTGGTGGTTGCAAAGCTCAAAGGTCATCTTCCAAGCAATTGCACCAACACAAGTATGGCCACTAAAGTCACTTTGGTAATATGCTAAACGATTCACTTTAAATGGTTTATATTTGTAGAATCTAGCATGTTTCTTTTGATGTCTTGCTACTAGTTCACATTGATATCCTTTAGTTGCTTATTATATAAATCAATGTGAGATATAATACTAGCACGCTTAGTTAATTTTCTTATAATTTCTTTTATCTAGCATGACTAGTTACTTAGCTTAAATGATTAGTTCATACTATGTAGTTTATCACTCATTTTCTATTAGTGTGACACATTTTATATATGCATGCTTGTTATTCTTAATCTTTATTTATAATGCATGCATATCACTTTAGTCCATAGGAGCTTGGTTTTGATTTGAGTTAATATGATTTTAACTCTCCGTCTTTAAAGTTTTTGAGATAGTTACTTCTTGCCGATTTGTATTTGATATGTCATATTTATCTTAATCGGTATTTGTGAATATATGTGTTTAGCACAAGCTTCTTATCACTTGACACGTATACACTTATACTTCCATTTAATCTTGTGCTTATATAATATATTCATTATTGATTCTCATGTTTTATTTTGATTAAACCTCTTATGAATCAATTATGTCTTTGCCTAATAAAGCATATTTATTCGTGTTTGAATTTGTGATAGTTTTTCAAACATTCATTAAGGATACATGACTATATTTATTAGATTTTCATTTATATATAGATCATGTATTTCTTATATTGATATATATTTTTTTATAAATATCTTTATGTGAGCTTATGAGTTAAGCTCAAGTTTTATATTGTTTTGAAGAATATTTAATTATACTTACTTCTTTCAAACTTGTGCCTGTCTCATACTTTAGCTATTGATTCCTCTGACCAAATTTGTGCATCTCTTCTTGAATCAATAGCATCTTTCTTAAAGCCTTCTTTTAATGATATATTTTTTTTTGGTTGACTTTATGGATACATACCTTTTTAATTGATTTTTGATCTTTTCATGTATGCCTATTTGTGATTCCTAACTTTTGATATTTATTTGTTTTACTTCTTCAAGTTATAAATATATATATATATATATATATATAAATATATATATATAAATATATATATATATATAAATATATATATATATATATATATATATATATATATATATATATATATATATATATATATATGATTCCTAACTTTTGATATTTATTTGTTTTACTTCTTCAAGTTAGAATGTTGAGAGAAAATATTTATTAGTGTCTTGCTCATGACTATTTACTGAAGTTCTTTTAAGGATCACATGATTTTATGCTTTACCTTGCTTTTTAATTTCACCTCCTTAATTAGTGCACACTTTCTAGTCTATATCTTTATATTTTACTATGGTGCACTATGAAAGCTTTTGGAAAAAAAATGTATCTCTTGCTATCTTTAGCTCTTAATTAGCTTTTTTTGATCTTAATGATCTTTTTTTGCTCATTTCTTGGGCCTATGTTTCTTTTGAATTATTGTTGCCCAATGATATTTTTTAGCACATGAGAATACATGCAATTGATACATTATATTTTTTATGTCTTTAGCTACTATGGTTTGAGCTTTTGTGTTGAGATTTCCTATTTCTAGATAATACACTTATTTCATAATGGCTATAATATTTTGTATTGAGATTATGATTTGAGCAGTTAAGAGGGGGGTTTAGATGATGATTTGCAATATACGCCCTTTTGTTAGGCGTATTTTTATGGAGTGCAAAATACGCCCTTCATTTATGCATAAGTTTTTGGTAAGAAAAAAAAAATTCCTTTTTTAGACGTATTTTTTGGCCCTGAGCGCCTTTTACTTTGAGCTGGAGCTGGCTTCTGACCAACTGGAGCTTTCAATTAGGGTTGGGAATATGAGCTTTGTTGGTGCTCTTGCTTTTTGACATAAAGAGAGCTTGCTCTCAACATGCTTTGTAAAGTTTAGTCCCATATTGGAAAAGCACCATGAGTTATCTCAACATATATATGAGTATGTGTTGTTGGGATATGCATATGGGGTGGTGACCCTAAGGAGGGAACCATGTGGGTGATTTTACTAAGAGGAAAATGATTAATTCCAACAAGGACGTAAGTTGATTTTTGTTGTGTGGGCTCGGACTCGACATGAACTCCAGGTTGTCTCATACATGCACGGGAGTGTTCGGGAGGAAAGCGTGGGCTAGCACTCGACTATGTTTATTGTGGGATGATGTAAAACATCAAACTCTATTTTAGATTATTGGTGTTTTAGTCCCACATCGGATATGAGAGATGATGAGGTCTCACTCCACTTTATAAATAGAGCCCCTTGCCTCCTTTCCAAGATGCACCAAAGAAGAGAGTCCATAAAGTTCAGGAAGCCCATTCAAGTCATAAATATTGACTGACAAGCGTTCCAGAAGTTCTCTTGAACTTGCTGGTTCTTGAAAGCGGATCGTATAGAGGCGAATCTTGCTTTGAGCAACGGTGTTTTTATACCCCAGCAGATTTAATCCTCTTCTTCTTCTTCTTCTTCTTCTTCTTCTTCTTCTTCTTCTTCTTCTTCTGTTTCTCTGTAACTCATTCTTCAGGTTTTAAGGCACCTACTGAGTAGGGAAGCCTAACTTTGTTCTTGAGATCTATCTCATTTGTGGCACCTATTGTGTAGGCTTGCTAAACTCCTCATTTGTGGCACCTACTGTGTAGGCTTGCTAAACTCCTCATTTGTGGCACCTACTGTGTAGGCTTGCTGAACTCCTGTTTTCCATCTATATCCATGTCACGACCCGTACCCGCTTTTCGGACGCGAGCTCGTGAGCAAGCCAGCTACGTATCGAGTGGACTCCAGCCCGACTCGAGTACGTATAAGCTGTCCAGAGTAGGGTATCACGTCTAATCTAAACTATACCTCAATCCACATGAATCATATAAACAAGAATGAACAAGTACGGGTCATGGTCTGCAGCCCACTAGCATATTGTTCGATCAGACTCCAAGAATAATATGGGTCTATAAATAAGCAGAGTTTATCATGATATGAAAATAAAGCACGAGAAGATAATAAAGAAATATCTCAAACAAATACCTGTGTCCCTGCAGGTGTAATCACTACCATCATGAGCCGCTAACTAAACTTCATGCAGTCGCTAAACCTGAAGAGATCATCAGGTCCTCAGAGGACTAGCAAGATACATAATATACAAGCCAACATGTAACAGTACAAATATACAGAGAAGTAAGGAACAATCAAGGATATCCAACGAGACAAAATGAACCAAGACACAAGATCTAAACACAAGGATCCTATGACACTGGCATGCCATATTAGAAATGGCTAATAGGTCAAAGCTATAGACTGCAGTCAAGGCAAGTACTCACAATCTATAGTGTCTCAATCGCACTCAAGGAAAGCACTCACAACCAAGACGGTAGCCAATCCTAGTATAAAAATCCTATAGACCATAGTCAAGGTAAGTACTCAAAATCTATAGAATGTCAAAGTCAAGTCCTACTCAAGTCATGTCAAGTCAAGTCAAGTCAAGTTATAATCAAGTCGAGGAAATCGTGGTGTAGGACTAGACGACTCTATCAAGGAATACATATGAAACTAACACAGTGTAACAGATAGAAATATCATAACAGAAAGGAACAAGAATGTGCAGACAACTAGAAACATGTAAAGTAAAACTATAACAGGATGAGTGTACTAGACATGGAATAAAGCAATCACGAATGTAAGAAAAATAACAGCAGCGAGACAATGAACATGCATATAAATTATACTGTACAAGCTGGCAAGGTATACTTGCCTGGAGGGTGCACGCAGATCCCACAAAATATAGTCAACAGGTAAGCCGTAAAGTCCAAATTATCACAACTGTCTCCGAAAGATGAAATAAACATTACCGATGTTCTCAGAATAGTCATATTAGCTAGAATTGCCTGTCCTTAAGTCCAATTCTGGACACAGGAGCAAAACGGTAATTTTGGACAAAAACGGTGTCCGTCGTTGGACCCGCTTTGCACCGAAAAGTGTGCCAGAGTCAAAGGTCTCTAAAGTCGTCAAACTATATGTCTACGGATTCTGTTTGATGATACGAACCTAGCGGTATGTCCAGTTTTGGATTTCGGTGGGCCGTGCACAAAATCGTCCGTGAAATCGGACCGTGGGGCCCGC
>JANAVB010042619.1:13933962-13953962 GCA_029216955.1 Iris pallida | reverse complement strand
AGATGAAAGCTGATGGAACCATTGACAAGTTCAAGGCTAGGCTAGTGGCCAAGGGGTTTTCTCAAAAACATGGATCGACTACTTTGACACATATGCTCCAGTAGCACGGATGACAACTATCAGATTATTGATTGCCCTTGCAACAATACACAAACTGGTGATACATCAGATGGATGTGAAAACAGCATTCTTGAATGGCGAGCTGAGCGAGGAGATTTATATGTAACAGCCAGAAGGATTTGTCGTCAGAGGCCTAGAAGACAAAGTCTGCAAGTTGGTAAAATCTCTATACGGCTTAAAGTAAGCTCCCAAAATGTGGCATGAGAAGTTTGACAAAGTTATCAGATAAAACGGCTACAGGGTCAACAAAACAGACAAGTGTGCCTATACTAAATTTGCTAACAGAAGAGGAGTCATCGTTTGTCTGTACGTGGACGACATGCTAATCCTAGGTACGGATATAAGCTGTTTCACTGAGATAAAGAAGTTCCTCTCGACAAAGTTCAGTATGAAGGACTTGGGGGATGCTGATGTTATCTTGGGACTCAAGATATCCGGACGTATAGAAGCATAGAAAATATCAGAACGATAATCTATGCGGCTCAGAACAGGAGAACCCCATGCGGCTCATACAGGAGCAGTCCCATGCGGTTGAGAGAGACTCTTAGTCTCATGCGGCTCGGACTGGAGAGTCCATGCGGCTTGCATAGGGACAGCCCTGCGGTTCAAAGAGTCCCCCAGCCGCATGTGGTTTAAAAGTACATGTGGCTCACGGAGATATGCGGCTCAATGCCACGTGTACCCACGAAGACCCCTTCACACAGCTAGCCATCGAGCAGTCTGCCTATTTAATGCTCTGTCATAATTTGACAGCTGACGGCTCTGACATAAAGTATCATAATGGCCCTGCCATAATGACAGACTCTTGGGAAATAGGAGAAAATCTCTGACGCGATTCGAGATTGACACGTGGCTACTCCCATGCGGCTCCAGTAAAAAACTGCTTCATGCGGCTGGCAAGGATCGTCTTCCTGCGGCTCACCAAAAAGCCATCCCATACGGCTCGCAGTTATTACCCTTATGCGGTTCACCAAGGAACCATCTCATGCGGCTCGTAAAAACTATACCTATGCGGTTCGCCGAGACGCTGTCTCATGCGGTTCATGGATGTCATGCGACTTTGGCAGAGTCCATCATCAAGACACGTGGCAGAGATTCAATGACAGCTGGCAGCAAAGATGATTATGAGATGCAAAGATTTACCAGATCCCAATGACCATATCCTCATAATTAATGGGATCAGGTCATATCATTCATAATCAAACCAATGGGACACGTGGTGGGAGATCCAAGCTACACAATCAATCATGAAGATTTAAAGCAATTAGCATTAATTATTCAAAGATTTAGTGCTACCCCCATTTATGGCCCAGATCCTTCATGCCTAAAACGAATGGTCTAGATTGATTAAGCATCAGGCCGTCGCCACTTCAAGAATAGGCAATCATCCAAACCCTAATGATGCCCCCACTATTATAAATAGCAAGGTGCCATTCCCTTGTGGGATATACATTATCAGAGACGCATACACACCCCTAATAATCAGAGAGAAAATACACAGAGAGAGAGAGAGAAGCCAGAAGAGCAACACGAGGAGAGCAAGAAGAGCATTTCTTCGTCAACGCCAACCATCTTCTCACAGGAGCCAAGGCTGCATACCGATCGTCCAAGGAGTAAGGCAGGGCTGCCGTCGCCTTCCCGAGCCTCTATTGTCACCCCCAGAATCTAAAATAAACAATTGTACTTAGACTGCTGTACCTAGGTTTTCGTCCCTAGGCTTTCTTTGTACAAGCGAGTTTGTAACGTGAAGTAAAAGTCCGGTCCTCCGATAATTGTTCTGTTCTTTTATATTTCATGGCAAACACGATGGCGACTCTGCTGGGGACAAACTTCTCCACGGCTGAGGAGTTGGTGATGCAGTCGGATGCAGCCAAACATGGCTCCACGCAACAAAAGATGGTTGTCCGCTTCGACCAACAGGCGTTTGAAGAGATGTTCTCCGAAGGAAGCGCTGGCCCGGTCCAGAAGCGCACCCGCACGACAAAGGCTCGCAGAGAGTGGAGGCCAAAATCATTTGCTCCTCTCCAAGCCCCCGATGGGATACCCTCTGTTGCTCAAGACGGCGAGAAGGACTCTTCTGCGGCCCCACTTCAGACCGTAGACAACTCTGCTGTCCCCAAGTCCGACAGAAGAAAACACTATAATGCTGGACTTGCAGGGGCAAAGAGGAACTCTACGCGAACCGAGACGCATAGGGGTGCTAGCCGCATGGAAAAAGCTCATGCGACCACATCCACTAGCCGCATGAAGAAAAATTATACGGTCACATCTGTCAGCCGCATGGCTTATGCGGCTACAGTCGCTAATCACATGGATGAAACACATGCAGCCTTAGGAGTCAATCGCTTGCAGAAAACCCATGCGACCACAATTGCCAACCGCATGCGGCCAGCCTGCACGGTCGTAACTCCTAGCCGCTCAAAAACAACTCATCCAATAGCAGAAGATAACCACATGCAAACAGCCTGCACGGTACCCAACTCTAGCCGCATAGCGTCCGTTCTACGCTTCTCTCGATCAGTCTTCGACCGTCTCTCATACGGTCCTGACCCTGATGGTTCTCTAGATGATAAGCCAGACTCTGTGGCATTCAACTTGGACTCCTCCTATTACGCACCCGCAAGTGCTAAAAGGAGGAAGTCTAGGGCAGCACGGGCTCATCAGGCCCAGTCAGCTGTCCCAACCTCTGACTATCGGGGCGTCCCGTTGACTATCACACGGGCCTCGGATGGAAAGTTGTATACAACCGCTCGAGTCCAGCCCCCGGCGGCAAACGGACAGAGTGGTTCTTCTGACTTGCAGAAGGCGATCCTCCACAAACGCAAGGAAAGAGGAGGAGTGTCGGCATGCAAAGAGTCCTCGCTTGGACATCGCTGCACCCAAATCATCGTCAACTGCTGTTGCAACAACGCAGCAATGACGGAAGATCGGCCATCCGTCTTCCAAAGACTACAGCATCCGAGCTCAGAAGATGAGGCACCTCCGGTAGTCTCCTGCAATTCCGCTCAGAAGGTCCCCACCGAAAGGAGGGAAAAAAAAACAAGCATCTCCAGTCCCAAGATATCAACCACTACAGCTAAGAAACTGTCTTCTAAATGGTTGTCCTCTACCGGTGTATTCCAACACACCCGTTCAAAGATGAAATCTACCGCGATGGGAAATTCATCATCCACGTCGCTAGAGGTTGAGGGAACTGGGGGCAGCACTCCTCCGAACATCCACAACAATCCAATGTTTCAAGGAGCCAAGCCCGGACAAACAACTCTTCCATCAGGTGCAACAGACGCTGATGTCCCCGAGGACATCCGTAACTCTCAAGACGAAGCAAGCTCTGAAGCTGGGGATACCGTTCCCTCCGAGTCCGAGCCCGAAGAAAACATTCCTACCTATCCTCGATGACTTCTCGGTGCATGGGTACGACTCGGAGGGCACGTCCTCCACCGTTCCTTCCATCACTCCTCATGTAAGGACGGTTTTTATGACAGACAGCAATCAAGGTGGTTCCAATGATCGCCAGTGCATCGATAATCTCGAAGCCATATTACTTGCTTTGGTCAAGTCTGTAGATGAGATTAAAGTGGCCCTGCCAACTCTACAAGGAGGAACGCCTGGTCAAACGAGCACGGGCCCTGCGGTCAACATGGATTCGAACTCAGCGGCACCAAACCCGGGCAATAATCCTCCCGAAGTAACAGCCCCTACCGCTACAGACGAGACCCGAAAAGTAAGGAGAGAGGTCCAGGAGCTCCGAGCCATGTTCCATGCCCGAGAAAACGCTCAAGATCTCAGGATACGGCAACCATACCCTGCTGAATGGAGGGATGTTCCATTCCCGCCAAAATATAAGCCGTTCAATATCAACCCATATGATGGCAAGACCTCAGCAAGTCGGTACATCACTTACTTCGAGGTCACCACCGACCATCTGCCCTATGATGATGCTATCCTCACTCGCTTATTCATTGGGGCACTGGAAGGAGTCGCCTTCGACTGGTATCGCAATCTGCCGGACAACTGCATCCACTCCTTCGTCGGCTTCAAGCGCCTGTTCTTGGAGCGATTCTACGAAGTAGGACAGGACGTCACTATGTCCACTCTCATGGACGTCGTCCAAGGGGAGAAGGAGTTGACAAGAAACTACATCGAGCGGTTCCGCCAGACCGCCATGAAGCTGCCCTCCGGGAATCCAGATTCCTCTTTGATTGAGATCTGCCAAAAGAGACTGCTTCCAACAATCAGCCTCTGGATGGGCGAAAGTCAATTCAAAGATTGGAAGGCCTTCATTATCAGTGCCAGAAGCGCCAAAAAATGACTGAAGAAGGCTCGCCAACTGGGATTGTACATCTCGGAAGGAGAAAGCAAAGGCAAGCGTCCTAACAACGATAACGGGGGTAACCCCTCCAACAATCGGGACAGCAAGGGGAAGCAGGCTATGGTGGCTGATATAACACAAAAACCTGAGCCGAAGCCCGCAGACAAATAATGGCCCCAAATCGATTACTCCTTCGAAGACGGCCACGTCAAGCCTATCTTGGACATGCTCATACAAGGAAATAGAATTCAGCTTCCTCCACCAAGACGGGAGCCTCGACCGGCTGATCTGGAGAACCTAAAGTTCTGCCATTACTACCGTTATGTACACCACGCTACACACGACTGTTACCAACTAAAACGGTACATCCAAAGCCTCATCGATTCGAACGCTCTGGCCATCGACTTCGAAGAGGTAACCGTAGCAGCCAATATGGTGTCCGTACAATTCGGCAGCTTCCCTCCGACGGAGACTCAAGACGGGGTAATCCCGTCCCTCTGGCGACAATGGAGATTACCAATCTTCCACCTCCCCGGGAACATGCTGCTGGTCTAGTACCTCTCACCACCTCACGAGGAGAGGTCATGTGGGTCCATCCAGACTTGGTATCAGAAGTAACTCGGCCCACACCATCTCCCACCAACAGAAAGAAGAGTGGAAAAATCAGGACCTACCACACAGTCTCAGCAGACAACGAGGAAGCTACAGCCGTCGTCACGCGGTCCGGAGCGCAATCCCAACCTGTGGTTGACAATCCAGCTGAAAATCATCAACCCACTATAACTGATGCTCCAGGACCGGCTCAGCCTTCGACGACCGACAAGCCTAGGCCGAAGGAGACTCGCTTCGACAAATCTCTCCGAAAAGACGCAGCCTAAGGGCTAGAGAGACCCTACAACTTTGATATCCTAGCACAATTGGCTAACACTCCGGCCAAATTGTCACTGTACGAACTCCTAAGGCTCTCCAAGGACGTTCGTATTGCATTGAGCGAAGCACTCCAAAATGTCGATGCCTATCTGGCTCAATCCAACCTCACCGGGGAGGACTCGCCTGTGGATCTCCAAGACAGTGCCTGCACGGGAGCAATGCCCAATATCGTCGTCACTCTGCAGGACATGCTCATCAAATCCAACCTACATGATCGCCCGCTATACTACACGGGATACATCGGCGACGTGAAGGTAGATCGGATGCACATAGATCCTGGCTCTTCCATAAGCATCATTCCGAAGGGCTTGCTACATCATCTCCGCATCCCAATGCATCGCCTGACGCCCACAAATACCGCCATCAGCGGTTTCAATTCGGGCAGGAGCTACCCTATTGGGAAGATTCGTCTGAAGTGTCAAATTGGCGACCTCCAATCCAAAGTCACGTGCTACGTCATAGATGCAGACACTTCTTACAACATCCTCTTGGGGCGGCCATGGATTCACGATTATATGATTGTGCCTTCCACGCTACACCAGTGCTTCAAATATGTCGATAAACACGGCTTTGTGAAGACAGAATTTGCTGATATCGATCCCTTCAAAGGGGTCGAATCCTACTACTCAGACTCCTGCCTATACGAAAAGTCGAAGAGGTACCTTGATGAAGGAGATGCACAAACTCATACCAAGACAGCCACGGGATCTGAAGGACCCCTGACGATCCACCTCCAAGCTCGTAAACCGGGCAAGTCTGTACCCCTTACCGCCACTCTGCGGAAGGATGCAATCAGCCTTTCAGCGCAGGAGGAGCAAATGATAATCCGGCTGCCAAGGTCCGGCCAAGTACCGAGACCCATAACGGAGCCACTGACAATCAGGCTACCAAGAGTCAGCCAACCACAAGCAGGGAAACTCAACCCCTCGGACAGGCCCATGACGATACGCCTTCCCAGGAAGGGTCGTCACCCCGATACAAGGTCTAACACTTCTAGCGAACCAGCCACTCCTCGCCCCACATCAAATGCCAAACTGGGGGTCGCTAGTCTGCCAACAACTCCACGCTCTGCTCCATCAACTGAACCGCTGACAATCAAGCTTCCCAGGTCATCCTCTCAGTCTTCGTTCACACAGGGGGTAGTCGAAGAGGAACCGGAGCTAGCCAAGTATGTAGCTGCCCACACTGATGTCCCCTCCGCTGATGATGTAATCCCCCTAGAAAAGATACCTTACTTCATCAATAAAGGGTTATCTTTGAACTACACCGAGCTCAATAAGCTATGTACAATGTATGCTATGGAATACGGTATAGGTGCTCACCTACACACACAGGTGACAAATGTGTACACCGCGATCCAGCTTACTCCAGTAGAAGACGCTTACCGAATATTCGAGGGAGAAGATCATCCGATCATCTTCGGCCGGACGAACAACCCGCATCCCCTCACCATAGAAGAAGTCGACCTCGGGTCAGATGCCGGAAGACTGCCTCTGTATCTCTATAGCCCTCAATCCAAATATCTCATGCAGAAACAGGGGTATGATCTAGAGACGACGCCAGGAATGAACTACAGTACTGGGCGACGATTACCTTTGAAGCCGCCAGTCCCGACGGGCAAACTACGGAACTACTATAACAAAACTCGATGCAGGTTAGGGTATGTAACGCCTACTATGACCCCTGAAAGTTCAGATGAAGAATGCGACTGGCAGTCACATTCAACCGGATCACCAACTTCCGACTCAGATACCAGCATCGGAGATGTGTTCAGACAAGTCATGTCAGTCAACATGGCATTCACCGACGCTTACGAGGAAGACGAAGACATCCCCGAAATCCTTGAGCTAGAGCCACAGGCCCAGCAATTAGATGCACAATGGGAAAAGCGGTTCGAACTGAGAGAACCTCCTACTGAAGATGAGGTCATACAAGTGGATCTCGGCAGCGAATCTTCTCCAAAATCGATTTTCATCAGTAAAAGCCTAACTGACGAAGAACGAGAGTCACTGTTAGAACTTTTCAGAGGGTACATTGATGTGTTCGCCTGGAGCTATGAAGACATGCCAGGGTTAAATCCTGACATCGCTCTTCACAAACTCAACATTCGACCAGATGCGAAGCCGGTCAAGCAACAACGGCGACGCTTCCGTCCAGGCATCATAGACACGATCGAAGCCGAAGTCAACAAACTGATAGCCAGCGGCTTCATTCGTGAGGAGCAACATCCCGATTGGGTCGCCAATATAGTACCCGTCCTCAAGAAGAATGGAAAGATTCGAATCTGCATCGACTTCCGCAACCTGAACGAGGCATGCCCCAAAGATGAATTCCCCCTTCCTATCACAGACATCATGATCGACAATACCTGCGACTTCGAACGCATGTCATTCATGGATGGCTTTTCGGGGTACAACCAAATTAAAATGTCTCCTAATGACGAAAAGTATACTTCATTCCGAACACCAATTGGCACGTACTGCTACACAGTCATGCCTTTCGGTTTGAAGAATGCCGGCACCACATATCAAAGAGCTATGAGCATCATTTTCAGAGACCACTTACGCAAGACAGTGGAGTGCTATGTTGACGATATAGCCGTTAAGAGCCGCTGCAAAGAAGACCATCTGCAGGATCTTAGGACGGTATTCGACCTAATGCGAGCGCACAATTTGAAAATGAACCCTACGAAGTCCTTTCTGGGCGTATCCAGCGGGAAGTTCTTAGGCTTCATCATCACTGCAAAGGGTATCCATGTAGACCCTGAAAAGACAAAAGCAATCATGGAGATGGGTCCCCCGAGAAATCTCTGCGAACTCAGAGGCCTCCAAGGGAGGCTAGCTTATATCAGAAGATTTATTTCCAACCTCTCCGGGCGATGCCGACCATTCACGTACCTCATGAAGAAAGGAGTCTCATTCATATGGGACGAGGAATGCCAGCAGGCTTTCGACAACATCAAAGAATATTTATCAAATCCTCCAGTTCTGGTGGCCCCGGTTCCTGGAAAACCATTCCTGCTCTATGTACGAGCAATAGAACACTCCCTCGGGGCTTTGCTGGCACAAAACAACGATGCAGGCCACGAGCAGGCCATATATTACCTCAGTCGAATGATGATTGGGCCAGAGCACCGATACACCGCTGTGGAGAAGGAATGCCTCGCCCTGGTGTTCGCCATTCAGAAAATGCGACATTATGTCACCGGACAAACGATACATGTGATCTCACGAGTTAACCCTCTCAGGGTCCTCATGACTAAACCAGGGGCACTCAGCTCTCGACTCACCACATGGGCAATATTACTGTCCCCTTATCATATGATCTTCGTCCCCAAAAGGCAGTCAAAGGTCAAGCCCTGGCAGACTTTTTAGCAGCCCACCCAGGCTCAGAGTCCTCCAGAATATATGAAGAGATCCCAGACGAGGTCGCTGACTCGCATGCAACCTCTCACGAGGCTATATGGCGAATGTTCTTTGACGGTGCTTCAAGGACCGGACCTAAAGGCAATATAGTCGTCGGAGTCGGGGTAGTGCTGATCTCCCCTTCCGGATTGGTGATTAACCGCGGTTATTCCCTCACCGAGCCCTGCTCTAACAATATGGCCGAGTACAACGCTCTGGTCATTGGCCTCCAACTTGCAAGAGAGCTGGGGGTAGAATACCTTGAAGCATATGGCAATTTCCAGCTAATCATCAATCAGATTCGGGGCTCATACGAAGTCCGCCACGAAGACATGATCCCTTATCACCAAATAGCGATCGACATCATCTCGTCGTTCAAGGGGTTCTTCATCGAGCACGTCCCCAGACTCCGAAATATTGAAGCCGATGCCCTAGCCGGTCTGGCCGCTTCCCTAGCAGTCCTGAATTATGACCGCCAATCAGTGGATGTGATAGGCCACGAACTAGTCTGTCCCAAGAACAATGTGCAATTCGTGGCGAGTTATTCCGCCCAGACGATCGATGATGCCCCAGACTGGAGACAACCATTCATCGACTTCGTCGTCTACGACATCCTGCCCGAGAACCCAAAGGAAGCCACTTCCATCAGATGATGTTCTCTCAGATTCTTCTACGATACAGAGACAAAAATGCTGTATCGCCGCTCCTACAACAGATTACTACTTTGGTGTCTGTCAAATACAGAAGCCAAGGAAGCCGTACGAGAAGCTCACGACGGTGTCTGCGGGGCCCACCAGCCCGGCCCAAAACTGCAAGACCGCCTTCACCGAATGGGCTACTATTGGCCCACGATGGTGGCAGATGCGATAGATTATGCTAGAAAATACAAAGCCTGCCAAGTCCACGCGGACTTCATTCACCAACCATCCGAATTTCTACATCCGACGATGGCATCCTGGCCATTCGATGCGTGGGGAATGGATATCATTGGTCTAATCACCCTACCTTCCTCCAGAGGACATCGCTTCATACTTGCGATCACGGATTACTTCTCCAAATGGGCGAAAGCTGTCCCGCTCGCAGAAGTCAAGACTTCAAACGTGATCAGCTTCCTTAAGCATCACGTCATCTACCGCTTTGGACTGCCCCGAAGAATCATCCATGATAATGGTCCACAGTTTGCAAGCCACGCATTCTATCGGTTTTACGATAAACACCGTATTCAGAATATCGCTTCGACGCCGTACAACCCGACAGCAAAAGGGTTAGCAGAGGCATTCAACAAAACAATCATCAAACTCCTCAAGAAGTTTGTCTCCTCCAACAAACGTGACTGAAACGAGAAGCTCGGCGAATGCTTATGGGCTTATCGTACCACGGTCCGAACAGCCACCGGGAATACACCATTCTCCCTGGTATACGGGAGTGAGGCAGTCCTTCCCTTGGAGACTCATATCCCCTCACTACGTGTCGCCCTCACACATCAATTGACAACCGACGACAACCACCAGCGTCGCCTACAGGAATTGGAGGCACTAGATGAAAAGCACCTCTTAGCTCAGCAACGAATTGAGCTATACCAAGCACGCATCTCTGGAGCTTTCAACAAGAAGGTCAAAATTAGAACATTCCAGGTGGGCGATCTAGTCTTGGCAGTCCGGAGGCCGATGGTCATGACTTACAAGACCGTCGGCAAATTCCAGCCAAAGTAGGAAGGCTCATTTATCATTGAGACAGTATTCTCCAATGGTGCTTACCGCCTCGCAAAGAAAAATGGAGACTTGCTCATGTTGCCCGTCAACGGCAAGTTCCTGAAGAAATATTATGTCTAAACGACATTCTCTACAAGATCTTCGAGTCATGTACCCGCTGGTACCGCTGAACTCATACCCACAACATTTCAGATTATCGAGTCATGTACCGGCTGGTGCCGCTGAACTCACCTCAATATTCCCTTCAGATTATCGAGTCATGTACCCGCTGGTGCCGCTGAACTCACACTTTCTCAATATTCTAAATTATCGAGTTATGTACCCGCTGGTGCCTCTGAACTCACATTCCGGTCACTCTTTTAGATAGTAAGTCACGTATTATTATACCTCTGAACTTTCTTCTTGGAAGAGATCCTCCCTCATGATCCACTACCCGTGCTTCCAGTGCACAAAAAGGGCAATCGATCCACAAATTTCCGAAACGACCATGTCCTCCTTACCTCTGAGTTGTTTTCACTTCCACCAAAAATAAACCGCCCCCTCGCATAGAACTTCCACGTTCTCCTACCTCTGAGTCGTTCTGTGTACCCCCTCTTCATTGAGCCCACTCCTGCCATGTCCTCATTACCTCTGAGTGGGAAGGCTCCGTCGAAGAAACCTTCATGCTTGCCATGTCCACATTACCTCTGAGCAAGTATGTCGGTTCCCTTTCAACCTATTATCTGTACCCACAACCGGAGTACGACAAGGGTTATAGGTCCACAAATGTCCTTTGTTGACCACAAATGTTCGCTGTTGACCACGAATATCTTCCGTGAAGTCTCCCCTGACATGTCCTTATTACCTCTAAGCAGGAAGATTCTACGGTAAAACCCTCATGCTTGTCATGTCCTCATAACCTCTGAGCAAATATGTTGGTTTTCCTTTCACCCTATTATCCGTATCCCGAACCAGGGTATGCCAAGGATAATAGGTCCACAAATATCCCTTGCTAAGCTTCTTAGCATAAATCCACCATCTCACCATGCCCCGGGAGACCAGCTGCTCCACGGCATTCTTTTTGCCCAATACCGAGAGCATCCGTGACCACTTTGCCATGGCTGTTCCAGACATCATGACCAAACTTGTTATCCGTACCTAAAACTAAGGTACGCTTAGGGTAACAGGTCCATAAATAATCCCCCAGCAAGTCTAATTCCGCAAACGCCACAAGTACAAGAAAGAGAAGATGAGTTGAAATATGCTCATTTATTCAAAATTCTAAATACTACATCATTTGGGATCACATCCCTAAAAAAAAAAAGAAGCAAAAGAAAACAGAAAGCTGATTACTGCTCCGGGGCACATAACGCCCTAAGACGGTACGTCAGCAAAGCAACCGACCGCTCAAACCTCTGGGAGGCTCGACGCTCTGCCTCGTGGGGCAGCACCGCCTCGTCCTCCAGATGAGCGTGAGCTTGCCAGTTGTCCTCAAATTTCTTAAAGGCCCGTTCCAGGTTAGCAGAAGATCGGGAAACCTTCTCGGCCTCCCGAACGATTGACTCCTGTTCCGCCTGAGCAGCCTCCAACTCTGACTCTAAGAAGGCCAATTCCCTCTGGAGTGCGAGGATCCGCTCCTTCGTATCAACGATTCCACGAGAAGCAGACTCTTCCCGAGCACGACAAGCCTGACTCCGACGAACCAGCCGGTCATACGAAGCGGAGAACTTATCAAGGTCTCCCCGTACAACTGGCCCAGCAGTATCTCGGGCAAGCTTGATCCTATCCCGAGCAGCAATGAGGAAGCCCCGCTCCCGCTCAATCACAGCAGGCAGGCCCGCCTGTCATATCTCCAGTAGTTGGGTCACAAGCTGATCAGCTTCTGTCAGCTTAGGCTCCAGCAGTGCAGCCAACCCCACTCCGCCAGGAAGGGACTTCAAAGTTGCAACCTGACCCCGAGCGCACCGGAGAGATAGAGAAAAAGGGGTCCCCCGTTCCATAGCAGCGTCTACGCCCCTTTTTAAATGGCGATAGAAGCTATCAACCACGTCCTGCGTCACCTCGTCCAGAGTTTTCGAGGAAGTCGGTGTCAGCAGGAGTGTGGCTGGCAGCACTGAAGAAGACGAAACAGAATCTGCCGCCCCTGCCACAAGAGAAGCAAACTCCGTACGAAAGGACGCTTGAACAGCGGCCAACTCCTCTTCGGCAGCCTGCAGAATTTGAATACTCGGTAGGGTCGAGAGGTCAGTCTTCGGAGCCGTATAATCTGCGGAGGATGAGGCGGAGACCATCGCCAACTCCATTCCCATCTGTCTGGAGCTGGCGGAGGGCCCCTCGACATGAGACGGCAAAGGAGAGGGAACGCTCCTTTCTCCCGGATCACGGCAGGCCGAGCCTTCCCCAAGAACATCCACGGCGGGAAGTAAAGGGTCAGGACCTGCAGGGCCAAGGCAACCATGAATCGATTTGACCCGGAGGATATGATGATAGAGTAAATAAGCCCCCTCACTAGTCAATATCTGGCTTATCTTACCAGTTGAGGAGTGTGGATGCCGATGTTCGCCTGCTGCCACCGCAGCCTCTTCACCAACAGCCTCCGAGTCAGGTATAATAGACTCCTCCGCCCTCGCATCCTCGGAAGGAGATGCGCCGAGATCGGCGTCGCCTTGCTGAATTTCAGCGGTCTCGGAGATAGGTCCAAGGAAACCTTCACCACCCTGGGCCGAGGCTTCAACAACCTGGGAGCTCCCAGCCGCCGCTGAGAGAGCCCCCGCAGAAAGGACCGCGGCACACATGTCGCTAATCAAAGCAGCAAGGGCCGGATCAACTTCAGGGGTGGTAGACGATTCAGGAGAGGAGGTCCATCAGACACCTACAAAGAAAAGGGATTAAGTCATATCTCCGAGAGAAAAGAAAACTACAACAAAGAGATGGCTACGACTTGGTCTTACCTCCGGAATAGCGTCTGTACCTTCACCCCTCTCGGTAATAAGTAAGCTACGAGACCTAACGGCAGCTCTCTTCACGGAAAAGGTCGCTCTAACTGTCAGAAGACTCGTATCTGACTCGTTTACGCGAGGAACCAGACACAGCTGAAGACTGTTCTTCTCTCACTACTTCCTCTTGTGTAGTAAGCAACGGATCTTCCGCCGGTTCATCGGGTGTGGGAAGCGGTTGATCCGCTACTTTTTCACCCCCACCAGAAAGGGAGTCTTCTCTATCATGATCATCCTCCTCCTCAGCCGACTCGGAAGGTTCTGATTCAGGGAGGGGAATCTGGAGCGCTAGTTGCTTTCTAGCCTTAGCCCCCTTGGGCTTCTCCTCTAAACCGGTACCCACGATGAAACTGGTACTCGGATCGAAATCAACAGGAGGCTTGTTCGCCATAACGTGATATAAAGCAGCCACGTATAAAATTTCCCTCGGCGCCTTAGCATCGGGGACCGAAAAGCTGGCCCGAGTATGATAAGCGTCGTAATAATTCCATGCCCTGACACCATCAAGAACGCTACCTTCAAAGCCCAAACAAGGGTTGGGACAATCATGGAATAACTGGCTATAACCAAATTGGCGGGCAAACCTACTAGGTAGGTAAGGCTCCAAGTACACATTATCGCGGTTGCGATAAACCAGATGCGCGGGGCGGATGTTGCGCAACCAGGTGAGCATATCCGGAGACAGAAAGTGAGAAGGCCCGGTACCATCGAGATGTACCTTCCTCACTTCCTCATTAGAAAAGGGAGGAACAGACACAAAAAAGTCACACCCATCCACCCTCGCCAGCGCCTTCCGACAAGATGGCATGGTGTTGTATTCCCAAGACCGGCGATGGCATTTGAAAAGGAAAGCGTCTTCATCTGTAGCATCTTCCGCTATGCCAGGTCCCATCAAAGACTTGTAGTGCATTGCCAACCACCCCATCAAATAGTGGAAAGGCAGTTCTACGCGCTCAAAATCCAACGTCTTCTTGCGCGCAATGACCTTGGACGAAAAGGTTCGAAGACCATGGTGTATGCTACACACCATAGCAGGAAGAAGGGCCAGTCTAACTCCAAATACCAGTTTAATGGCAGGGAGAATGAAATGACGACCGATCCTCTCAATAGAACCCGCTCCTCCCGAGACTACGCAATTTCGCAGCCATATCATTAAAATCCAGCCAGGAGCGCCTTCTCTGACATCTTTGTGGTCCCGTAGTAAAAATAGCTAAGAGAGTCAGTTTGACTCCCGAATATGTCGCTCTTGGATCGCGACTTCTTGACGCTTGACATCAGATCCCTTATCTCTCCATGCGTTCGAGGGGTTCGAGGAGTAACTTCGCCTGAAGGGTCAACTTTAAAAAGATAATTAATCCAGGATGTGGTGTGGGGAGCGGTCCCCTTAGAGCTATCCATCATTTTTATAGCCATCTGATGACAAGCACTATGGTGGCACAGCAACTCCCGATACACCGCAACAGAACCTGGGAGTCGTCGGTCCAAGTCCTCAAACTCCTCATTCGACGGGGTATACACCTCGAAAGGCTCATTCCCCCACGGAAGTTTGGAGACAGTATACATCTCATGGAGAGCAAGCCCCAACTCCCCTCCGGGTGCAAAGAACGTCCCCGTTCGCTGGCTATACATCTCCAAGAGTGCCACGAACAGTGGCTTATTGATAGAAAGCTCATGACAAGTGCCCCGAATGGCCTGGTAAAGTCCCACCTTCCGCAAGAATGTTCCGTAGGTCTGCAGAACCCAAGTGGTCAACTGGGCCCACGTAGAAGTGGGGTTTATCCAGTTCGGTAGTGCCAGCCTACCAACGGGATAAGACTTCTTACGAACAAGCCGATTCAGGAAGGTATCAGCTTGAGTAAGTGTGAAGTTGGGACCGTATACATTCATGAAAGAGCCCGGGGCCAGACCCATCATGTACCGGAGGACGGAATCCTTACCCGCATACGCTGACCGTATGTTCGGATTATAATGGATGTTGCCCATCAACATCCCTGATTGAGTAGGAGTTAAGTTACACACCATCTTCCTGTCCAGCAACACCATGTTGACCACGACAAAGGATAATGACGTTCCATGAGCGGAATATGGATCGCCACCCCATCCAAAGAAAAATCCCAGTTCTCGAAAATCTCTAGAACTCGAGAATTCTTGATGATTAAAGCATCTCCAAAAAGGAACGAAGGCTTCAGGTATTTTCCATCCAGCTTCCCAGTATTCATCATGGAACGGAGGTAATGGAGGGTCTGATTCTCGATGGCGTTCAACCTCTCCGAAGGCTCATCAGTAGGGAATTGATTCAACACATGCTTAATTAAGTCGTCAAGACGCACGCCCAGGGCGAATTGATTTGAACCCACTATAAGTTCCCCTGCAGGATTTACTGGCAGATTCACTGAAGAAAAAAACAAAAGAAACAAGTCAAAAAGATAGCTGAAACACAAAACTACATCATGCTTATGCGGCTCCGTATAGCCTCATGCGGCTCGGTTTAAAAGAGTTCATATAGGTCAGTCCAAATGAGCTTATGCGGCTCAATTTGAAAGAGCCCATGCGGTTCAGTTCGAATAAGCTTATACGGTTCGGCTCGAAAGGAACTTATGCGTCTCAGTACGGATGAGCTTATGCGGTTCGAAAGGAGCATATACGAATATGGTCCGATTCGAATAAGCTTATATAATTCGGCTCGAAAAAGCTTATACGGTCTAGCGAGGATGAGCTTATGCGGTCCAGTTCGAAATATGCTTATGCGGCTCAGTTTGAAAGAGCTCATAGGCCCTGATGATGAAGTAGTTATGCAAACAACTTTTATGCGGCTCAGGCCTGGGTCATATCCCATGCGATCCGAATATGAGTCGGACACACAGCATACTTGGGAATATAGGCTCGCGCATAAAATATGCAGCGTAGCCATGGCAGTTCATATTGATGGTCCTACCAGCAATAGGCGGGTGAACGTCGGAGTGAAAAATAGTCATGCCAGCCGTCGGAGAAGCCACCACGTTCGCCGCCGCAGTCGATGAAGATGCGGCCTTCTTGCCCTTCGCCGCCGTAGAAGATGACGCGGCCTTCTTGCCCGTAGTAGCAGCAGTCTTCTTGGGAGCCATTGTCGATCGCTGAGAGGAGAAGACGAAGAGGAAGTCTGCAACGAAGAAGTTCGAGCAAAAGAGAGAAGGTAAACTTGTAGACGCCCAAAATTATACACTGAAACCAGGCTGGCACAGGGCCTTTAATGTGCAGCCAGAAGCACATGTAACTACACTTTATGAGTGGAAAGAATTACAATTGTGGTACAAAATTCAAGGCATAGTCCATTCTTGTATCGCATTGCTTTTTAACCCATGCGAGAAGATTCAAGTCGTCAGCGACATCTATCATAATATAAAATAGACAGTTACTGTGGGGAACGCTCAACCCTAGACACATATATTTGATGAGATATGTTGGGGATTGTTGGTGCTCTTGCTCCTTGACATGAAGAGAGCTTGCTCTCAATATGCTTTGTAAAGTTTAGTCCCACATTGGAAAAGCACCATGAGTTATCTCAACATATATATGAGTATGTGTTGTTGGGATATGCACATGGGGTGGTGACCCTAAGGAGGAAACCATGTGGGTGATTTTACTAGGAGAAAAATGATTAATTCCAACAAGGACGTAAGTTGATTTTTGTTGTGCGGGCTCGGACTCGACACATACTCCAGGTTGTCTCGTGCATGTACGAGAGTGTTTGGGGGGAAGGCGTGGGCTAGCACTCGATTATGTTGATTGTGGGATGATGTAAAACGTCAAACTCTATTTTAGAGTATTGGTGTTTTAGTCCTACATCGGATATGAGAGATGGTGAGGTCTCACTCCACTCTATAAATAGAGCCCCCTTGCCTCATTTCCAAGATGCACCAAAGAAGAGAGTTAAGGGAGTCCGTAAGGTTCAGGAAGCCCGTTCAAGTCACAAATATTGACTAACGAGCGTCCCAGAAGTTCTCTTGAACTTGCTGGTTCCTGGAAGCGGATCGTATAGAGACGAATCTTGCTTTGAGCAACGGTATTTTTACACCCCAGCAGATTTAATCCTCCTCCTCTTCTTCTTCTATTTTTCTGTAATTCGTTCTTCAGGTTTTAAGGCACCTACTGAGTAGGGAGGCCTAACTTTGTTCTTGAGATCTATCTCATTTGTGGCACCTACTGTGTAGGCTTGCTAAACTCCTCATTTGTGGCACCTACTGTGTAGTCTTGCTAAACTTCTCATTTGTGGCACCTACTGTGTAGGCTTGCTGAACTCCTGTTTTCCATCTATATCCATGCCTCGGAACTAACAAGCTTAGCTTTGAATTGGAGAGGGAGTTGGGAATAGGAGCGGGTGGTTGGGTGGGTGTGAATTAAATGAGGGTGTGTGGTCAAATAGTGTAGGAAGGTTACAAATTTTACACCATCGTAAAAAAGAAGAAGAAGGACAGAGAACATCGGCAACAAGGAGAGAAGGAAAAGGAGGAAGAGAAGAAAAACGCCAACCAAGTGAGTTTTTTTTTAAAATTTAGTTATGTTTGTTATGATAGTTAATTTAGTTAGTTTGTTTAGAATATTTTAATTTGTATGTTATATATTACATATTAATATAGAATTATAAAATGAAGAAAATAAAAAATTGAAGAAAAACGTTAGAATTGATAAGACAAAGAAAATAGAAAAGAATGTAAAGGAGAAAAAAACAACAACCTATAGGTTAAAAAAAAATAAATGGATGTAAGGAAAAATAATGAAGGGAAAAAAATGAATGCAATTAATCCTAGAGAAAATTACAAAACAAAATATATGTGAAGAAAAATAATGAAAAAATTAAAAATGAAACCCAAATATATAAGAACCGAAAATAAGGATAGTAAAATTGGAAAAAAAGAAACCTATAATATTTTTTTTAGTTTAAGAAAAAATTAACCGTATGAAAGAAATGAGAAAAAAGAAAATTAAGAAGGAAAAAGAATTAAAATTTAAATTAATTGAATATAAAAAAGTTAAGAAGGGAACAAAATTTAAAATTAAACCAAATATATAAAAATTGAAAATAAGGAATATTATAACCGAAAAAACCTATGAAGATTCTTTTTTAAAATTAAGAAATAAATTAACCGTAGGAGAAAATGTGAAAAAATAAGAAGGGAAAAATAAAAAAAAAAAAATTGAAATGAATGTAAAAAATAAAGAAGGAAAAATAAAATAAAAATTAAACCAAAATATATAAAAACCAAATTACGGAATAGTAAAACAAAAAAAAAACTATGAATTTTTTTATAAATTAAAAAAAAATCCCTAGGAAAAAGAAAGAAAAAAATGAAGGAATGTAATAAAAAAATAAGAAAAGGAAAACATGAACCTATATAATCCACAATATAGAAAATAAAAAAACCAGAAACCAAAATATATAAAAACCAAATATATAAAACCAAAAAAGATATAATAAAAACTATAATATTTCTTATGAATTTACAGATGGATATTCAAACGACAGTCGCATACCATGTGGACCGATACACAGGTGATTATTCAGGGCGAGGCTCTCACATCTCGAGTCTGGTATTTACGGGACATGTAATCCTAGTTAAAATAAATTATCTTATTAGAGTTGATAATATTAATTGCACTAAAAATGATATATTATTAGTTATTCGATTATGAGGAGGTAAAATTACGTGAGCATGGAGCCTGGCGCCACTGATGGAGCTCATTGTGTCACGACCTGCACCCTGTGTAGGGACCAAAAAGTGGGTACGTCCCCTACGTCGTAGAGTCGGCGGTAGAACGCTGTTCTAGGTTATCATCACAACTAAAAATATGATATACTCTTCAAACGAGGCCAATCACAGAAGATACAATTCAATCACCAATCTACAGATGGATAATAATACTATATAGATATAAAACTATGTGAAGTACATCAAAAGAATAAGTCTAAGTGTCTAGATGACACAACAACAACCAAGTTTAATACATCTCCAAGTCCAATAAAACAGACAACATGAAAAATAGATAACTGACAAGCTAACTAAATAGTCTGTAAGGATGGTGTCCACAGCTATAATTGGTGCCTCCTGAAGGTCCAACCCACAATATCATCTAGGTGTGTGCTCCATAGCAGGTGTACAGAACCCTCGGTTTTATCTGTAATATTTTCAACAGGTCCAGTCGGACAGGAACGAGCACAATACATCTCACGCAGCTCATATCATGTCAGAAAATATAAAACATGTAATAGAGTAAGATACATTAATAACTAGAAGAATGTACATGAAGTAAAAGAGATAACTGTAATGGAAATATCTACTATATTAAAGAACTATCAGTGACTAGTGATTTAGAGTACATAGACATGTGAACAACTGGATATGATTCATGTCTATACTACAAAGTTGATTCATGACTACACTACTTTGGAATTATTCACATGACTATTTCTACTCCCCATCCCCAATCAATACACAAGGATCGCGAAAAGTTATGTTAAGATTCATGATTTCACTGCCTCATAAACGATACACGTGAAATTGATTCATGA
>JANAVB010042619.1:13757776-13920656 GCA_029216955.1 Iris pallida | reverse complement strand
CCTCCGCTCCCCGGGTTCATCCTGCAAATCTTGGAGATGGCGTTCCAAACTCTAACCGGAAGCTCGCTCGTACAAAAAATATGGTCGACCGATTCTGGTGACGATCTTTGCAGCAGTACATACTGAGGCGAGACTGACCCGATTGTGTTGAGAGTGTCGTCAGTGGAGAGGATCTTCCGCAAGGCTCTCCAGATGACGAAGGACCACTTTTTGGGAATACATTTTTGCCAGAAGGGAGCGATGATAGTGGAGGCCGGGGTGGGCGCGCTGGAGCCCTGCGCGATTCTTCTGGCCGATTTGACCGAGAGGCCCGAGCTGTCGGTATCCCACCAGATCACATCTGCGTCAGTTCCGAGCGTCACGCCACATTGACGTATGCGTTCCAATGCCTCCTGACCTGCCCACTCTAGGACAGCGTTCCCATCTCCAGGTGTTACCGGTAATGATCCTACATGTCCTTTATCTTACAAAGGTCGTGTCTCTCCGAGATGATTGGAAGGAGAGTATCACCGAGCCATCGTTCCCGGAAAGCCAACGACTAGCCGTTGACCATATTTAGGCACATTTAGGATTCGGCCTGAGAACGCCCGGACAGCATGCGTCTCCACGCCGCGGAGGATCTGCTGTTAGAGGTGGCCAAAGACGGGTGGATGTGCTTGAAGTATCTAGCCTCATGAACCTTGCCCAAAGGTTCTGAGAAGTGCGAAGCTTCCACCATAATTTTATCGAGAAAGCTTGGACAATGTTGGATAATTTGGTGAACCCAAGGTCCCCATCATCGGTGGAGTGCGCCATAGTGTCCCAACTGGCCCAATGGTATTTGTCGTGGCCATCGTTGTGCTTCCAAAAGAAGTTGCTGAAGATGCTCCGATAGAAGATACTTGTTTTTGGAGGGAGTAGGCAGCGAGGGTGTATATAGGAATAGATGTGAGGACGTGATTGATGAGGATGATTTGCTGTCTGGGGAGAAAGTGGCGTTGTGCCAACCATGGAGCTTTTTTCTGTTGCGTTGATTAGGTCCGCAAATATGGCTGTTTTAGATCTCCCGTATACGAAGGACAGCCCGATAGTGGAAAAGGGGGTGCTTGATGGGGTAAGTGGTGGTGTCGGATAGAGTGTCCGCTTGCTCTCCCTTGATGCTGTGGTGGGCGTAGTGACATTTTTTGTCCGGGTTGACCTTCTGGCCCGAGCACTTGACAATCTCTGGATAGTGTAGAGGACCACCTCAACTGATCCCACGTCACTGGATAAGAAAATCATGATATCATCGACGAAGGCCAGATGGGTGATGATCGGGCAGCCGCTGGCCGTATGATAGTGGTTGAAGTTCGGAGTGGTAGCCAGCTTGTTGAGATTTCTGCTCATTGTATCTGCCGTGATGATGAATATGGTAGATGAGAGGGGGTCTCCTTGCCTGACCTCGCAGCTCGACTTGAAGAAGCCCTCAGCATGGCCGTTAATCACGGTGGAAAACCAGGAGTTGCTTATCGATCTCTAAATAGTGTTGGTCCAGGTTTCAGAGAAACCGAACTCCCTGAGCACCCAGATCATGAATTGCCAGTCCAGTCTGTCATAGGCTTCTCTAAATATATATATACAAGCAATCAACTCATATCAAATCAAAACCCAACTTTCAGTTCATATATCAAGATGCAAATAAAACCCAATTCAGTTTCATTCAACCTCAGTTTTCATATTCAAAACCTAACTCCAATTATGAAATCTCAGTTTTATCATCCTACTGTAGAGTACATTATACATATCTAATGTATTAACATTTCATCAAAGCATAACATGTGTGAATATACCTAAACTCAGTTAAACATGTGAATATAGCTAAAATCTCAGTATAACAAACATATGAAAGAATTAAACCTAAAACTCAGGTTTCAGACATGTTTCGAGTATCATTCATATTCGAAAACCTAAATTACAAACCCAATCATGATTCTATATGAAACCTAGCTATGTAAACATCAACCCAGACATGTATAAATGTTAACACATTATAATTAACATTGAATTATCAATTAATTCATATTTTAAAACTCAAAAATACTCAGACTGAACACAGTATCAGAAATTAAGGGGAAACACTAAATTACAACTCAAAACCAATTAAGATCACAAATTAGCAAGTGGTAATGGTTCGTGCACATGAGAGGGTGTCACCTGAGTCGTACTATGTCCATAAAATAGGACTCGAGGTGTTCAATCACACGAGAACACACAAAGACACGCCTGAACAGCACAGGCTCGTGTGCCGAGTCCATGAGTCCACGAGCTTGTCGACACGACACACGACACATGACACCTCATGCGCATGTCCATGTGTTCGCCAGGTATAAGGCTACATGCACACATGTCTGTCTCATGTCCAAGTGAGTCGTGTCGAGTGAACAAGATACGTATCAGACGCAAAATTGTGTTTGTACAGTGTAGGCAAAAATCGGTGCGATCGAGATTTCTCTCGATCTACTCGATGGATTCGCCTCGTACTTCAGCTGTAGGGTGTTACTTTATTCCCCTTCGTGTCCAAGAAATCTCAGCTCAAAATGTTTCGTGTCCAGTGCACACAACACAGCGAGTAGCAGGGGATCACAGTATCCCCTGTGCTGTATCCAAACCGCAAGTTCGTGTCCAATTTGGACACGAACTGTACACTAAATTTAACTCAGCCAATTACAAAATCAAAGAGCACCTATAGGTCTACAAATCTGTTCAAATACATTTCAAAAATATGAATAAAAACCTCTTTGAGGCATTTCGTCAAACACATAGGCATAGTTACTAATATGTGTCCAATACGGACACCAAACCGATTCCAATTTCTACCAAACTACACCTACAGCTAGGGGACACCTAGATGGATGCATCTATGGAAAGAAAATAGAAATTTAATAGGATTTAGGAGCATTTACCTATTGGGAGCAAATCTCAAGAATATCCCTAAAGGAAGGTGTCCTCCTCCAAGTGCTATGGCCAAGTGAGCTCCAAACCTTCGCTAGCTAGCCTCCAAGTCCTACTTCAACAGCAAGGGTCCCAATACAAGGGATTAGGCTCAATTTTGGGATAATTGAGATGAATGGTGAAGATTTGGGAAAGAACACTAAACTAGGCATAATGTGAAATGAAAGGAGGCAAACATTAATGAAGAGATATTATATGGGGGGAGGGTGTGCCTCTCTTGGCCGGCCATGTACGGATTAGGGTTAGGGTTTTGATTCATTAGATGGCTATGGGCTTCCCTTTTGGTAAGTTTCTAAGTCCCTTAGTAAAGGCCCATGTGTATATTCGACCCTCAAGCTAAAATATCTAACTTAACTAAATATCTAGATATTTCTAACTTAGCCATAAAGTTAACATCTTCTAACTAAGCCTCTATGCTAATGACTAACCCTTAGGTTAGGTCAAAACTAGGTTAAGGGCTAACATGACAATTAGCAATTAATTAAAAATTAAATAAAATCAAATAATTCATAAATGACCAAAATACCCTTAAGGCTAAAAAGTTATAATTAGTCAACCTAATCACATGGTTAGGCCTCCTTGGTCATGGTTAGTCTCCAGGTCATGTAGTCACTAGGGTTACACTAGAAAACATCAAAATCACAAGTCATAGATTTAAATAGTTTTAAATTGATTAGAAAATCACCAAAAATCATAATATGATTTAAATATCATCATTAAATGATTGAAATCACAAAAGTCCAAAATTACCCTCATTTTAGAAAACTGGGTGTTGCAAGTCTAACCTCCTTAGAAAAATTTCGTCCTCGAAATTAAGAGTGGTCGTACTTCTTCTAGGTCAAACCTCCAACAATCAAGGTCGAAGACTCTTCCTAGCAGCACACAAGATCAACAAGTAAAATATGGGTAGTAGGCTTAAAATGGGTCATGTCCAAAATTTGGCTCGACAGGTTTAGGTCGAAAATGTGTCTCTAATTCGAGAAGGAAATAAAAGCGACTCCGTGGGGTAAATCAAGATGGGGTTTTGTGTCAGGAAAGTCGTGTGAAGCAAATAAAGCACAAAATGGTGTGTCTGAGTGGGACACGAAGATCATGGGTATAGACTGTCATGTATAGGTTATACAGATGAAGTTGGTTTTGAGAAAACAACTAGTCTTGTGCTCCTAAATTAAAAGTCACGGTAATGTGTATATATGATAATCATAATTAAAGTAGGAATGGTCAAATGGCCTAAATTGAACCGGAAGTTGCGATGCAAATGTAGTACAAAGGAACAAGTTTGAGTGGGTCTACAAACCCATGAAGGAAGTTTTCAGAGACTTACACCTCTGACGCTCCGAAAATCAAAGTCATAGAAGGAACATTCGTCTATCTAGAATGCTTACTCAAGGGTTTCCAACTAGCCATTCTAGTCATATTACAGCACAAAGCTATCACAAGGTATCAAAACACACAAACAATATGGTAGGGTATAGCAATTATCAGAGACAGGCTAAGGTATAGATCAAGAACTCACCTCCAACTAAGTCTGGTGACTAGAACTCTCTCCTGGAGGCGGGGCCTAAATTCCTAAGGTATTTCTCATGAATCATGCTCTTGTTAAACTCTTCTTCCTTCTGTTCGATCTTATTCTTCCCCTATCAACTTAATCATCCGAAATTTAAATTGCTAAACCTTGTCCTAACTTGGATCCAAAATCTCTAAGTCAAAGTTTATAAAATCCTCAAACTTGTTCAAATTATTGTCCTCAAAATTATTTGAAGCTAATACTACTATTTCATGCAGAAACTTATTCTCCATTATAAAATAAACCTTCATATTTTCTTCTCATACACCTTCAATATCATCATTCTTAAAATTTTAAAATCTCCACCAAATCTTTAAATTTTTTCTTTAACTCAAAATCCTTGTGTTCACTCTGTTTGTAGTCATCCTCTTACCACTATCTTATTCAATTTTGTATCATCATCGTATTACAGTTAAATTCTCTTATTCATTCCTAAATCCTAAGTTTAGCATCACAATCTTAAGTTAAATATCTCGAGAATTAATAACCTAAAATTATTCCATTTCACAAAAACATACCGACCTCGAATATCCTTGTTAATTCTAAAGTATACCTATGAAATATTACTGTTCTAACCATCAATATATACATCCTACTATCCTTCTGATCAGTCGGAGGGGTCACTACCTCCTGAGTAGACTAACATCCTATGTGAAAACTGGTAATCATAAACAACAAAGATTTAACTACAAGGGTTACTGTTCTAATGTCAAAACTAGACTATCATTTCTAAGATAAACTCTAATACAAGCTATCAAATCATTATACTACGAAAGAATTATAACTAAATAAAGTTCTACAATTAGACTAAATAACTAAAACTATCCCTACTCCTAAGTTAATTGATGAAGATACAAAACAATTTTTTTTGATAAAGACTGAAACGAAAGGTAGAGATGATATGTTCTAAGAACCTTCTCAAGATACAATTTGATAATCATATGCGTCTGTCAAAAATCATGATACTCAGAATCCTCGCCATACTAGTAAGCAAGGCTACGATAAACCATAGAGTCCGTAACTAAGGCACATACCTCTAGAATCATGGTATTTAAAATTTTTGTATTATCGCTAGCTTGGCTGCGAAAACATTAAATTCTCACACCCGAGAAATACATCCAAAATTAGACCATATGTGCTTACCATGCGAGCTAATATGAATGTAGAAGACTCTAGATTCCATAACTGAGGTGACCTAGCCCATACGATTTATCTTGGTAGAAAATTAAATCAACAATGAACACCAAGAATCAAATTCATCAACGAACAAGAAAGGTAGACAGAAACTGTCGGAATCGAATTTCGAGATAGTTTATAATAAGATTCTCAAGGGTCATCTCAGGAATATCTCAAAGAATTCTAACTGTGATTGAGTATCTTCTCATTCTAAAACCTATTCCTTATCTCTTACCACAGGCGCGCAGCAGTACAACTAATCGTTGCACTACCACGACATCGCACTAATGCAACTCTCGACCTGTATGGACCACCACTAAAAATGTGTCACGATCCGCACCCTATGTAGGGGCATGAGAAGCGGGTATGTCCAGTCTGCGCTGCAGTATCGGCGGTAGAACGCTATTCTAGGTTATTATCACAACTAAGTAAAATATGATATACTCTCCAAACGGAGGCCAATCACAGAAGATACAACTCAATCACCAATCTAAAGAAGGTTAATAGCACAATAAGATAGATATAAAACCAAGTGAAGTACAGATAGAAAAGAATAAGTCTAAGTGTCTATATGACACAACAACAGCAACCAAGTTTAATACATCTCGAAGTTCAAATAAAACAAGACGATATGAAAAATAAGATAATTGACTAGCTAACTAGAATAGTCTGAAAGGATGGCGTCCACAGCTATAATTGGTTCCTTCTGAAGGTCCAACCTACAGATATCATCTAGGTGTGTGCTCCATAACAGGTGGTATAGAACCCTCGGTCTTATCTGTAATATTTTCAACAGGTCCAGTTAGGACAGGAACGAGCACAATATATCTCACGCAGTTCATATCATGTTAAAAAATGTAAAGTATGCAATAGAGTAAGATACATGAATAACTGGAAGAATGTACATGAAGTAAAAGAGGTAACTATAATGGAAATATCTACTATAAGTAAAGAACTATTAGTGACTAGTGATTCAGAGTACAAGATAGACATGTGAACAGCTAGATATGATTCATGTCTATACTACAGAGTTAATTCATGACTACACTACTTTAGAATTATTCACATGACTATTTCTACTCCCCTATCCCCAATCAATACACAAGGATCGAGGCATGTTATGTTAAGATTCATAATTTTACTGCCTCATAAACGAGAGCACGTGAAATTGATTCATGAGGGCTTTATGAACATGAGAGTACATGAATCACAAGAGTATACATGAATAGTGAAAGCATAGAGATACATGATGTAAGTGAAACACACATGACATGAAGTATCCGATGCTTCCGAGGGAAATAACATCTCATGAAAAGATCCATATAGTACCAATCCGTGTTACCAACGTGACAGCATCAAGTAAAGTAATCTAGAGTAAGAATATAAGTTCTAGCAAGTATGGAACGGTCAGAGAATGTGCTTGCCTGATATCCTGAGTATCTGGTAAGTATAGATGTCCAGACAGAGCAGATGAGTCCTATTTAGAGCAATAAATGTCACAACATGTCCAGAATGGTAATATTGAACTTCATAATGCATTCTACATGATGTCTAGGTCATTCTAGACTAAAGTCAACTCTAGTCAACTAGGCCTAGGGCCAGTCAACTCAAGTCTAAACAACAATCCTATAGGGTAAACTATACATTAGTCCTATATACAATATATAATACATGTATACATAGATGTATATATACATATATTACATGTATTCTTACATTACATCTATACATTACATACATGCTTTATATTACATACATTACATTATATACATTTATTCATATCACATATGCATAATTTACATTATACATTGCATTACATTATATTCATATATCTATACATATTACATTCATTCATTCATTCATGCATTTATTACATTAGAGAATGAGGGAAAGGGAAGTGAAAGACAGTGAAGGAAAGGAGAAGGGGAACGAGAGTGTGAGGAACTGAAATTGAAATTTACAAATATGCATACATACTTACACTACATACTTGCATACATGCTTACATTACATACTTGCATACATGTTTAGGAAGATCACTATACCTACAAGCATTAGATAGGATACATACATTCATATATGCCTACTTGCATTCATATATGGATAACTTACATACATGGATACTACATATTAACATACATAGGAAGAGGGGAAAACAGGGACTGTGTATGTGAGTGAGAGGGAAAAAACTGAAATGTGACAGTGGATAGTGAGTGTGAGTGGACAGTTGATTGAATGAATGTGTAGCTATGTGGACAGTGAGGAAAGAGTACAGTAAAAAAAGTGAATGATAGAATGAAAGAGTGAGGCTGTGCAGAGTGGACAGTGAGTGTAACAATGAGGACTGAGAGTGTATGAGTTAAGTCGAGAGTGAATGAATGACTTGTGAAACAGAGATACAAAGAACCTATATATATACATATATGAAAACCAAACAAACTGAGAACACTTATATATACTCTAAGTATATATATATATATATATATATATATATATATATATATATATATATATATATATACAAGCAATAAACTCATATCAAATCAAAACCCGAGTTTCAGTTCATATATCAAGATGCAAATAAAACCCAATTCAGTTTCATTCAACCTTACTTTTCATATTCAAAACCCAACTCCAATTATGAAATCTCAGTTTTATCATCCTACTGTAGAGTACGTTATACATATCTAATATATTAACATTTCATCAAAGCGTAACATGTATGAATTAACCTAAACTCAGTTAAACATGTGAATATAGCTAAAATCTCAGTATAACAAACATATAAAAGAATTAAACCTAAAACTCAGGTTTCAGACATGTTTCGAGTATCATTCATATTCGAAAACCTAAATTACAAACCAAATCATGATTCAATATGAAACCCAGCTATGTAAACATCAACCCAGACATGTATACATGTTAACACATTATAATTAACATTTAATAATAAATTAATTCATATTTTAAAACTCTGAAAATACTCAGACTTAACACAGTATCAGAAATTAAGGGGAAACCCTAAATTACAACTCAAAACCAATTAAGATCACAAATTAGCAAGTGGTAATGGTTCGTGCACATGAGAGGGTGTCACATGAGTCGTAACGTGTCCATAAAATAGGACACGAGGTGTTCAATTACACGAGAACACACACAGACACATCTGTACAGCACAGGCTCGTACGGCGAGTCCACAAGTCCACGAGCTCGTGGACACGACACACGACACATGACACCTCGTGCTCGTGTCTACGTGTTCGCTAGGTATAGGGCTACATGCAAATGTGTCTATCTCGTGTCCAAGTGAGTCATGTCGAGTGAACGAGACACGTATCAGACGCGAAATCGTGTTTGTGCAGTGTTGGCAAAAATCGGTGCGATCAAGATTTCTTTCGATCCACTCGATGGATTCGCCTCGTACTTCGTATGCAGGGTGTCAGTGATTGCCCCTTCGTGTCCAAGAAATCTCAGCTCAAAATGTTTCGTGTTCAGTGCACACGATACATCGAGTAGCAGGGATCACAGTGTCCCCTGCGCTGTGTCCAAACTGTAAGTTCGTATCCAATTTGGACACGAACTACACACTAAATTTAACCCAGTCAATTACAAAATCAAAGAGCACCTATAGATCTACAAATATGTTCAAATACATTTCAAAAATATGAATAAAAACCTCTTTGAGGCATTTCCTCAAACACATAGGCATAGTCACCGATACGTGTCCGATACGGACACCAAACCGATTCCAATTCCTACCAAACTACACCTATAGCTAGGGGACACCTAGATGGATGCATCTATAGAAAGAAAACATATATTTAGTAGGATTTAGGGGTATTTACCTATTGGGAGCAAATCTCAAGAATAGCTCTAAAGGAAGGTATCCTCCTCCAAGTGCTATGGCCAAGTGAGCTCCAAACCTTAGCTAATTAGCCTCCAAGTCCTTCTTTAACAAAAAGGGATCCCAATACAAGGGATTAGGCTCAATTTGGGGGTAATTTGGATGAATGGTGAAGATTTGGAGAAGAACACTAAACTAGGCTTAATGTGAAATGAAAGGAGGCAAGCATTAATGAAGAGATATTATATAGGGGGGTGTGCCTCTCTTGGCCGGCCATGTAGGGATTAGGGTTAGGGTTTTGATTCATTAGGTAGCTATGGGCTTCACTCTTGGTAAGTTTCTAAGTCCCTTAGTAAAGGCCCATGTGTATATTCAACCCTCAAGCTAAAATATCTAACTTAACTAAATATCTAGATATTTCTAACTTAGCCATAAAGTTAACATCTTCTAACTTAGCCTCTATGCTAATGACTAACCCTTAGGTTAGGTCAAAACTAGGTTAAGGGCTAACATGACAATTAACAATTAATGAAAAAATTAAATAAAATCAAATAAATCACAAATGACCAAAATACCCTCAAGGCTAAAAAGTTGTAATTTGTCATCCTAATCACATGGTTAGGCCTCCTTGGTCGTGGTTAGTCTCCAGGTCATGTAATCACTAGGGCTACACTAGCAAAACATCAAAATCACAAGTCATAGATTTAAATAGTTTTAAATTGATTAGAAAATCACCAAAAATCACAATATGATTTAAATATCATCATTAAATCATTAAAATCACAAAAGTTCAAAATTATCCTCATTTTAGAAAACTGGGTATCACACATAGTTTGCCAAAAGGTACTTATGGAATCTTTTGGTTTTTCCTATGCTGACGCTATTCATTTTATGTGTCACGACAGGGATCTATTGTGAGTTTGATTTTACGATGGTGGCCAGGACGCATCACATTTTAGCTGCCCATAGGTGAAATGACTATCACTTTGGCTGACGTGGCCATGATTTTAGGGTTAACGATAACTGGTATCCCTATATATTTTAAAGAAAGGAGAAATGTTGGAGATCTTATTAGGACATATCTTGGTGTGGAGCCCATGTCTACCATTCGATGACTACTTTTGTTACAGTTTGTTCGGACGGTGTTATGCACACATATATATGTGGCTGTCACTTATACATGTATAATTGAAAATAATTTTCTTCAATTAATACTTTTGTTAGTATTTGTTCATCGGACGATGTTAATTTTTTATTTGTAACTATGGTCCTACGAACATTTTTTTATCGGTATGCCACTTAGCCGATATAGTACGGATGAGCGGGTCATGTACTGTAAGTAATCATGGGTACAATGAACAACATGTGATAATCTAGAATAGAATATGTACTACTAATAAACAGTGCCTTAAGATATTAGGGTGTTATGTGCTTGGCTTGGGTCCAGATCAGGCTGTTCCATTTGACCGGTTATGCACAAGAATAAGTATAGGTAAACCTAGAGATCAGGCCGACCATAATGGAAAGATATGCACAACTAGTATCAGGTCAGGCTACATCCTAAGTGTTGTCATGACCCGCATCATAGAGTAAGGGCACGAGAAGTGAATACGCCCAGGCTACGCCGCAGTGTCGGCGGTAGAACGCTGTCCTAGGTCACAAAATCTAACAATATAAGGTACTTGTACAGTATATCACTCTGAATAGAGGACAATACAGAAATACAGTCTCAATCACAACTAAGGTAGAAATACGATAATGTAGATAGATATGAAATGAATCCACAAAAGATACAAATAGATAGAGAATCTAAGTGTCTAAGATATCACATCAATCCAGAAACATCCAAAACTCAAATACAATAATCCAGAGAATAAATACAACTGAAAAGACAGTCTAGACTAAAGGTGTGTCATCCACTGCTAATGGATCCTGCTGGAGATCCAAGACACAGCAATCCTCTAGGGTAGTCCCATAGTATGTAGTACAGAGCGCCTCGTCCTCATCCTCTGTAATATTTTCAACAGGTCCAGTCAGGACATGAGCGATCACAATACATCTCACGCAAATCATAACAGGTTAGGAAATATAAACATGCTAGAGAGTAAGATACATGAAACTGAAAGAACAACATGGTATAAAAGAGAAAACTGTAAATAATAGCTACTATAAATAGAGAACTATCAGTGACTAGTGAATCAGAGTACAAGATAAACATGTGAACAGCTGAAGGTGATTCATGGCAATACTAAATAGTTGATTCATGGCTACCACGAGACACGACACGTCTCGTGGTCATACCATCGTGTAGCCCACATGTAGGGCTACACATACGACAACTGTCACAACCCGCTTCCGAATAATCGGACACAAGTCGGACACGTCCAGCCTTCGTCGTTAGACACGACAAAGTAAGCTGTACCAAGCTCGGGAAATCTAACTAGATAAACATGAATGTGTACAATCACATCATCTATAAAACGTTCCCAGAATGATCACCATAATCTACTGATCATAATATCATAAAAGTACTAGAGACAACCAGAAGAAAAACAATATGAACTCACAACATACTATATATAGGGGAGGAGCTAAAACAATCTAAACCTGAAACCTCAAGCTAAGTCATGGCTCCATCCTGCTCAGCTAAGATCCCGGGCTCTGGCCCATAAGGTAGAACAATATCCTGCAAGTACACCTGCAACATATCCTAGTCAGGAGCGGAGCAAAGTACAGTTCTAGGTAATGAACAAGAACATCATGATATGGAAATGAGTACAGAAGAACATGAAATATGAAATACAGGAAATGAACATGGAAGTACAGGAACAAAAGTACAGGAAGTAAAGTATAGGAATGTAACTATGAACCTGAAGTACAAGACATGACATATGCACCATATTTGAAATACAACTAGCCTATGTGACCGGCTTGGGTGAGTACAGGAGCATGTACAGGAGTACATGAATATCGGTACGGCTTAGGACCCGCGTGCATGATGCAAGGCCTAAGCTATCTACATGAATATAGTAACCGGGGTTTAGTCACATAACTACTGTATTACCCCTTCCGACACAAGTATAAGAACAAGAGATACAGGGGTAAAACGTATCGTGTCATAACGTGTCACAGGAAAGGTATAAGATATGTAAATGTACAAGACCATAGAAAAGTACTTGCCTTGCTCAGGGTGATCAAGATAGAGGATGATCCGTAGGTCCACCTGAATTATGGGTACAAGCTTGTTAAAATCAATTACTTAGATTTGTTCTCCAATCTATATTAACCATTCTTCATAACTATCTTAGATAGTTTAAGTAAAACTTATCAACTCTATATTTATTCTATGGATAAAATTATTTATAAGGAGATAGCATAGATACCATACCCTACTAGTAAGCTAATTATAACAATAACTGTAATAATAAATAATATCCGAAAAATACTATTTGTTCTCAAGTAATCACATTGATTTAAAATTGCCTAGCCATGTTCCACCAAGGGACTCACAACTAAAATTGTGAATGATATATTACAATTTAGCATTTGATTTATCAGATACTATACCTGGCTTTGCCAGGTACCACAAACTGATTGTAATATATATATATTCACAGGCCACAACCACAGAACTTTAGTTCAACAAAATACTCAGCAAGGTTTAGAGCACTCAATATTTGGAAAACTTGCACACATGCTTAACTCAACCAACCCAACCCTTGAAACTCTTCATAGAGCTGGTTTCGACCCTCCTCAACTCGGTTTGCTATGCAACCAACTCAACAACACTAATTACAAACACACCATCACCTGGCAATAAGTTTGAGCAATATATATATATATTTGAATCTAACGTCTCTTTCCATTCACCAAACATTCCAAAACACCTACAGCTAACTTTGAGCAAAAACAGTTACACAAAGGAAAATATGCTGATATTAACTATTATTTCTAAACTCGAGTTCAATTACTCAGTTTACCAAACACCAACCCAAATTCCAGAAATATACTCATTCAAATCGACCCCAATATAAAACCAGAACTTAATACAACAAAATATACAATTGAATGAAAGAATATACAATCCAAAGAGAGGAACCAAAATAAAAATCTTAAACAATATACTATAAGTAACATTGCACTTGCTAAGCCAATTCCATCCCAGTCGACCCGTCCACGCAAACACAGACACAGGAGGACACGAGCTCCTAAAGGCAATAACCAGTCTTGGACACGCACTCCGTACTCTGCTACAGCTAACACATGCCACACCACTGACTAGCACCAACGGATACGACCGCACTTGGACACACCACTGGACACACCAAGCCAACTCAAAATCGAAATAACACTTCAATACAAGTAACAGAGGGGAAAAGGATTACCTACAAAAATTTCTCCCAAAATTGAGGTCACAATCAATGGCACAACATCGCTACCAGGACGGAGCCAAAACAACATTCCCGAGTACTCAGATCCTTCACAGCACTGGTTTAAGCATATAAACAAACGGTTGATGAGCTACCAAACAAGGAGAGTAATTGACCTAATTCGATCCAAGAATCCACAGAAAATGAGCAAAAAGGAGGTCGAGACTGATACTCACGAATTTGGAAGGAAATCGAGTCCGTCTTCGAATCCTAGCAACTGATCCTAGCAAGGCTTGCTCGATCAATACTCTGTCTGCAGATGTTGAGTTCTTGACCAAACAGTGATCCCTAGCCGATCGAACCCATCAGTTGCATAGATCGGTACTCTGCGATCACTCGACACAAGAAAAATCGATCAATCAACGGTCAATTTATAGGTCGTCAGACCTATTTCGATAATAGAGCACGAACCTCCACTGAAACTCACCAGGAACAGTGGATCACCGCCGATAGGATGTGAGGAAATCCGTCGAGATGAGGCGCACGTCGCCGAAACATGCCGCCTAGGTGTAGAGAAGCTTCGTCCTCGCCGTCGCCTTTATCGGAGGAAGCTTTCGATCATTCTTTAGGAGAGCAAGATGCAGCGCCGCCGTGGAATGGTTTAACCTTCGGAGGAAGAGTTCGTCGCCACCCGCCATCGCCATCGAACCGGAGGGAATTTTGGGTTAGGGTTAGGATGGGATTTGGGAAAACAAAGAACTCAGCTCAAAAATTTGGCTAAGATGAGAAATAGTTCTCTCTCTCTTCCCTGTTCATATTTTATGAAACCAATCTTACAGAAACCCCCCTCCACCTATGGCCATTATGCAGAAAAGCCCCCCCTTTCCATTAATTACAAAAGTTAGAAAAAATTAGCTAGAAAATGGTTAGGAGAATTTAAAAATTTGGGGATCACTCCAACTTCCTGTAACAAACTAGAAATTCCCTCCCAAAGTAAAAATTTGAATTTTTCTCCAAAATAGTTATAAGATTTATTATTCAAATATTTGTTAACCAAAATTATTTATTTAGAAAACGATTTTTTTTAATCCCAGAAAGTGGAAAGTGGTGTTACAAATCTCCCCATTTACAAAAATTTTGTCCTCAAAATTTCAAAGAGTATAGTACAATTCAAAAATGATACGAAGTACGAAATCAATTAAGCACATGTGTGAATTCGATCAATGACTGAGTGCGAAAATCCTAAGGATTTAAAATGACATAATAATAGATAAAATGGTATGATTGATAACGATAGAAAAGTTGACATGTACGAAGTAAAACGAACTTAAATCAAAGCCAAGTACGATAATTATATGCAAAGAGTTGATATAATATGATTTAACAATGACCAAGAATTTAAATGGGTGCAAGGTGACCTGAATTTTAATTGCATCTAGGAGGAGTAAATTCATGAAGGCACGAACTACTAAGCACGATCAAAATTGATAGTTTAATACAAGTGGAGTAGAACAAGATAGGAAAATCATGGTCAGATAGACATGATTTAAGATCGAAGTTTAGACAAGACACAAACGAAGTACGGAATCAAAATCTAGCAATGTATAATTGAGGAAATCAAATGATATAACGATAAAATGCTAGAAGGGAAATTAGCAAGGGTTGATTGAGAAAACGTACGAAATACCCATGAGGTATTAGTATCAAATCAGGATGAATGTGCAAGGATTTGTGATTCACGAAAATCGATAATCATATAAAAAAGGGAATATACTTCCATGGTACCCGAGAACATATAGGTATTTGAAATCACTTTACTTAAAATCCATGCCCCGCCAGTGTATATCTAGCTGCAGTGGACTTTTGGTTCCGTGAATCAAATAACGATACGTCACCGAAGGTTCCATCAACTTTACCTATTCTCCAATAATTATCAATAGAACAACCCAAGAGATCAAAATGTAAAAAATTTAGAACAAAGTCTCAATAATACCCGAAAACCTACGAATGTCTGAATCACTTTAACTTAGAGTTCCTGCCTCGCCAGTGCGCTGCTGGCTGCAGTGAACTTTCAGTCCGCAATCCAGATAATGACTGTAGCGCGCAACTACCACGCCCTAGTAGGTTATCGAATGGTCTTTCAACTTTATCCATAGGAATCATAAAACATTTTCAAAGAATTCAAAATGTGTTCTAAATCACGATAAAAGGCGAAGTTATCTAGCTGTTAGACTGCAAGGGTTATTAGGTGCCAAGGGGCAACAAGTGATCCAATCAGAGAGTAGTGAGTACAAAAAGGACAACAAGGAGATTTAAAATCTTGAACGGGAAATTGAGGTTTCAAAGGTAGCATAATAGAAGTAAGGTATCAGATAGAACACAAAGCCTTGTAATAAGGACAATAAACCTTGTACAGGAATCAAAGTGTAACAGAATCTTGAACAATACCTTAAAAAGAAATTTCAATAGAAAACAAATCTCAGATAGAAATCAACCATCAACAAAGCCACGAATAGGAAGCAAAATTTTGAATATAATCTTGAATAGGAAGCACGATTATGAACAACGAATGGAGGAGTATCAATCAACACTTAGGAAACAAAGTTCCGGATCGTGAAAACGAAATAAGCAAAATCTCAAATAAGATTGAAACAAGGCCACGAGTAGATAAAAATCCTAAATAAAATAAAATCAGGAATAGGAATAGAACCTCAATAGAGAACCAATCAAGGTCTCAAAACAAAATCTTCAAACAATGAATCAAGTAGGGACTGAATCTAATCAAGCGTCACATAGAAACGAAGGTTCAAACAATATTTTGATTGGGAACAAGGTTTCCAAATAATATTTGGAGTAGGAATAAAATCTCGTATAGCACAAGTTCGAATACATAATATCAAAAAGCAAATAGAAAACAAGTATTCATGAAATGAGCAAAATCTTGGAGAGGAGACAAGAAGTAGGGCAACCAACTATCGAATAGAAAATCAAGGTCATGAATGGAAAACAAGTCTCATATAGAGAATGAGTCACAATCCTAAAATAGGAAAAAAAATCTTCAAAACCTTCAAAGGAGTCCGGAATAATGTCTTAAATAGGACGAAGCTTAACAAGGTTTCGAATGTGGAACATGGTTTCGAATTGAAATCTTGAGTAGGAACTAAATCTCAATTAATACAAAATTTGATGAGGGACAAAATTTCCAAAAAGGAGCCAACACTAAGAAGCAAAATCATAAAATTTACAAACAGTATCGAATAGTGGACTTCAAACAATTATCGAATTATGGATCTGAAATAAGTTTACTGAATAGGAAACAATATCTCAAAATAAATTTCGAATATCAACAAAGGTTTCAAAATAGAAAACGAGAAGTTTCAAGAAATGATCTAGGTGCTAAGAGGAATTTTAAGGAAAGACTAGTTGATGAATCATGATCTATGGTTTTCTCCAACCATGCAAAAGATTCTTCTGTCTTCAATCCGATCAGTATTCCTCTAGAAATAGGAATTACTTCAATTTCTTCAGTTTTCCTGACATAGGCTGGTCCCTGCGATAGTGTTCCATGTGGTTGCTGAATTTTGAGAGGCGGGTCCCCTCGCTGTAGTCCTAGTGCTCCTCGTGCTCGTCCGTGGACAGTGTGATCAACGGCCTCCGAGCAATCCTTGACTTGGTGGACAGGCGATCCATAGTACAAGTATATGCTCAGTCTCTTGCGGTACTAGCCGTAGTGGTGTCCTGGCAACGGCAGAAAATACAAACGATCATCGACTGAATTTGAATCTGAATCTGAATCTCCTGCTGGGGCTGAAGTGTAGTAGCACTGACAGGAATATATGGCTGCTGGCGTGCTGGCTGTTGAGATCTGCTCCTGATGATACGACTGGTGATGTGACCGAAGAAGCATTGACTTAGTGTTGCGACGCTTTGCGGGTCCAGGGTAGTTGATGCCTTCATCATAAGTCTTCATGTCTCTCCTAGCTTTAGTTTTCGGTTTTGTTCTATTATTTGTGCTACATTCTTGATCTTCTTGCTGATGGCTCCAATCTTCAGAGAAGTCGGGTCCTCGGAGACTTGGATGATCTTCAGTGGCAGCTCCAGGCTCTCGATCTGCTCTTTGGTGCAAGATATACGCTCGGCGTCGGGGAAGGTCCGAGATCTAAGGGTCTGGACGGCAGAAGTCCTCCCTGGCTCAAAAAGTGCATCTACAAGTCTGGCTTGGAAAAGGATAGCCTACTCCCTCTGGTTGTCAAGGGACTCTTGAAACATCTCAATCAACTGCGTACTACCCATGAGGATAATAGGGCGATAGAAGGTACTGGAAGTTCGAAACCCTCAAGTGTAGGTGGATCAACCGTTCCGGTGTCGTGTGCTTTGAATTATCTGAAAAACAAAAAACTGTTAAAATATCCTAACATAAAAACAACAAGTGTTTATAGAATATTAATATACCTGATGTACCCAATTTCCTATGCTGTGATAAGTTTCCCTAGTTATAACAAGTCTCCCAATAGTACTCTAATACCTAGGTACAATTAGGATAGATCTGCATGGGCCACCACTGAAAATATGTCACAACCCGCTCCCGAATAATCAGACACGAGTCGGACACGCCTAGCCTTCGTCGTTAGACACGACGAAGTAAGCTGTACCAAGCTAGGAAAATCTAACCAGAAAAACATGAATGTGTACAATCACAGCATCTATAAAACGTTCCAAGAATGATCACCATATTCCATCGATCATAATATCATAAAAGTACTAGAGACAACCAGAAGAAAAACAATATGAGCTCACAACATACTATATCTAGGGGAGGAGCTAAAACAATCTAAACATGAAATCTCAAGCTAAGTCATGGCTCCATCCTGCTCAGCTAAGATTCCGGGCTCTGGCCTATAAAGTAGAACAATATCCTGTATGTACACCTACAACATATCCTAGTCAGGAACGGAGCAAAGTACTGTTCTAGGTAATGAACAAGAACATCATGATATGGAAATGAGTACATGAGAACATGAAATATGAAATACAGGAAATAAACATGAAAGTACAGGAATAAAAGTATATGAAATAAAGTACAAGAATGTAACTATGAACTTGAAGTACAAGACATGACATGTGCACCATATTTGAAATACAAATAGCCTATGTGACCGGCTGGGGTGAGTACAGGAGCATGTACAGAAGTACATGAATATCGGTACGGCTTAGGACCCGCGTGCATGATGCGAGGCCTAAGCTATCTACATGAATATAGTAACCAGGGTTTGGTCACATAGCTAGTGTATTTCCCCTCCCGACATAAGTACAAAAACAAGAGATACAGGGGTACAAGATATCGTGTCATAACGTGTCACATGAAAGGTACGAGATATGTAAATGTACAAGACCATAGAAAAGTACTTGCCTAGCTCAGGGTGATCAAGATAGAGGATGATCCGTAGGTCCACCTGAATTATGGGTACAAGCTTGTTAAGATCAATTACTTAGATTTGTTCTCCAATCTATATTAACCATTCTTCATAACTATCTTAGATAGTTTAAGTAAAACTTATCAACTCTATATTTATTCTATGGATAAAATTATTTATAAGGAGATAGCTTAGATACCATACCCTACTAGTAAGCTAATTATAACAATAACTATAATAATAAATAATATTCAAAAAATACTATTTGTTCTCAAGTAATCACATTGATTTAAAATTGCCTAGCCGTGTTCCACCAAGGGACTCACAACTAAAATTGTGAATGATATATTACAATTTTGTATTTGATTTCTCAGATACTATTCCTGGCTTTGCCAGGTACCACAAACTGATTGTAATATATATATATATATTCACAGGCCACAACAACAAAACTTTAGTTCAACAAAATACTTAGCAAGGTTTAGAGCACTCAATATTTGGAAAACTTGCACACACACTTAACTCAACCAACCCAACCCTTGAAACTCTTCATAGAGCTGGTTTCGACCCTCCTCAACTCGGTTTGTTGTGCAACCAACTCAACAACACTAATTACATACACACCATCACCTGGCAATAAGTTTGAGCAATATATATATAAATTTGAATCTAACGCCTCTTTCCATTCACCAAATATTCCAGAACACCTACAGCTAAATTTGAATCTAAAGTCCCAGTGGCCTAGCCCGTTGGGAACGGTAGAGCACCCCGGCACAGTGGCGCGGGTTCGAGCTCCCTTGGAGGCATGCCTCCAAGCACCATTAAGAAGTGGACACCCTTAAAAAAAACTTCTAGCAAAAATAGTTACACAAAGGAAAATATGCTGATACTAACTATTATTTCTAAACTCGAGTTCTATTACTCAGTTTGCCAAACACCAACCCAAATTCTCGAAATATACTCATTCAAATCGACCCCAATACAAAACCAGAACTTAATACAACAAAATATACAATTGAAAGAAAGAATATACAATCCAAAGAGAGGAACCAAAATAGAAATCTTAAACAATAGACTATAAGTAACATTGCACTTGCTAAGCCAATTCCATCCCAGTCGACCCGTCCACGCAGACACGGTCACAGGAGGACACGAGCTCCTGAAGGCAATAACCAGTCTTGGACACGCACTACGTACACTGCTATAGCCAACACACGCCACACCACTGACTAGCACCAACGGACACGACCGCACTTGGACACACCACTGGACACACCAAGCCAACTCAAAATCAAAATAACACTTCAACACAAGTAACAGAGGGGATAAGGATTACTTGCAGGAATTTTTCCCAAAATTGAGGACACAATCAATGGCACAACACCGCTACCAGGACGAAGCCAAAACAACATTCCTGAGTACTCAGATCCTTCACAGTACTGGTTTAAGCATATAAACAAATGGTTGATGAGCAACCAAACAAGGAGAGTAATCGACCTAATTCGATCCAAGAATCTACAGAAAATGAGCAAAAAGGAGGTCGAGACTGATACTCACGAATTTGGAAGGAAATCGAGTCCGTCTTCGAATCCTAGCAACTGATCCTAGCAAGGCTTGTTCGATCAGTGCTGTATCGGCAGATGTTGAGTTCTTGACTAAACAGTGATCCCTAGCCGATCGAACCCATCAATTGCATAGATCGGCACTCTGCGATCACTCGACACAAGGAAATCGATCAATCATCGGTCAATTTATAGGTCGTCAGATCTATTTCGATAACAGAGCAGGAACCTCCACTGAAACTCACCAGAAACGGTGGATCACCGCCGATAGGATGTGAGGAAATCCGTCGAGATGAGGCGCACATCGTCGGAACATGCTGCCTAGGTGTAGAGAAGCTTCGTCCTCGCCGTCGCCTTTATCGGAGGAAGCTCTCGATCATTCTTTGGGAGAGCATGATGCAGTGCCGCCGTGGAATGGTTCAACGTTCGGAGGAAGAGTTCGTTGCCACGCCATCGCCATCGAGCCGGAGGGAATTTTAGGTTAGGGTTAGGATGGGATTTGGGAAAACGAAGAACTCAGCTCAGAAATTTGGCTGAGATAAGAAATTGTTCTCTCTCTCTTCCCTGTTCATATTTTATGAAACCAATCTTACAAAACCCCCCTCCACCTATGACCATTATGCAGAAAAGACCCCCCTTTAAATTAATTACAAAAGATAGGAAAATTAGTTAAAAAATGGTTAGAAGAATTTAAAAATTTGGGGACCACTCCAACTCCCTGTAACAAACTAGAAATTCCCTTCCAAAGTAAAAATTCGATTTTCCCTCCAAAATAGTTATAAGATTTATTATTCAAATATTTGTTAACCAAAATGATTTATTTAGAAAACATTTTTTTTAATCCCAGAAAGTGGAAAGTGGGGTTATAACAACCCACGAGGCCTCCACGACATGTCCAGTGCGGATAAGAGGCGCGTGTCAGTGAGCAAAATGCACAGTACAGTGTGCAAAGTAAAACACGTACGAGTCTAATATCGTGTCCGATATAAAATCCCTTGACACGAGGCTTAGGGGTTGACATGTCAGTCATGCCCCCCACCTCCCTGCCAAGTGACAGCTGCCCACGTGGCCTGTGCAAGGAGAAAAACTCCTCGAGCAGTAGGACACTGCCCGTGAGTGCACAGTGAGCGTGTTCGTGTCCTGTTTGGACACAGACACGGCTCAAAAATCAACTTAGTCCATAGGGAAAACAATATACACTTATAAAACAATAATTTTTTTAAATACTTTTCGAAAATAGTAAAATAAATTCTATTGTGGCATTTACACAAACACTTGCAAATAGATTATGATACGTGTCCGATACGGACACGAAATCAATGCAGAACTTCACCAATCACACACCACAGCTAGGGGACACCTAGATCTAGGCTATTATGTAAAGAAATTAGGATTAAAAGATAGTTTAAGATGTTTACCTATAGAGTATCAATGACAAGGAAAAAGCTCTAAATAGGAAGATTCTTCTTGTAAGCCAAAAGCTCCAACTTGTACCAAATCTGAGATTTCTCTCCATGAACAGAAAATAGAGCAGGATTAGGTTCTAATGCAAGAAACTAGAGTCAAAAAGGAATTAAAATGAAAGAGTTATGAATTGGGGAAGAAAGACAAATACCTCTCTCTTTCCAAAAGTTGTTGAGATACAAAAGAGGCAAGAACTAGGAAGAGAGTTTAAATAGGGGGATCCCTATGTGGCCGGCCAAGTAAGGAGAAATTAGGGTTAGGGTTATGACTAATGGGCTTTGGCCAAGTTTCAATGCTAGATGAAATCAATCCATAAGTCAAAAGTCCATGAACCTAATCATTTATTCTTTATATGAAACTTGATTCAAAATAACTTAACTTGGGTTGACTTAAGTTAGACTAGGGTCCCACCATGCTAATCAAATCACCATAGCTAAAGTCAACATCTAGGTTAGTCTCCAAAGTCTCAACTAGCAAATGTCAAAAATAACAACCATCACTCCAATAATTTCAAATAAATCTAAAATTCTCAAAATGACCAAAATACCCTCAAGCTAAAATATGGTAGTGACAAATCTACCCTCCTTAAAAGAATTTTATCCTCGAAATTAAAAGGCAAAACTAAAGTAATAAGAAAGATAGACAATCATACCTCAAGGTCCAAAAAGATATGGATATCGCTCGCGCATCTTATCCTCCCGCTCCCAGGTAGACTCTCCTGGAGAATGATGCATCCATGCGACGCGAACCAAGGGTATCACCTGGTTTCTCAGTACCTTCTTCCGGCGATCCAGAATCTCTACTGGCTGCTCTGGATAACTGAGAGTAGGTCCCACCTCAATCTCTGAATGGTCGAGTATATGGCTAGGATCAGCCACATACCGTCTCAACTGTGATATTTGGAATACGTTGTGGACACCCACTAGTGCAGGTGGCAAGTCTAGCTTGTATGCCAAGTCACCGACTCTCCCGCTGATCACGAAAGGTCCGATGAAGTGCGGGCTAAGCTTCCCACTTCCACCAAAACGTATGGTACCACGAGTCGGAGATATCCTAAAAAATAGGTCTCCGACCTAAACACAAACAAGGTCTCAAGTTACAAAATAAACAAACATGATCAAACAAACACAAACAATAACCTAATTCTAATCGTATCTCTAAGTTGTACCTCAAACTCCAAAGGCCTCCGGTGGCTATCGCCCAATGCCGACGTCTGTCCTGCGCCACGCAAAGTCTGTCCCTGATGAGCTTCACCTTCTCGACTGCGTCATCAACCATCTCAGGTCCCAATAAAGCTCGTTCTCCAACATCATCCCAAGATAAGGGTGTACGACACCTACGCCCGTACAGTGCCTCGAAGGGTGACATCTCAATGCTGGCCTGAAAACTGTTATTATAAGCAAACTCTACCAAGTACAGGTGATCCTCCCAGGATCCTCCTAAATCCAAGACGTACGTCTGCAGCATGTCCTCGAACGTCTGAATAGTCCTCTCTAACTGTCCGTCCGTCTGAGGATGGTATGCAATACTAAACTTGAGCTGAGTGCCCAAACTAGTCTGCAGACTCCGCCAGAAATGAGAAGTAAAGTGACTATCCCGATCCGAGACGATGTTGACCGAAACTCCATGAATCCTGACAATCTGTCGTATGTACATCTCTGTAAGCCTCTCAGTAGACGTACCCACCTTAAATGACAAAAAGTGGGATAATTTGGTCAACCTGTCTACGATGATCCAAATCGCGTCCTTCCCTCCTGGTGTACGCGATAATCCAGAAACAAAATCTATCGTGATGTGCTCCCACTTCCACTCTGAAATGGGCAATGGCTGCAACAAACTTCCTGGCCTCTGCCTCTCTGTCTTGACCTGCTGACAGACCAAACATCTAGCTACGAAGCGAGCTACCTCCCGCTTCATCCCATTCTACCAGACGTGCTCCCTCCGGTCCCTATATATCTTGTTGGCACCTGGATGTATAGAGTACTGATATCGGTGGGCCTCCTGCATGACCTGCTCCCTGAGCTCTCCACTGGCCACACATAGCCTGGAACCGTGCCTCAAAGCACCATCCTCTGTAAGAGTAAACTCATCATCCACCAGCCCTGCTCGAACCTGATCTCGGATACACCATAGAGCAACATCCTCGAACTACGTCGACTTGATACTCTCCATCAAGTTTGACTGAATCTGAAGGTCCTATATCTGCGTCTGAACTCCTGGCACAATCATCTCAATCCCCAGGCTTTCCAAATCTGCTAGCAAGTGACGATCCATAGTCAAACACATGGCTGTCGGATACCTACTCAAGGCATCGGCAACCACGATGGACTTCCCTGGATGATACTGTAGTGAAATGTCAAAGTCCTTCATCATCTCCAACCACCTGTACTGCCTCATGTTGAGCTCCTTCTGTGTAAACATATACTTCAAGCTCTTATGATCTGTGAAGATCTCCACCCTCTCTACGTATAAGTAGTATTTTCATAACTTCAAAGTAATTATCACTGCTGCCAACTCCAAGTCGTGGGTAGGGTAGTTCTTCTCATGGGGACGTAACTGCCTGGAAGCATAGGCAATCACCTTTCCATGCTGCTATAAGACACAACCCAAACCCTTCCCTGAGGTGTCACTGTAGATAGTGAACCCTCCTGATTCTGATGGCAATGTCAGAATCGGAGCTGTCGTCAGCCGCTTCTTCAACTCATCAAAAGCGACCTGACACTCCTCTAACCTAATAAACTCTGCATCCTTCCGGGTCAGCCTAGTCAATGGCTTTGCAATCTGGAAGAAATCTTGCATGAACCTCTTGTAATAGCCTGCCAATCCCAAGAAGCTCATAATCTCTGCTACTGAATTCGGTGCCGACCAAGCCTCAACTACCATAATATTCTTTGGGTCCACTGAGATCCCATCTCCAGTCACCACATGACCGAAGAAGTCAACTCTGTCTAGAAAGAACTTGTACTTCGAGAGCTTGCCATAAAGCTCCTCCCTCCTGAGTGTCTCCAGAACCACTCTCAAGTGCTCCTTATGCTCCTCCTCAGTCTTCGAGTACACCAGGATATCATCGATGAACACCACCACGAACTTATCCAAGTACTGGTGGAACACCTTGTTCATCAAGTTCATGAATACCGTCAGGGCGTTGGTCAGCCCAAATGGCATAACCAAGAACTCAAACTGACCATTCCGCGTCCTAAATGCGGTCTTCGGAATATCTTCCTTCTTCACCTTTACCTGATGATAACCTGACCTCAGATTAATCTTCGAGAAAACTCGAGCTCCGTTCAACTGAACAAAGAGATCATCAATCCGCGACAGTGGGTATCTTTTCTTGATCGTGAGGTTGTTGAGTGCCCTGTAGTCGATACACATCCGTACAGACCCATCCTTTTTGGGTACAAAGTGTACCGGCGCACCCCAAAGTAAAGAACTCGATCGGATGAAGCCCTGACAAATCCTCTGAAAAGACGTCCATGAACTCCGTAATCAAAGGATGTAGAGCCGCCTGCTCCTCGATTGAAACTCCGCAAAAAAGTACACTGGTCTGCTCCGTCTGCCATCGGGTGAACTCGAACTCTGGCTCTCCTGGCGCTCCGAATAGAAATCTACCCCCACGGCAATCTATGCTGGCATGATGCCTGCTCAACCAATCCACAACTAATACAATATCGTAGTTCGGTAGTGGCACTACGATCAGACTCACCTTCAACTCCCGGCCTCCCAAAATAATACTCCGCCCTCTGTAAACATCACTCACGAGGATAATACCACCCCCGGTCGTGATCTTGCAGGTCCTAGGCAATGATTCAGATACAAGACAGTGTCTAATAGCAAATGATACAGACACAAAACTGTAGGAATCCCTAGAATCAAATAAGGTGAAAGCTGGAATGGAGTCGAGAAGAACAGATCCTACGATCAGCTTCCCAATAGCCTCTGCATCCTCGGCAGCCATGGCGAAAGCTTGCCCCTGCTGTCCTGCTGCTGATGCTGCACGAACCGCTGCTGCTGAGTCGACAGCGGTCCCTTCTACGGTCCCACTGGAGCCTTGGCTCCTGCTCCCTGTGCTGCTCTTCCTGCAAAGAGGGAACAGTCCCTCAGCTGATGCTCCGACGAACCGCAGAGAAGACACTTCCCTAGCCTCTTTCTGCACTCAGTCCATCCATTCCCCAGTTTTCTGTAGAAGGTACAACTAGTAGACTGCTGCCTCGAGGCCTACTGCTGTTGCCTCGGCTGCTGATGTTGAGCTGGCTGAAGTCTCGGCTGCTGGAACTGCTGCGGCTGAAACTGTCTCTGCTGATGCTGCTGCTGAAAGTGCGGCCGCTTGGCCAGTCCTCCGCTACCACTGGCTTCCTGAGTGTCTCGCCCCCTCTTGAGCCACAGTTCAAGATCATCCTCTGCTGCTAAAGCACCCACCAGGATCTCTACAAAAGTGGCACTACGGGCACTCTTGGTATAGGACTTTACCTTCTTGACTAGTCCCTTTCTGAACCTCCGGGCCTTCGTTGCCTTAGAAAGCCCCTCAACAAATCTGCCCAGATGGCAGAACTCCCCAACGTACTCCTCGACAGTCTGACTTCCCTGTACCAAAGCCTCAAACTGCGTCTCGAGGGCACCAAGGGCTGCGTTGGAGAAAAACTTCTCCTTGAACAGCTTCTTGAAAGCTGCCCAAGTCTGCCCAACTGTACCAACCCTCGGGTCTGTCTGGTACCATGTGCGAGCCAAGTCCTGTATCATACTAGGCGTCGCCTCAATCTGCAGTCTCATTGGAATCTCTGCTAGCCTGAAGATCTCCTCTATGTGCACGATCCACTCACAAGATGCCCTCTGTACCCTAAAAGTCTCGCGGGTGTATCTTTTGAAAATTCTGTATGCCCTTCTTCTTCGGCTGATGCTACTGCTGAACTGCCGGAGGCTGAGTTGCAGCCCGCTCAACTGTCGTCAGGGCCAGATCGCTGCCCCGACTGAACTCTGTCTTCTGACGCTGCTGCTGGGCCTCCATGAACTGCTGGAAGAAAGTGAATAGCTGGACTGCATCGACGGATCCTGAAGGCAGCTGCAGCTGCTGGATCATCTCCGGAATGACTGGGCTCTGCCTGCAAACTAGTGGAGGGCTCCTCCGAATGCAGCTGAAACTCCCACCCCAGCTGGCATAACTGGGGCTGCGGTACCGGGGGCCGGCTGCTGAGGACGAGAGGTGGCAGACCTCTCATCAGTATCTCCCTGTCCTGGACGATGAGATCTAGTCTCGACCATCCTGGAGACAGATCAAACAAGAACAATTTCTGAGAATGAGTCGAAATAGGAAAGAAGGACAATTTGTATTCAAGGAAGACAATAAGCAGCAAATTTAGATAAAAGGAATCTGATTAAGAGTTTTTCCTAATGTGATTGAGTACCTTCTAAAATATCCTAATACTACTGTAGGTTTTAGTGATACTCTAGTTCGAATACCACAACAATTCTAGGACCTGCATGGGCCACCACTAAAAATGTGTCACGACCTGCACTCAGTGTAAGGGTACGAGAAGTAGGTACGTCCAGCCTATGCCCCAATGTCGACGGTAGAACGCTGTCCTAGGTCACATACATCTAACAACTATAAGGTACATTGCACAGTTATACTCTCCGAATGGAGGAATAATATAAAGTACAAATCTCATTCACAGCTAAGGAAGATGTACGATAAGATAGATAAGAATATTAACAGAATCCACAGATGAAATATGATAGAAAAAATAATCCAAAGTGTCTAAGATAAACATCTAACAAGATCCACAAGTCCATAAATCCACAATCTCTAGTACAAATATCCAGATGAGATACAACTGAAATAAAATAACTAAACTATAGGAGTGTCGTCAGCAGGTAATGGATCCTGCTGGAAGTCCAAGTCACAGGTGTCCTCTAGTGCTGTCCCGTAGTAAGTGGTGCAATATGCCTCATCCTCGTCCTTTGTAATATTTTCAACAGGTCCAGTCAGGACAGTAGCGAGCACAGTACATCTCACGCAGTTCATATCATGACAGGAATATAAAACAGGCAATAGAGTAAAATACACGAAACGCTGAAAGAAAGGACATGAAATAAAGATAAGACTGTAATGAAAATATCTACTATAAGTAAAGAGCTATAGTGAACTAGTGATTTAGAGTATAAGATAGACATGTGAACGGCCTGATAATAAATATGAGAGATGGTACATGGCTACACTACTTTAGAAATATTCACATGACTATTTCTACTCCCCCATTCCCAATCAATACACAAGGATCCATTCAAGTTATGTTATTGTACATGATTTCACATGGGGGCCCATAAATGGGTGCACATGAACATAAACATGGGGGCTCCGTGAACATAAGAGTACATGAATCACGAGAGTGCACATGAATGGTGAAAGCACAGGAATACATGATAAAAGTAAAACGCACATGACATGATGTATCCGATGCTCCCGAGGGGGATAATATCGTATGAAAGGATCCATATAGTACTAATCCGTGTTTCCATCGTGACAGCATCAAGTAAAGTAATCTAGAGCAAGAATATAGTCCTAGCAATTATAAAACGGTCAGAGCATGTACTCGCCTGATATCTAGAGTATCCGAAGTGAAAATATTGTTTGAGAAGAGGTGTCTGGCTCCTATTTAGAACAGCATAAGTCACAATATATCCAAAATGGTATAATAGAATACTACAATGCATTCTACATGATGTTTGGGTCTATCTAGGCAAAAGTCAACCTTTGGTCAACTCTAGTCAACTATACTAGTCAAACTAGGTCAAATCCTAACCCAGACAAGTCTCACTAAGCCTAACCATGTCTACCTAGCATTCACATACCATCACAATGCTATACAAGCTATCAACACACAATCTCATGTATATACATACCCATATACACATAATGTATATATAGGCTTACATATAGGAAACCATATAGGCCTATATGCTATATATACATGTCTATATTGGCATGCACTCATATACATTCACCACATTTACATGTACTAAATTCATATAGGCAATATATATATATATATATATATATATATATATATATATATATATATATATATATAAATATATATATATATTACATATTATCTAGCAAGGTTATAGATATTTATATATATACATAATTAGAGAGAGAGATAGAGTGACAGTAGCAGTAGGGTGTGTGTGTGCCATGTGTGTGTGTATACAGTGGTATGTTCTCAGTTTTAGAGTGCATGTGTATGTGTATAGCAGTACAACATAGGTGTCTCAGGTTTAGTGTACACGTGTGTATGTGTGTTTCAATGTGTGTGTATGAGTGTGTGTAGCAGTAATGTATAGGTGTCTCAGGTTTTCCTGTGTGTGTGTGTATAGCATAGGGTGTTAGCAGTAATGTGGGTGTTCCCTGTTTTCCTGTGTGTGTGTGTGCCTCAATGTGAACATGTATATTAGAATCAACACAGGTTAGGGTGACAGGCTTGTGACAGTTCAATGTGTGTGTGAGTTTGTGTTCAGATTTGCATCATGGGTTGATCATGTGTGTGTGCATACCATAATTCAGTGTATATAGATTACAATATAGGTTAGGGAACATGTGGGTGAGTGTCTCATTGTGTGTGTGTGTAGCATAGATATAGGGTGTTCTCAGGCTCCTGTGTACATGTGTGTGTGTTCTCAGTTTAGTGTAAATGTGTGTGTGTGTGTGATATTAGAAATCAGTGTACACATAAACAGTTTCCAGTTTACAACAGTCCACTTGTATTTCGAAAACCAAATCACCTAGCTAACATGAATCCCAACATTGTAAACTAAACTCAGACATGATATATATAATCTAACATGGTAAATTAATCATCTAAAATCGGTTTAACATAATTAAACTCAGGAATTCAAATGACAGAATCCTAGTATCAGTAAATTGGGGAAAAACATCAATTCAAAATCAAAACACAGCTAATAACCCAATTAATTGGTTAGTAAATGATGTGACATATGTGTATATGTCCTATTGTTGATTTGGTATCCAAAAATTGGACACAAACGTGTCCAATCTCGAAATGACATAGTGACAGCACACTGTACTTCAGGCAGTCTCGTACGGCTTGTCATAGCACTCGTGGACATGCCACGAGACATGACATGTCTCGTGGTCATACCCACGTGTAGCCCATATGTAGGGCTACACATACGATAACCCACGAGGCCTCAACGACACGTCCACTGCGGACACGAGGCACGTGTCAGTGAGCAAAATGCACAGTACAGTGTACAAAGTAAAACACGTGTGGGTCTAATATCATATCCGACATGAAATCCTTTGACACGAGGCTTGGGGAATGACATGTCAGTCATGGTCCCCACCTCCCTGCCAAGTGGCAGCTGTCCACGTGGCCTGTGCAAGGAGAAAAACTCCTCGAGCAGCAGGGCACTGCCCGTATGTGCACAGTGAGCGTATTCGTGTCCTGTTTGGACACGGACACGGCTCGAAAATCAATTCAGTCCATAGGGAAAACAATATACACTTAAACCAATAATTCCTTTCAAATACTTTTCGAAAATAGCAAAATAAATTCCATTGTGGCATTTACACAAACACTTGTAAATATATTATGATACGTGTCCGATACGGACACAAAATCAATGCAAAACATCACCAATCACACACCTCAGCTAGGAGACACCTAGATGTAGGCTATGCAAAGAAATCAGGATTAAAAGATAGTTTAAGGTGTTTACCTATAGAGTATCAATGACAAGGAAAAAGCTCCAAATAAGAAGATTCCTCTTGCAAGCTAAAAGCTCCAAATTGTACCAAATCTGAGATTTCTCTCCATGAACAGAAAATAGAGTGGGATTAGGTTCTATTGCAAGAAACTAGAGTCAAAAAGGAATTAAAAGAATATGCTGTCGTTGTACAGTGAGGGCTACTACTGAACTGACACGTGGCAGACATTGAGATTCCCCTCTATCGAGATCTCGGGTGGTTATCAACATAACCGAGGAAAATGACACATGGCACGTTTCTTTTGCTCGAAGTCGTCTGTTCAGATGTAGCCGAGTAGATCTTGGATTCCATCACAGAGTTGGATTTTGTTTGATCTTAGTAGGCCATTGGTTTAAACAAACCGATTGGATATGGCCTTTATCTATAAGAGCAAACTTTGTCCTTATTTGTGATTTTAAACCAACCGATAAGATATTGCTCTTATCAACAAAATCAACCTCTTTCTTATCTTTAAGAGCGATTGTTTCAACAAACCAATTAGGTGGGACCATGCTGTCTGTGCTTCTGGCGAAGCTTCAGTATTGCTGCACTTTTGGGTGACGAGTAGACCCTTATTCTGAAGACGATCGAGCCTCTGTGCTTCTGGGCGACGAGTAGACTTGTGTTTCAAAGACAGTAAAGCCTCTGTTCTTTTGGACGACGAGTAGGCTATGCTTCAAAGACGATGGAGCCTCTGTGGTTTTGGGTGACGAGTAGGCTGTGTTTCCATGATGACGGAGTCTCTGTGCTTTTGGGAAACGAGTAGGCAGTATTTTGAAGGCAGCGGGGCCTCTGTGCTTTTGGGCGACGGAGTCATCAAAGTATCTGATGAAGGGGGCCATCGAATAGGTCGAGCTTCTGGTTGAAGTGAAGGCTCTGCGCTTCTGAGTCGAAGCAAAAAATAGGCGTCTGTATGTCTGAGTCGAAAAGAGGGCGCTGTGAGGTGTCTGCACTTCTGGATCGAAGAAGCTAGCTTTTTGTTGAAGTCTTTAAGAGCATTTAATAACTGCTCTCTTTATAGACGGGTCGATTGTTTCCTTATTTAATTACTGCCGTTATTTTGGAGAATTCAAGAAGTTAGTGGCCTAGGACTTAGTAAAATGAACCTATTAAGTGAGATTCATTATGTTGAGCCCTAGGTTCATCCCATTAATTTAGAAGTATTTGACCGACGGCCACATAGCCTGGAGTTTGGACCACACTCTCCCTATATGAGGAAGAATTTTTCTGAAGAGTCGTCTTTCTCTCCAAACGTTATGCTTGATCCTGACTTAGCTTCGAATGGCCATTGGCCTTACACAAGTCGGCTGATGGTTATGGATCCCTTCGTTTAAAGATGATTTACCTTTGTAGAAGAACAACTAACTGGTCTTGAGAAGTACTCGAATCTCCACCATAAGGAGTTTGAACCTGAGCGACGTCTTGGAGGTCTATGAGGTCCAAACTACGGGGTTAGAATTGGTTTCCCATCCGATGAGCCCTCTGTTGTGCTCTTTCCCGCTCATCAGCGGCTGTGTGCCTTTGTTATGCTCGAAGAGCCGCAGAAGCTGATGTGCTTTTGAAAAGAGCCAGCCGACGTGCTGTGGACTGAGTTCTCGTTTGGGCTAATAAGTGATTCAGTAGCCATATTAGAGTTTCTCCGTGTCTAAATGTGAAGTCGTTTGCTCTGACGAGGCTGCACGTCTGAAGGGGGCTGTGCGTCTAGGGCCATGTGAGAGCAGACTTTGATGGCGACTGTATTAACATCTTCTATCTATAGTCCCTTGAGGCATTTTTTGTGTTTGTCCATGACGATCACACTGTGAAGATTAACACCATTTGTAGATCTTTAAGAGTTTTTAGTTCTTTTCTTATGATCACAAAGAATCTGTAATAGATCCCTGTAGACATGATTTAAGAAGTTCTCTTTTATGTAATCGTAACGAATCTGTAATCGATCCTTGTAGCCATGATTAATAAAAAGAACTCTTCTTGAACTTTCGTTGTTTGTGTGATGTCTTTTCTGTCTGCACATTTGGTCACCTGCATCTTTTCTGTATGCGTATTTTTGTCTGCGCATTTGGTCCCCTGTGCGTCTATCTAAACCTACCTGCACTTTTGATATCATGTACTTTTTCATGCTTCTACAAGACCCCTTTCAAAGTGTTCTGAACTTGAGTCAAGCTCGGAATACTTTGAATAGAAGCATGACACGTGTCCTTTGTAAGCAAAATCCCTATCACGTCTACTGCCAGGCTGGCGTCACGCTTAAGCTTCGACATTAAATGCCTTGAGCCGTCGCTTCCTTAAGTTTGATCATGACTCCTCGCTTCCAGGGAACGGTCATCATGACCTTTATTCTGAACCCACTTCGTTCGAAGGGTTTCCTCGATCACGAAGTGTTTTGTCTTCCTCTGTTGACATGGCTATTCCCTATAAGTAGGGTTTGTCGGGGGAGAGAGAAAAACTTTCTTGCTTTTACCTATCTTCTTAGAGAAGCTTTTCGTCAGAGTCTTCTTCTTCTTTCAAACCCTAACTTTTTACGCCATGGCTCCCAAGAAATGAAGAATCCCGAAAGCTCCCACATCGAGCTCCAAGAAGACTAGTAGGGCAGCGGCTAGCCACCGACCGGCTGCAGTGACTGTGAGGTAGACTAGAATATCGTCGGCAAGACAAGCCGGGGAGGCTACTCATCAGGCCAAAGGGAAGCAGTTGGCCTCTGAAGCCGTCGTCGTTGAGCAAACTCCTATTGTAGGGGATGTGCGGCCATCCGCTGCTGGTAGATGTCTGATTGTTGTTGACTTCTTGGTTTGCTGATGCATATGAGCGTCGACTCTTAGTAGCGTCGTCTCGTAGATATACTGATGATTTTTTTGTTGATGCGCATGGACACCTCTCTTCAAGGTGGTGTTCCGAAGATGTGCTAAAGCTCCGTCGACTGACGTGCATAGTTGCTACTTTTCACAAAATATTGGCTCGACGTTGAAGCTTCACGCAGTCAATGTCGACACGCAGCATCTTCTATGAAGTACCTGTATGGATGTATGTTAGCCGATGTGTTGTGCACTTTGCTAGTGCCTGTACAGATGCTCTTTATGAGGGCCACCTAGATTCCTTTTTTTATGGCACAGTGCTTTCATTTTATTTTTCTGACACATTCTTGTTTGTGTGCAGTTCCTTTGTCCTTATCTCTCTTCGGATATTCTTTTTGCATTGACAGGCTATGCCGTGGGCAACGACGTCGACGAGGCGCTTACCCACTCTACTAAATAATTGATTGCCTATGGTCAACCGAGAGGTCGACTAACAATGATTCAGAATCAACAACCCGCTTACTTTCATCGTATGATGGACCAAGGCAAGCTGTCTCTTCCGTCTGATGCTGTCAGGATGTTGAAACCTTTGTTTCTTTTCGGTGATCAGTTGGTTTTAGAAAATATCAAGCTTTTGGAGATAACCGAAGATTGGTATTTCGAGAACTACGGTATTCCTCTGTGCATTCCTTCCTTCAACCGCCATCTTCTGCTCTCGACTTTCTTTTGTTTGGCTGAGAAGCATTTCATGAAGTAGGAACTGACCCCGAAGCGAGGGGGTTTGATGACCAGTTATATCAAATTGGAAGGGTGCTCCAATTAGAGGGACTCCTTCAAGAGTGTGCCCGGTGATCCATCAGCTATGCTGTGGGTGTTACTTCCTAGTCACCTGCTTGTTAATTTTACCAATAAAGTGCATCCGTTCCGGGCCTCTCTTTTTGCTAATAGTCTATTGGCCACAGGCCCGTGTCGCAGGTTGGATTTATCCCAAGTTTGAGTGGAGTGAGCTAACTCAATAGGCGGTAGGTATGTTCAAGAAGGAGTTGATAGGTACGGGCCTTCGTCGTGCCATCAGGGCCACCGAGCATGGGATAGAGATCAACCGGCCTCTGTTCATAGCTTTGTTGGAGTTATTTAACCACCATACCGAGATGTTCTTTACCCCTTGTGGAGAGATGGGTTTGGCCCTTCATGAGATGCGTGCCATCTCGAAGTTTCCATGGGGGGACGTACTATACGAGGAACATACCCCTTGTAAGGAGGAATTCTTGGTGTTGGAGAACCAATATCCCGAGATGATGGCTGTGTACAAGGAGTTGTTTTGCCACCACCAAGTATGCACACGCATGGGTGGGGCGCAGGCTTCGCCGTATGTCAAGGCCTGGGTGGATTATATTTTCAAGAAGCACCCGTCGATGCCAGAGAAGGTTCACTTTACTGCGCCGGGAATATACTGCTGATGAAGTAGATAATATGATGGCGGCAGCGGGGTATCAGCTCCCTCCGTTGATGCCAAGGGGAGGCCTACCTCCAAAGTTTGTAATTACTTCTGTCAGAATCTGATTGCTTTCAGTCCGAAAGTGACCTTAGCTGCCTTTCTGATGATATAGCTGTGGATGGCCGTAGTTCCCGGAGGATCTGGGCCTGTGGGACGGCTCAATTAGGACTTGATTCTGCCAGCTGTGGGGCTAGCCTTCCGACATTCCTTGCCTCTGCTGTCGGCCATGGTATGCGACATCCTGCATGGCTTGCGGGAATTTTCCAGGAGGATAATAGAGTGTCACGATGGGAATGAGAAATTCCCGTGGGTTAGACTCCCTTACCACTACATGATGGGTTGGTTGGCTTTACACCGCCCTGGTCTGTTAGTCCCCAGTACTCTTGCTGGCTATGAGGCAGTGGATACAACATTGCGTAACTATCAACATGCGAAATGGCTTCATCAAATTGACCCCGTCTGTAGATGGATGTTGGGCCATTTGGACGGCTATGTTCTCCACAGGGTTTCGCCTACATATAATGGTTTCCTTGTAGATGATGAGTTAGTGGATAGTGATCTAACTTTCGGGGCCTTCCACTGGTTGCAGTCCATCCGTCCTTCCTACTTAGTGTACCTGAATCAAAATTGGGTGCACTTGGAGCCTTATTTGCCTAATCACTTCGCACGTCAATTTGGCTATAGGCAGGCTATGATGGGCAATCCGAGCTCCTGTCTTGGTTATGAGGGAAGTCTTCTGGATGGTGCCAGGGCATGGCATTATTATAATACCGGTAGTTCTAGAGCAGAATTTACGATCCCTTCACTGAAGTAGGAGACTCATATCTTGTATTCTGCTGCAAAGTTTTACTGTGTCACGAACAACTTCTCACTGGAGTACGAGCGAGAGTGAAGTTTGCTTGAGGGGACGAAGTTTGAGGTCCCTTCATTGGCTTCTAAACGTCTTCATGGGCTTGCACCCTTAGAGAGTAGATCAACAAAAGGCTTCAGTTCATCACGAGAGGGGAGAGAGGAGGAAGTGCTTCTGAGTAACTCGCGAAAACGTCTGGTTTCTTTCAGGGTGTAACGCCCCAGTCCCAAAATACTTAGAACTAAGTACGTAGACATGCTAGCTGTATGCATACGAAGTATACTCCAATATATGGAACCCCGTATGTATATATAAGCTGTAAAATACAGTAAACCATGATAACTAAATCTCATCCACAACAATAGAGAATAATATTATAATTAACTCAAGAATTTGTCACTTATACATGTAGTTGGGCGGAGACAAATCCACTACCAACCATTTTAAATGAAAAAAAATATACACGAAAATGATCGATAAAATGGCAAGTCGAACCAAGAGCAATCATCTTCGAAGAAATAGAGAATATCACGGCCTTGGCTAGAACCCTTGCAAAAGTCACAAAGCACACACATGGAGAGATAACTAGGTCCTCAGAGGGACATAACAAGATACATAAAGAACATGCCATATAATCTATGATATATAATAAAGAGTAAAAGGGGATGCATGCAATATGGTGCCTACCAGTACTACGGTAAAAATGCAGTTAAGAGCAAACCTTCAACGTATGGGCATCTGGCTCAGGTGCAGGTAACTCAGGTATGGTCCTATCAGGATACCAGGGACCTCAAAGCATAACATTCCTCGAATGTTAGAGGCCAGCAGGATCAGGAATAGGAAAGTGCATAAATGGCCCATACGTTAAGGAACTGTTCTCCCCATCCAATGCCTAGTAGGGTCACATCCATGACTCATAAGATCTGTAGTACTGCCAAGTTTACTAGCATGCAATTATATTGGTAGTTACTCCTATCCGTCGCACGCGTCATACGTATCGGTGGCCGGCCGACTAAGCGAGCACGTGTCATACATGTGACTCATAACACATGGTAAAGCAAGTATCCAGGCCGTATGAGATATGCCAATACCTCATCAATAATGGGTGGTCACTAGACTATGTTAAGGCAAGAGAAATAAACAAAAGTAAGAAAACGACCGATAGAGTCGCTTGCACCCAAGTGTGATTTGGACGCACAGTTTTATAATAACAAAAATAAGAAATACTGAAAAATAACAACTAAAAATAAGAATATATAAATTACAGAGTAAGGTGGCAAGGAATCTTGCCTGATTTCCGTGCTGTGAATATGAAACGTCGCTCCCGCGTCCACGCCTCGGAAACCCGACGCTCTTAGATAATTAATTAACTAGATTAAGTCACTATTCACGAAACTTACGATACGACTTAATTAGTCAAAGTAATGTGTTAAAATTATATTCAATCTCTCGTGGAACCATTTAGATCCATACAATCACACACAGGTTCCACGAGACATCAAAACACTGTTTTAGGGTTTCTAACTCTTAACTAGTCAGTTATGCCCCTACTTCAATATCATAGTTAAAAATTATATAAATATCATAAAAATAAAATTTAAACAAATTTTCTACATATTTATCTCTGAAATTCCAGAATTAATATTTCTAAAGACATTTATGACTAGTTGATTACTAAGTCAACTAGTCTACCCGAAACACGTCTGGAACATAGTTATGACTCAAAATTGCTAAAATAACCAAAAATATATATTTTAAACAGCAATAAAATACCTTATTTCGTGGAATCATAACAGAGGTACAAGGGTTGAGTTATACTACAAGTTTGGGACATTCTAGGTCAGCCGGTTACCCGAAATTAGCTAGTTTTGACCTAAAATTTTTTCGACCAGATTTGAGTTGATAAAATCATGAAAAAATACTTAAAAATCCTAATTTATGTATATGAACACACATAAAATTTAGTTTCGAGAATATGCTCCAATAACTCATAATTTCTTAACAATGGGATAAATTTTGATCCTACCGAAACATGAATATTACGCCTATATTTCATAAAATCTTTATGGATGATTATACTTAACAAAAGCCATCAAAATATAATTTTTTCAGATTTAATAATATATTTTCTACAGAATTGTAGAGAGGGTTTGAGATGGAAAGATTATAATTTCTTACCAAAGGTCCTTGCTAGAGAGGTTGTGACGACTTCTCCTCGCCAAAGCTCCAACCTTTCTCGCTACCCTTGCTTGCTAATACTCTTTTGGTGACTATGGAAGAGTTGGCAATGGATATAGATGGTTGGATGGAGAAGATGGAGTTTTAGGATTTGTTTTGAGGGGTTGGATGGATGTATGGTGGAGGAGATAAGTTTTTGTGAAGGATGGAGAGATGTGCAATGGAGGAGATGATGTATGGAGGTTATGGGGGGAAATGTGCTGCCGAAAATATTAAGAGGGAGAGGGGTGTTCGGCTATGGAGATGAGAAGAAAGGAAGAATTAAGTTAGGGTTAGGGTTTGGGCTAAGTTGATATATATATATATATATATATAGGCTTTATTTGGTTGCATGCATGAAAAGGAGTGGGAAACCTATTCCTATGAGATGTTCGGCCATGGGGAAGGGGTTTGCTTGGCCGAATAATCTATGGTGGGGGTCCATTTGGCATGATTTGGTTGTTTGGTGTGTTGGCTAATTGATTGGATTGAGGATTTAAAAAGATCTTTCATAATATAGAACTAATTAATTCTATCTATGAAATACAATCCAAATCTGAATTAAATACAAATATATGTAATTATTAATATTTATTAATGCCCAATATGTCTACATAGGGTTGGGTTTGTCTTGGAAGAGGTTTGGTGCAATCGGGTCTCCTAAAAAGTCATAAAGACTTTCTTAACTAATTAATTAAATAAAATATAACTTGTGTCATAATTTGACTGGTTAAAATGCAAGAGATTACTGTATGACCATGACATTCCTAACATGGCTAGAATGCAAGTTAAAGCACCCGACAACGCTAGGTATGCCATACATTCTAGTCGTCTTGCATATTCAAACTCAACAATGACTAAAGTCCTTTTATATAATATAAATAAGATAAAAATAAATTAGAATTAATTAAAATCCAAAAAAATAAAGTTAAATGTTGCTTTAAGTTTTTAAGGGTTTTTACACGGGGTTAGCCCTCCTCCTGGTAAAAGGACAAGAATAGCTGTTGTACCCCTGCGGGGTAGACCCTCCCAATAGCCTTCATTGGACTCGAGTGCCCTACCCATTGGATCTTCTTCGCTAGTAAGTCTTAGTATTTTCTTTTCAAAGTTTTATTCCATAATTTTTGTTCATCACTGCTTTGTTTGTGTAGGCGGGGCCCACATGGTCTGAAAGACTCGAGGACTTTCCTGAGGAGCCTGCCCCAGAGGTGTCTCAAGTTGAGGTGGAGACCGTAGCTGTTGAAACTATTGACTCGGAAGATGTCCCTCCTCCTGCTTCTTTTGACTATGAGACTCGAGGCTCTTTGGAGCCATTGGCTTTGCTCCGACATGAAGCTTTCACGAGGCCGATTAAGGAGGTACCCGTGATGGGGCAAGGGGAGGTGGATACTGTTTGCCATGAAATATAAAAGAACAGAACAATTATCGGAGGACCGAACTTTTACTTCACGTTACAAACTCGCTTGTACAAAGAAAGCCTAGGGACGAAAACCTAGGTACAGCAGTCTAAGTACAATTGTTTATTTTAGATTATGGGGGGTGACGATAGAGGCTCGGAAAGGCGACGGCATCCCTGCCTTACTCCTTGGACGATCGGTATACAGCCTTGGCTCCTTGTGAAAAGATGGTTGGCGTTGACGAAGAAATGCTCTTCTTGCTCCTCTGTTACTCTTCTGTCTTCTCTCTCTCTCTGTGTATTCTTTTTCTCTGACTATTGGGGGGGTCTCTCTGTATATACATATTTTTCTCTCTGAAATTGTATATCTTACAAGGGAATGGCACCTTGCTATTTATAATAGTGAGATGTGATCATTAGGGTTGCCAATGATTAGCTCTTGGAGATGGCGGCGGCTTGGAGATTGGTCCATCTGGGCCATTCGTTTTAATTATGATGAATCTGGGCCATTAGGTGTAGATTACACCAAAATCCCATGAGCAATTAATGCTGATTGGAATAAATCTTCCTTATACTGATCTTCTGATATCTGCGAATAAATCAGATCTATTCTTCTGCCACGTGTCCCAGATTTATTAGGATCTGACCCAATCTTTAATGGCAGCAAATCTGAAGAATTAATCGGTTTAGGACACGTGTCCTAGGGGCTGCTGGGGGGATCAGGACCGCATAACTAGTGAGCCGCATATGAATGTGAGCCGCATATGGTTAAGCCCACGTGTCAGGGCTGCGTGGGCAGTGGCCCTCACTTGAGTCTTCTAACCACAGAGGAGTAATCCTTGTGGGCTGCATAAGTATATATCCGCCTGGGCCGCATGGACATGATCTTCTTGAACCGCATGAGAAGTCCTCACTCGAGCCACATGAGACTTTCATAGCCTGAGCCGCATAGGATAGATTCACTCTAAGCCGCATGGGAAGTCCTTTGCCCGAGCCGCATGAGGCTCCTATGGCCTGAGCCGTATAGGATTTATTCTAAGCCGCAAGAGAAGCGAGCCACATACGAATGCCCACGTGGCATTTTTATGGCTCTCGGGGGATTCATGTCAGAGATTTCTTTCCTCTTCCCTAGAGATTCATCATTATGACAGAGTCATAATTATCTGCCTTTGTGTCAGGGCTGTCAACTTTTTAGAGGGGTCAGACGTCATAGCAATTAATGCAGCATGGGTCGGAGGGGAGCACTATCAGGCCACGTGTCCTCTGAGCCGCATGGAATGCCTTGGGCCGCATAGCTCCTTATGCCGCATGATTCCCTGAGCCGCATGAGTTCTCTGAGCCGTATGGATTTTTCCTGGCCGTATGAATCATTTCCTTTAGTATTTTCCATGCTTCTACAGGACCCCCTTCAAAGTTTTCAATTTGTAAAATTGATATACTTTGAATAAGAAGCATGGCTGGATATTCTTCCGGCCGCATATAAGGTCCTGACCGCATGGATATCTTGGCCGCAGGGGCGTCTCAGCCGCATGAATGGCCCAGCAGCATAGAAATTTCTGCTTTCCGATCATCTGAGTCGCATAGTTGCTATCAGCCGCATGGCTATTTGAACCGTATAAGCTCTTTGTCATGTCATTATGCCATGCGTATGGATCTTTTTGGGACAGAATCCCAAGAGCTCAGTCTTTAAATGGCTGGTTTGGCTCGATAACCGAAGAGTTGATCGCATTTGTACGAGGCGTCGGTCCACAGTTCTTTGTCTATAAATAGAAGGGCATTTGGACGGTCTTCTCTCTTAGACTATTCTTGACTCAGATTCTTGTCGTGTCCTGATCATCAGACAACAATGGCACCCAGGGCTTCTAAGGCTATGAAGAAGGCTGTGGCGAGGAGTAAGAAGTCGGCTTTGCCCTCGACTGTTGCGCCCCCCATTCGTCTTGACGTTTATATTGCCATCGAAGGTAAGGATTAAGTAATCGATTTGAAACCCTAGCAGAGCCTGCTTGTCTGCTTCATGTACACGACTTTGATGTGAACTTCTCAAACTACATCGTCCGCATACACATCCTATGACTGAGCCGCATGAGGATATACCCCACGTCTGAGCCGCATGAGACTTGTCTAGAACGAGCCGCATGAACATTTCTGACTGTTTTCATTTTCTTCGTCTTTGGTTCTCGCAGTATCTCCACCGCATATTGAGACTGCGGCGTCAGAGGAGCCGCAGCCTCTTGTCATCAGCCAGGGATCTCCCTCTGTTAATAAGGAAGTGCGAAAGAAGAACCTGCGCCTGAGGGGAACGGCAGCCCACCAAATATCGAGACTGTTGAGGGTGGCAGCACTGGGAACCCTGTTTCTCCTATTCTGGACGAGGACGCTCTTCACTTGCATCCTTCATATGTGAGATGGTTGAGGGAATGGTATATGCGCTCATGTAACTAGGATGTAGGGGCTTCTCGTGGATGTCTGTCTATAGTCTTTTATTTTGTTTCGCCTTTCTTCTTGCCTTCATGAAGAACTCTTTTGACTTGCTTGCAATCGTGAGGATGTAACCGATTTCCGAATAGAATATATATATTTGCTTCACTCTTTTGCTTTGTAATAATCCTCTTATTGGGACATTTTGCGTGGACTCATTGTCCCTAACGTACCCTGGTTTTGGATACGGACAACAAGTTTAAAAGAAAGGAACCAATCATACTGACTCAGAGGTACTGAGGACATGGTGAGCATGAGGGTTTCTTTGAAAGGGGGGTACATAGAACGACCCAGAGCTAGGAGAACGTGGAAGTTCTATGCGATGGGGCGATTTATTTTTGGTGAAAGTGGAACGGCTCAGAGGTAAAGAGGACATGGCCGTCTTGGAAGTTTGTGGACCCGTTACCTTTGTTGTGCACTGGGAGTGCAGGTATTAGATCATGAGAAAGGATCTCTTGTAGGAAAAAAGTTCAGCGGTATGGTTATACATGACTTTCTTTCAAAAGAGTGACCAGGATGTAAGTTTAGGGGTACCGATGGGTACATAACTCGACAATCCATGAATGTTGGAATCAAAGTGTAAGTTCAGAGGTACCAGCAGGTATATGACTTGGAAATTTAGGATATCTTTGTGGAAGAAGGGCATGAGTTCAGCGGTACACGTGGGTACATGACTCGAAAATCTAGAATATTGTGGGTGCGAGCTCAGCGGTACCAGCGGGTACGTGACTCGGAAATCTGGAGAATGGTGAGTGTGAGTTCAGCGGTACCAGCGGGTACGTGACTCAATGATCTGGCAAACTATGAGGGTGAGTTCAGTGGTATCAGCGGATACATGACTCAATAATCTGGAAATTTATGGAGTGAGTTCAGTAGTACCAGCGGGTACGTGACTCGAGAATTTGAAAAACTACGAGGGTGAGTTCGGTGGTATCAGCGGATACATGACTCAATAATCTAGAAATTTATAGAGTGAGTTCAGTAGTACCAGCGGGTACGTGACTCGAGAATTTGAAAAACTGCGAGGGTGAGTTCAGTGGTATCAGCGGATACATGACTCTATAATCTGGAAATTTATGGAGTGAGCTCAGTGGTACCAGCGGGTACGTGACTCGAGGATCTGGAGTATATTGTTTAAGCATAGTATTTCTTCAGGAACTTGCCGTTGACGGGCAACATGAGCAAGTCTCCGTTCTGTTTGGCGAGGCGGTAAACACCGTTGGAGAACACGGCCTCGATGACAAATGGGCCTTCCCACTTTGGCTGGAACTTACCGGCGGTCTTGTGAGTCATGACCATCGGCCACCGGACTGCCAGCACAAGATCACCCACTTGGAATGTTCTGATTTTGACCTTCTTGTTGAAGGCTCCTGAGATGCGTGCTTGGTATAGCTCGATCCTTTGCTGAGCTAGGAGGCACTTTTCATCTAGGGCCTCTAACTCTTGTAGTCGACGTCGGTAGTTGTCATTCGTCGTTAATTGATAAGTGAGGTCGACGCGGAGTGAGGGTATTTGAGTCTCTAATGGGAGAACTGCCTCACTTCCGTACACTAGGAAGAATGGCGTATTCCCAGTGGCTATTCGAACTGTGGTGCGATAAGCCCATAAGCATTCGCCGAGTTTCTCGTTCCAGTCGCGCTTGTTGGAGGAGGCGAACTTCTTGAGGAGTTTGATGATCGTTTTGTTGAACGCCTCTGCTAATCCGTTTGCTGCCGGGTTGTACGGCGTCGAAGCAATATTCTGAATACGGTGTTTATCGCAAAACCGATAGAATGCGTGGCTTGCAAACTGCGAACCATTATCATGGATGATCCTTCGGGGCAGTCCAAAGCGGTAGATGACATGATGCTTAAGGAAGCTGATCACGTTAGAAGTCTTGACTTCTGTGAGTAGGACAGCTTCTGTCCACTTGGAGAAGTAATCAGTGATCGCAAGTATAAAGCGATGTCCTCGGGAGGAAGGTGGGGTGATTGGACCAATGATATCCATTCCCCATGCTTCGAATGGCCAGGACGCCACTGTCGGATGTAGAAATTTGGATGGTTGGTGAATGAAGTCCGCGTGGACTTGGCAAGCTTTGCACTTTCTAGCATAATCGATCACATCTGCCACTATCGTGGGCCAATAGTAGCCCATTCGGCGGAGACGATCTTGTAGTTTTGGGCCGGGCTGGTGGGCCCCGCAGACACCGTCATGAGCTTCTCGTACTGCTTCTTTGGCTTCTGCGTTTGACAGACACCGAAGTAATAATCCATCGTAGGAGCGGCGATACAGCATCTTCGTCTCTGTATCGTAGAAGAATCTGAGAGAACGCCTTCTGATGGAAGTAGCTTCCTTTGGGTTCTCGGGCAGGATGTCGTAGACGACGAAGTCGATGAATGGTTGTCTCCAATCTGGGGCGTCATCGATCGTCTGTGTGGAATAACTTGCCACAAATTGTACATTGTTTTTAGGACAGACCAGTTCATGGCCTATCACTTCCACTGATTGGCGATCATAATTTGTAACTGCTAAGGAAGCGGTAAGACCAGCTAGGGTATCGGCTTTAATATTTTGGAGTCTGGGGACGTGCTCGATGAAGAACCCCTCAAATGATAGATTATATCGATCGCTATTTGGTGATAAGGGATCATGTCTTCGTGGCGGACTTCGTACGAACCCCGGATCTGATTGACGATTAGTTGGGAATCGCCGTATGCTTCAAGGTATTCTACCCCCAGCTCTCTTACAAGTTGTAGGCCAATGACCAGAGCGTTATACTCGGCCACATTGTTAGAGCAGGGTTCTGTGAGGGAATAGGCGCGGTTGATCACCAATTCGGACGGGGAGACCAGCACTACCCCGACTCCGACGACTATATTGCCTTTAGGTCCGGTCCTTGAAGCACCGTCAAAGAACATTCACCATATAGCCTCCTGAGAGGTTGTATGCGAGTTGGCGACCTCGTCTGGAATCTCTTCGTATATTCTGGAGGATTCCGAGCCTGGGTGGGCTGCTAAAAAGTCCGCCAGGGCTTGTCCTTTGACTGCCTTTTGTGGGACAAAGATCATATGATAAGGGGACAGCAATATTGCCCATGTAGCGAGTCGAGAGCTAAGTGCCCCTGGTTTGGTCATGAGGACTCTGAGAGGGTTGACCCGTGAGATCACATGTATCGTTTGTCCGGTGACATAGTGTCGTGTTTTTGAATGGCGAACACCAAGGCGAGGCATTCCTTCTCTACCGCGGTGTATCGGTGCTCTGGCCCAACCATCATTCGGCTGAGATAGTATATGGCTTGTTCGTAGCCTGCATCGTTGTTTTGTGCCAATAGAGCCCCGAGGGAGTGTTCCATTGCTCGTACATAGAGCAGGAATAGTTTTCCAGGAACCGGGGCTACCAAGACCGGAGGATTTGACAAATATTCTTTGATGCTGTCGAAAGCACGCTGACATTCCTCGTCCCATACGAATGAGACTCCTTTCTTCATGAGGTGCATGAATGGTCGACATCGCCCGAAAAGGTTAGAAATGAACCTCCTGATGTAGGCTAGCCTCCCTTGGAGGCCTCTGAGTTTGTGGAGATTTCTCGGGGGACCCATCTCCATGATTGCTTTTGTCTTCTCAGGGTCTATATGGATACCCTTTGCAGTGATGATGAAGCCTAAGAACTTCCCGCTGGATATGCCCAGAAAGGACTTCGTAGGGTTCATTTTCAAATTGTGCGCTCGTATTAGGTCGAATACCATCCTTAGATCCTGCAGATGGTCTCCTTTGCAACGGCTCTTAATGGCTATATCGTCAACGTAGCTCTCCACTGTCTTGAGTAAGTGGTCTCTAAAGATGATGCTCATGGCTCTTTGATATGTGGCGCCAGCATTCTTTAAACCAAAAGGTATGACTGTGTAGCAGTACGTGTCAATCGGTATTCGAAATGATGTATGCTTTTCGTCGTCAGGAGACATTTTGATTTGGTTGTACCCCGAGAAGCCATCCATGAATGACATGCGTTCGAAGCCGCAAGTATTGTCGATCATGATGTCTGTGATAGGAAGGGGGAATTCAACTTTGGGGCACGCCTCGTTCAGGTTGCGAAAGTCGATGCAGATTCGAATCTTCCTATTCTTCTTGAGGACGGGTACTATATTGGCGATCCAGTCTGGATGTTGCTCTTCACGGATGAAGCTGCTGGCTATCAGTTTGTTGACTTCGGCTTCGATCGCGTCCATGATGCCTGGACGGAATCGTCGATGTTGTTGCTTGATCGGCTTCGCATCTGGTCGAATGTTGAGTTTGTGAACAGCGATGTCAGGATTTAACCCTGGCATGTCTTCATAGCTCCAGGCGAACACATCAATGTACTCTCTGACAAGTTCTAACAGCGACTCCCGTTCTTTGTCAGTTAGGCTTTTACTGATGAAAATCAGTTTTGAAGAAGATTCGCTGCCGAGATCCACTTGTATGACCTCATCTTCAGTAGGAGGTTCTCTCAGTTTGAACCGCTTTTCCCATTGTGCGTCCAATTGTTGGGCCCATGGCTCTAGCTCGAGGATTTCGGGGATGTCTTCGTCTTCCTCGTAAGCGTCGACGAATGCCATGTTGACTGACATGACTTGTCTGAATATATCTCCGATGCTGGTATCTGAGTCGAAAGTTGGTGATTCGATTGAATGTGACTGCCAGTCGCATTCTTTATCTGAACTTTTAGGGGTCGTAGTAGGCGTTACATATCCTAACCCGCATCGAGTTTTGTTATAGTAGTTCCGTGGTTTGCCCGCTGGGACTGGCAGCTTCAGAGGTAATCGTCGTCCAGTGTCGTAGTTTAATCCTGGCGTCGTCTCTAGATCATACCCCTGTTTCTGTATGAGATATTTGGATTGAGGGCTATAGAGATACAGAGACAGTCTCCCGGCATCTGACCCGAGGTCGACTTCTTCTATGGTGAGGGGATGCGGGTTGTTCGTCCGGCCGAAGATGATCGGATGATCTCCTTCCTCGAATATTCGGTAAGCGTCTTCTACTGGAGTAAGCTGGATCGCGGTGTACACATTTGTCACCTGTGTGTGTAGGTGAGCGCCTATACCGTGTTCTATAGCATACATTTTACATAGCTTATCGAGCTCAGTGTAGTTCAAAGATAACCCTTTATTGATAAAGTAAGGTATCTTTTCTAGGGGGATTACATCATCAGCGGAGGGGACATTGGTGTGGGTAGCCATATACTTAGCTAGCTCCGGTTCCTCTTCGGCTACCCCCTGCGTAAATGAAGACTGAGAGGACGACCTAGGAAGCTTGATTGTCAGTGGTTCAGTTGACGGGGCAGAGCGTGGAGTTGTTGGCAGACTAGCGATCTCCAGTTTGGCACTAGAGGTGGAGCGAGGAGTGGCCGGTTCGCTGGAAGTGTCAGACCTTGCGTCGGGGTGACGACCCTTCTTGGGAAGGCGTATCGTCAGTGGCCTATCGGAGGGATTGAGCTTCTCCGTTTGGGGTTGACTGACTCTCGGCAGTCTGATTGTCAGTGGCCCCGTTGTGGGTCTCGGCACCGGGCCGGACCTTGGCAGCCGGATTATCATTTGCTCCTCTTGCGCCGAGAGGCTGATTGCATCCTTCCGCAGAGTGGCGGTAAGGGGTACGGACTTGCCCGGTTTGCGAGCTTGGAGGTGGATCGTCAGGGGTCCTTCAGATCCCATAGCCGTTTCGGTACTAGCTTGTTCATTTCCTTCATCAAGGTGCCTCTTCGACTTTTCGTATAAGCAGGAGTCCGAGTAGTAAGATTTGACCCCTTTGAAGGGATCGATATCAGCAAATTCTGTCTTCACGAAGCCGTGTTTGTCGACGTATTTGAAGCACTGGTGTAGCATGGAGGATGTTGTAAGAAGTGTCTACATCTATGACGTAGCAGGTGACTTCGGATTGGAGGTCACCAATTTGACACTTTAGACGAATCTTCCCAATAGGGTAGCTCCTGCCCGAATTGAAACCGCTGATGGCGATGCTTGTAGGTGTCAGGCGATGCATTGGGATGCGAAGATGATGTAGCAGACCCTTCGGGATGATGCTTATGGAAGAGCCAGGATCAATGTGCATTCGATCCACCTTCACGTCGCCGATGTATTCCGTGTAGTATAGCGGGCGATCATGTAGGTTGGTTTTGATGAGCATATCCTGCGGAGTGAAGACGATATTGGGCATTGCTCCCGTGCAGGCACTGTCTTGGAGATCCACGGGTGAGTCCTCCCCGGTGAGGTTAGATTGAGCCAGATAAGCATCGGCATTTTGGAGTGCTTCGCTCAATGCAATACGAACGTCCTTAGAGAGCCTTAGGAGTTCGTATAGTGACAATTTGGTCGGAGTGTTAGCCAATTGTGCTAAGATGTCAAAGTTATAGGGCCTCTCTAGCCCTTGGGCTGTGTCCTTTCGGAGGAATTTGTCGAAGCGAGTCTCCTTCGGCCTAGGCTTGTCGGTCGTCGAAGGCTGAGCTGGTCCCGGAGCATCAGTTGTAGTAGGTTGATGATTTTCAGCTGGGCTGTCAACCACAGGTTGGGATTGCGCTACAGATCGCGTGACGATGGCTGTAGCTTCCTCGTTGTCTACTGAGATTGTGTGGCAGGTCCTGATTTTTTTACTCTTTTTGTTAGTGGGAGATGGTGTGGACCGAGTTACTTCTGACACTAAGTCTGGATGGACCCACATGACCTCTCCTCGTGAGGTGGTGAGAGGTACTAGACCAGCAGCCTGTTCCCGGGGAGGTGGAAGATTGGTGATCTCCATCGTCGCCAGAGGGATGGGGATTACCCCGTCTTGAGTCTCCGTCGGAGGGAAGCTACCGAATTGTACGGACACCATATTGGCTGCTACGGTTACCTCTTCGAAGTCGATGGCCAGAGCGTTCGAATCGATGAGGCTTTGGATGTACCATTTTAGTTGGTAGCATTCGTGTGTAGCGTGGTGTACATAACGGTGGTAATGACAGAACTTTGGGTTCTCCAAATCAGTCGGCCGAGGCTCCCGCCTCGGTGGAGGAAGCTGAATTCTACCGCCTTGTATGAGCATGTCCAAGATAGGCTTGACGTGGCCGTCTTCGAAAGAGTAAGTGATGTGAGGCCATTGTTTGTCTGCTGTTTGTGGCTCGGGCTTCTGGGCCGTGTCGGCCACCATAGCCTGCTTTCCCTTGCTGTCTCGATTGTTGGAGGGGTTACCCCCATTATCGTTGTTGGGACGCATGCCCTTGTTTTCTCCTTCTGAGATGTGCAATTCCAGTTGGCGAGCCTTCTTCAGTCGTTCTTTGGCACTTGTGGCGCTGATGATGAACGCCTTCCAATCTTTGAATTAACTTTTGCACATTCAGAGACTGATCGTTGGAAGCAGTCTCTTTTGGCAAATTTCAATCAAAGAGGAATCTGGATTTCCGAAGGGCAGCTTCATGGCGGTCTGGCGGAACCGCTCGATGTAGTTTCTTGTCAACTCCTTCTCCCCTTGGACGACGTCCATGAGAGTGGACATAGTGACGTCCTGTCCTACTTCGTAGAATCGTTCCAAGAACAGGCGCTTGAAGCCGGCGAAGGAGTGGATGCAGTTGCCCGGTAGATTGCGGTACCAATCGAAGGTGACTCCTTCCAATTCCCTGATGAATAACCGTGTGCGAATTGTATCATCATGAGGCAGATGGTCGGTGGTGACCTCAAAGTAAGTGATGTACCGACTTGCTGAGGTTTTGCCATCATACGGGTTGATATTGAACGACTTATATCTTGGTGGGAATGGAACATCCCTCCATTCAGCAGGGTATGGTTGCCGTATTCTGAGATCTTGGGCGTTCTTTCGGGCATGGAACATGGCTCGGAGCTCCTGGACCTCTCTTCTTACTTCTCGGGTCTCGTCTGTAGCGGTAGGGGCTGTTACTTCGGGAGGATTATTGCCCGTGTTTGGTGCCGCTGAGTTCGAATCCACATTGACCGCAGGGCCCGTGCTTATTTGACCGGGTATTCCTCCTTGTAGAGTTGGCAGGGCTGCTTTAATCTCGTCTACAGACTTGACCAAAGCAAGTAATATGGCTTTGAGACTGTCAATGCGCTGGCGATCATTGGAACCACCTTGATTGCTGTCCGTCATGAACACCGTCCTTACGTGAGGAGTGATGTAAGGAACGGTGGAGGATGTGCCCTCCGAGTCGTACCCATGTACCGAAAAGTCATCGGGATAGGTGGGAATGTTCTCTTCGGGTTCGGACTCGGAGGGAGCAGTACCCCCAGCCTCAGAGTTTGCTTCGTCTTGAGAGTTATGGATGTCCTCAGGGACATCGGCGTCTGTTGCCCCTGATGGGAGAGTGGTTTCCCCGGGCTCGGCTTCTTGAAACATCGGATTGTTACGGATGTTCGGAGGAGTGCTACCCCCAGTTCCCTCAACCCCTAGCGATGTGGATGGTGAATTTCCTATCGCGGTAGATTTCATCTTTGAACGGGTGTGTTGGAATACAACGGTAGAGGATAACCGTTTAGAAGACAGTTTCTTAGCTGTAGTGGTTGATATCTTGGGACTGGAGATACTCGTCTTTTTCCTCCTCCCTTCGGCGGGGACTTTTTGAGCGGAATTTCAGGAGACAACAGGAGGTGCCTCGTCTTCTGAGTTCGGGTGCTGTAGCCTTTGGAAGACGGACGGCCGATCTTCCGTCACTGTCGTGTTGTTACAGCAGTAATTGACGATGATTTGGGTGCAGCGATGTCCAAGCGAGGACTCTTTGCACACCGACATTCCTTCTCTTTCCTTGCGTTTGTGGAGGATCGCCTCCCATAGGTCAAAGGAACCACTCTGTCTGTTTGCCGCCGGGGGCTGGATTCGAGTGGTTGTATACAACTTCCCATCCGAGGCCCGTGTGATAGTCAACGGGACGCCCCGATAGTCAGAGGTTAGGACAACTGACTGGGCCTGATGAGCCTGCGCTGCCCTAGAGTTCCTTCTTTTAGCACTTGTGGGTGCGTAATAGGAGGAGTCCAAGATGGGTACCACAGAGTCTGGCTTATCATCCAGAGAATCATCAGGGTCAGGACCGCATGAGAGACGGTCGAAGACTGATCGAGAGAAGCGTGAAACGGACGCTATGCGGCTAGAGTTGGGTACCGTGCAGGCTGTCTGCATGCAGTTGTCTCCTGCCATCAGACGAATTATTTTTGTGCGGCTAGGAGTCACGACCGTACAGGCTGGCCGCATGCGGTTGGCAATTGTGGCCGCATGGGTTTTCTGTAAGCGATTGACTTCCACAGCCGCATGAGTTTTATTCGTGTGATTGGCAACTGTAGCCGCATAAGCTATACGGCTGACAGATATGGCCGCATGAGTTTTCTTCATGCGGCTGGAGGATGTAGCCGCATGAGCCTTTTTCCTGCGGCTGAAGGATGTAGCCGCATGAGCTTTCTCCCTGCGGCTGCTAACCTTATGCGGCTCGGATCTCATAGAGTTCCTTTTTGCCCCTGCAAGTCCAGCATCATAGTGTTTTCTTCTGTCGGACTTGGGGACAGCAGAGTTGTCTACAATCCGAAGTGGGGCCGCAGGAGAATCTTGCTCGCAGTCTTGAACAACAGAGGGTGTCTCTGCAAGAGCTTCAGCAGGAACGAAGGATCGGGGTCTCCACTCCTTACGGGCCTTCTTTGTGCGGGCTCGCTTCTGGACCGGGCCAGTGCTTTTGTCGGAGAGCATCTCTTCGAATGCCTGTTGGTCGAACCAGGCGACCATCTTTTGTTGATTGGAGCCAAGCTTGGCTGCATCCGATTGCGTCACCAACTCCTCAGCCGTGGAGAAGTTAGTCCCCAGCAGAGTCGCCATCGTGTTTGCCATGAAATATAAAAGAACAGAATAATTATCGGAGGACCGAACTTTTACTTCACGTTACAAACTCGCTTGTACAAAGAAAGCCTAGGGACGAAAATCTAGGTACAGTAGTCTAAGTACAATTGTTTATTTTAGATTCTGGGAGGTGACGATAGAGGCTCGGGAAGGCGACGGCAGTCCTGCCTTACTCCTTGGACGATCGGTATGCAGCCTTGGCTCTTTGTGAAAAGATGGTTGGCGTTGACGAAGAAATGCTCTTTTTGCTCCTCTGTTGCTCTTCTGGCTTCTCTCTCTCTGTGTATTCTTTTTCTCTGACTATTGGGGGGGCGGGTCTCTCTGTATATACGTATTTTTCTCTCTGAAATTGTATATCTTACAAGGGAATGGCACCTTGCTATTTATAATAGTGGGATGTGATCATTAGGGTTACCAATGATTAGCTCTTGGAGATGGCGGCGGCTTGGAGATTGGTCCATCTTGGCCATTCGTTTTAATTATGATGAATCTGGGCCATTAGGTGTAGATTACACCAAATCCCATAAGCAATTAATGCTGATTGGAATAAATCTTCCTTATACTGATCTTCTCATATCTATGAATAAATCAGATCTATTCTTCTGCCACGTGTCCCAGATTTATTGGGATATGACCCAATCTTTAATGGCAGCAAATCAGAGGAATTAATCGGTTTAGGACACGTGTCCTAGGGGCTGCTGGGGGGATCAGGACCGCATAACTAGTGAGCCACATATGAATATGAGCTGCATATGAATGTGAGCCACATATGGTTAAGCCCACGTGTCAGGGCTGCGTGGGCAGTGGCCCTCACTTGAGTCTTCTAACCACAGAGGAGTAATCCTTGTGGGCCGCATAAGTATATATCCGCCTGGACCGCATGGACATGATCTTCTTGAACCGCATGAGAAGTCCTCACTCTAAGCCGCATGGGAAGTCCTTTGTCCGAGCCGCATGAGGCTCCTTTGGCCTGAGCCGCATAGGATTTATTCTAAGCCGCATGAGAAGCGAGCCGCATACGAATGCCCACGTGGCAAGGCCACATGGCATTTTTATGGTTCTCGGGGGATTCATGTCAGAGATTTCTTTCCTCTTCCCTAGAGATTCATCATTATGGCAGAGCCATAATTACCTGCCTTTGTGTCAGGGCTGTCAACTTTTCAGAGGGGTCAGCCGTCATAGCAATTAATGCAGCATGGGTCGGAGGGGAGCAATATCAGGCCACGTGTCCTCTGAGCCGCATGGAATGCCTTGGGCCGCATAGCTCCTTATGCCGCATGATTCCCTGAGCCGCATGGATCTTTCCTGGCCGCATGAATCATTTCCTTTAGTATTTTCCATGCTTCTACAGATACTTAATGGATTACCCAAGATCCTCCCCGTGTGCCTCTTTTCTATGTTAAGAGAAGTGTAGAGGATAGTTTCTCATCCAGCCGAGGATCCGCCTTTGGCAAATCTAGAGGATCTGTCTCGGCGATTGGTCGACGGTCCCTTGGAGGGGTCGACAGGGAAGGCTGTCGAAGAATTGGCCTGTCAGGATATTGAAGGGCCGATAAAAATAACTGTTAAACATTGGGTTGATAAGATTATTCGAATGGCCCGAGGAGACGATCAGAGAGTTGGCTGATCTGGTCCTCGAGGAGATGACCGATGATGCCAACATGGCACAAGTTGATATGGCTGTTAAAGAACCAGTAATTGAGGTCCCAGGCGAGGTAGCCACGGGGATGATGATTGATGATAGTACCGCTGGTGAGCCTGCTGATGTTATCATCAAGAACCCGGCCATAGAGGCGGTAGAAGAACTGGTCGGGCAAACTGCCAACGAGCCTGCTGCTGGAGTGTAGGTTCAGGAGGCTACTGAGGAATCGGTCGCCACAATTGCCAAGAAGTCGACTGCTGAGATGGCTCAAACTCTAATCTGAATGATTCCAACTACAGATGCGTTAGAAGAACCAGCAAAGGAGCCTACTGAGGATCTAGCTGTGTGTCAGAAAGTGTCGACTTTTACTGTCTCTGTGCCGCCTATGACTTCTGTAATGGTCGCAGTGCCATCTGTTTCGACAGCGATACCTAGACATGTGCTGGCTGCTGCTGCATTCACGGGGCCTTCTGTCACGGCGTCTCTGGTAACCCCCATAAGTTTGAATGATAATGCATACTATATCAATCTCATGCTGAGAACAATTCGTCATGTATTGACGCATTCCATAGTGGGTGTTTTACGAAGCAATATACGGGTCTAAAGTATAATGGAGGCCTAGTTGGTGGCCTTGCACGACTATCCAGAGTGTGGTGCTAAGGCCGATGCTATAGAAGATCTATTCGTTGAATTGGAAGCCGCTGCCTTAGAGCTCCAGAATCTGGAGCATGGTCTTCCGACACTAGCCGCTGCAGAGTTAGAGGATGGTCTCCGAGGCATCTCAGTACGAGCAGAAATGCCGGGCACTAACTGATCGGCTTTGCAAGGTTGAGTCCGAGATCGAAGCAGTGACCTATGCCGAAGAGGCTCGGGTTTTTCACCGTGCAACTATGGAGGATCAGTGCAAGGCCCTCCGGAAGCAGATCCAGAAGTTAGAAGAGACCCTGGCCCTTGCTAAGAGTGACCTGGTCAAGTCTGAGGACCAGAAGGAGATCCTTCACCAACGTTTCGAGACCCTGGCTCGGGAGAAGAAAAGCATTGGCATTCGTCAGGCCGAGCTGGTCCTTGTGTGCCAAAGCCTTACTTCTGTTCAATATAAAGCCGCTCGCCATCAAGAGGCCGGGTGTCGAGCCCGAGCTTTTGTTGGCTCCCAGGTCGCTTTTTATATTATTCTACATGGATGGATACATAAATAAACTTGCCCTCTAGAGTCTCATCCATGACTACCTTGGCAATTCTCTTTTGAATTATTCAGTCACCTTTGGACCACGTATTCATATTCGATATTATCTTCTTCGAACTCTTAATTGTTTTTTGTCTTTCACCTATTTTAGAAAGACAAACACTCGTATTTGATATATAGATATAAAGTATCCCCTTTTAGCTGCCTTATCACTGATGACCATGATAGTTATATATGCATGGGTGTAGTTAGCCATCAACCGAGCCATATGAATATAACCTCGCCTCGAGTTACTCGCCCGATCCATCAACCCCATATCTATTATCATAACCTTCTAATCATTTAAAATTTGAAATTGATTGGAATCGTACCTTTGATCATAACACCGTACAAGAAGACTATCTATCTCAAGGAACCATTCATTACAAGCCCTTATAATTACTTTCCTCTCGATTTGTATTACCTAACTACCCCTATACTTGAACCACACATTGTCTTGACCATTAAACAAAACCATATGTTTCCTTCCAATTGTATTGCTTCACTCCTTGAAGAATTTTTTTCGAAATTTTTGCGACCTTTTCCTTAATGTAGTTTTCCTTAAATGGGCATCAAATCATGACACCCTACAGTTACAACAGGACTAGAATAGAACACCGTATAGAGGATACTATAGTATAGTGGATAAGATGGTTTCATGACTATGAAGTATATAAGATTGTGTTGTGATGTTAGTAGTAGATAAAATTTTTGAAATTTCATGTGGAATGAAAAGTACGAATTCCTACCAAGGTAAACTTGATTCACTTTCGACCAAATCAATCGAGAATCTATTAAGTATCAATTTATAAGGATTTTTATATCTTGAAGAATTAAAATTTTATGGATTATAAATTATCGATGAGAATTAAATCAAATGAAGAATCAAGTGTAGAAAAATATTGACGATTAATGTTATAACTCAAATTCGAGGATTTGACAATATTGAAAACAAGTTGACATTTGAACATTGAGTTAGTACTCATAATTTGAGATTTAGAAGGTTATTTTCGACAAGATTACACTTATTGATATCGGTCAATTTAGATAATTGAAGGGTTGTCATGAATATGGTCATTTTATAAACTATATTATTAATTTATTTTGTCATCTAAAAATATTTGTCTAACACGGAATCTCGTTTTCAATTTCTTGCATAAACATTGATCGTGTGTCGTATCTCAATACTCTTGTATCTCCTCCAACCCATCTATCTTATTTATTCCTAAATTTGTAGGACGAAATTCTTGCAAGTTGGGTAGGATGTAAAACCCCCTAAATTTTTACTATAAATTTTTAAAAATAATTTATTTTGGATTGGTTTATTTTAAAACATTGTACTCGAGTACGAATACAAAAAATATTTTTTTCTTACAAAAGTTTTACTATAGATTTTTATATATAGGAAAAGTATATTTACGAAATTATAAATACTTTCTTCTCTTTGAGTTATAAAATATACCATATTGTTTCTTGACAATATTTAAGTTATTTTTATGTAAAAACTATTTTATTAGTAGAGATGATGAGTTAGAAAAATAATATGTTCTAATTATCATGTACATAAATTCATATATATTGTAATTTTTGAAATTATTTAATTACTATTATAAAAAAATATTTAAAATTTATTTGATTTAATGTTTAATTATTAGGATAATTTAAATTGGATTTATTTTTAAATAAGTTATAAATTGAATATAAGGTTTATCTAAGATTAATATGGATTTAGATTGATTGAACAAATTTTGATTTGATTTAAATTAGATGTGAAATTATCTAAAAAGGGGTTTGAATCTTACTAGTCCATATCCAACTGGGACTTTCATCTCCTATATAAGGAGAGGCCCGTTGCCTTTCCATAAAATTTCATAGCCAAACAATTCCACCACAAATGTGCGTACATCGTGTCAGTGTCCAATTCCTTCTCGTGTCAACCGTGACGACCTCAGGTCCAACTCCGGTGTCTTTCTAATAAATTACTTATTACATATACAATATTTTTCTCGTGTCGGACACACCCCGACACAATCAAATCCCTAACCTAACCCTATTCTAAACCCCGCCACCACAACAGCTACCGCCAACAGCAGACAACCACCTCTCTGACATCACCAAATCCGTCGACCACCACCCTCAACAACCTGGTAGCCCACACATCCACTCGACCCCAAATCCATCTCTTCCTACCCGTAGTAAGCCCTCTGCAACAACCAGAACTCAACCACCAGCACCACCACCGTCACCTCCCCTTTCCATCAACACTGCACCACCACCACTTCTTCCACAAATACCTCCACGACCATGACCGAGACCACCGCTACACCCACCTCCTGAACCTTGCCCGACTGCAACCTCGACCAAATCCCAGCCGTCCATACAGCCCGTCCCTTCTCCTTGTTCCCCTACCAGCACAACCCCTACCACAGTTCCATCGCCTGCACCTCTTCCCCAACAACAATAGGCACCACCGCCACCATCGCCCTAATCGATGACCCCTCTTCTCCACCACCACCAACAAAAAACCCAAAACGGGAAAACGCTTACCTATTCTCCGCCCTCGTCGGAGATATAGCCACGCCTAGCCACCGTCGCCTCTGCGCTGGTGCACGCCTACCTCCGCCGTACCGCGACCTCGCGGTCCGCGCTGGCACGTCTCACCCGGAGCACCACCCGCCGCACCACAAGTGTTGGCCGGTGACAACCTCCTCTCCCTTGGTGAGATCTCTTAGCCCTGACTCTCTCTTCTCCGCTCCTCCTCCCTTCCGCTTCCTCTCACACTCTTTCATTCACTCCAATTTTTCCCTCTCTCTCACTCAGCTTCTTCTTTAACCCTCTTTCTTTCTAAGTCCTGTTGTGCTGTGTTCATCGTTATTAGCTTCACGAGGAAGCACAGAATACAGAGACCAGTCTCTATTTTTTACAGATTTATTATTATTATTTGTATTATTATTATTTATTATCATTATTATTATTACTAATAGAGTAAGGATTTTTTTAGATTTATTATTATTATTATTATTATTATTATGATTAGTATTAGTATTATCATTATTATTAGAGTCAGGATTTTTACAGTTTTATTATTTTTATTATTACTATTATTATCATTTAAATTATTATTAAAAAAAGGCCATATATGTTAGCAGTATTACAATAGATACATCATTGGGTAGGTATACCTTATATTTATTGTATTGATAACGAATAGTTTAAATAAAACTCTACCTTAAATATTTTTTTATATATATCAAAATGTTGTTTTTAGGCTTGGCCATATAACTAATTCAAAATAAAAGTTTAGTTGGAAATCCTAAAGTTATTTTATACTATATTCTACCTATTTTAAACATAGTCTTGACCGAAAATTTATTTTGACAAAATTTAGCTTAAGCACTAAAATGTTCTTCTAGATCTATATGATTTTGACAAAGTTATAGTTTTAGCCTAAAAGAGTTATTAATATTTTTGATTATTTATTTGAAATCTTTTCGTTTATGAAGTGTAATCATTATCTATAAGCATATTTATACAAACTTTGGGTTTTAGCCGAAATCGATTTATTTCTCTATTTTCAAATAAGTATCAAAAATTATTTTACTAGTAAATTTAGTTTTCAAATATTATATATTTTTCCTAGAATAGTATAAGTATTGTTTATCAAGTTTTTTTTGATTAATCCTCCTGTCCATGACTAATCCCACTCTTCCTATTCCTTCGCCAATTCTATACTACCTCCTATCCACCTTAGCTAATCCAACTATCTCGGACCCGATGGAACAGTCCGTGCCACCGTTGGAGGCCGTCTTGCATAGTTGTAACATCAAGTCATAGCCAGTGCCACCTTGATCATCGCAGCACACCAGGCGTCACTACCATGCAAGATGTCTTGCCATTTGTTGTCTATTTTACTTTAGCTCATATTCATGCACTTATTTATTATTTCTTTTTCTGCAAAATAAACTGTGCTACATTGTCATTATTAGATAGATTATACTGTGTAGTTCTATTTTTCGTAATTATTATTTTTATGCATATTAGCCTTAGATTTAAAGACCACCCACGTTTGTGCTGCATTCATAGGCCTTGACATGTTTGTACCATAAAGTTGCGAGTCGCATATAGAACTCGGACATGCGTGACTGGCTGGCCACCGGTACATATAAGCCATACGATAGGGTTAAGCGCTAATAGTATTGCATGATGTTTTGACTTAGCGGTTATAGAGGTTATGTATTATTAAGGCAACATATAGGCATTGGGTGGGGAGGACATATCCTTAGCGTATGGGCTACTATGCATATTTTCCTTGTGACCGTATGCTCCGTCGGAGATGCAGGTTGACGACCCCTTTATTTTATTGCTGGCCACTGATGTTCGAGGAACGGTTATGGTTGAGGCCCTTGGTGCCCCAAGAGGGGACCATGTGTAATGCCCGTATTTTGGGATACGTATTTTGATTAGGCTTATATGTATTTCGGACCTGTATTTTATTTTCTCGGATTCTGGCCTGTAATTGTGTTTTGGTTTAACTTGCGGATTCTAGTTTTCTCGTAAAATGGGTTTTGGACCTGGCGTGGTTTTATTTTATGGAGAAGGAATTGGTTTGGTTTGCATTGGACTTCCTTAGCTAACCTCCACCCTCAACAAAATACACCCTCCCTCATTAAAACCCCACCTAACTTTCTCTCTCCTCATAACTTTCATTGATTTTCTTCATCTTCTTCTTCCTTCATCCACCAACACCATAGGCAAGTGCACCTTGCCACCAAATAAGTACCCCATTTTATTTGTCCATTAGCTAGATTAGGCCATGGTGAACAACATTAGAACTTGACATTTTATGATTTGGAGTCTCCATTTTTCTAGATCTAAGTTTTAACCATTTTCGGATTTTCATGGTTTTCATCTATTAGACTTAGATTTTTGCTTGTTTTGAGGCTTCCATGTGGAAGAGAATTCAATTTTACACAAGTTAGAACTTTGAAAATCCAAATTTCGTTTTGATTTGGCTAAGTTATGAGATTTGGAAATTTTGGTGATTCTTGGGTTTTCTCTCGGCCTGATGGAGAAGATGACCCTCGGCCAGCGCTCTTTAGCGCAAGGCCATGCGCAGTTTATTTCCTGCGCAGTTCAACTCATGCGCAGTTCATTTCCTGCACAGTTCAACTCATGCGCAGTTCATTTCCTGCGCAGTTTAACTCATGCACAGTTTATTTCCTGCGCAGTTCAACTCATGCGCAGTTCATTTCCTGCACAGTTCAACTCATGCGCAGTTCGACCCTAGTGCAATCTAACCCCAACACAACCCACTTGCCCATGATGGTTTGGTTTTATTCCTTGGACTTGGCTTTTCTTTTGTGGATTGGAGTCTTGAGATCTTGTTCCAGCAACATGACTGTCTTGATCCAACACGACCTGGCACGATTTTCGGTATTTTGCTTATGACTAGTACGATTTTTATGATTTCTGTGATTTACGATTCTAGTACTTTTTGATCTCCTTAGTAGTGACCCGATGGAGTGCGCTCTTAACTTGTAACCTGTGATTCATAATTAATCTTGGTACTGGATAACTTGATAGTGGCCCATGGCGGTGCACTCCTGACGTGTAACTTGTAACCTGACTTGTAACTTGACTTGACTTGATGCTGTTGCGATAGCTAACTTGACTCATATAATCAACTCTGACGCCGTGGCTGTTCACTCTTGCTGCCTTGTGCAATCCACTTGTCTTGTCTCGCATCATGTCTAGGGCGTGACTCCCTGGTTACCACGGTCAGGGATTCACACTGAATATGTATTAGGCTAATGGCTAGATCAAACTATAGTTCATAGAGAATTTCTAGTAACAGGCGATCTCGTTATCTGGGCGCTTTTAAACGGACTTGTAACCTGCCGACGAGTAGGGCACATTTCCAGCACACTGTCATGTGTTGCACCCTCTAAGTCACCTAAGGGTATATCGTCTCCTGGGCGATGTACCCAACCATACTCTCAACCCGCGGAAGGATAACTGGATAGTCTGCAGGGCTTGGGACTGGGAATTTCTCAATTTGCATCTTGCTAGTAATTAGGCTTGTGATAACCCTAGTTAGTTAAAGTAGTAAGCCGTAGTATTTGCTTGGCCGCTTGTGAATGGATGGTGTCCAGCCTTGTCTAAGTCTCGTCTAGTCCCTGTACCTGGTACTCCTGTACATGATTGTTTTAATTATCTTTAACAATAAATAGGTAGAGACAAGGTGCTATTCAGGCAAAGGATTACAACCCCGGTCCTTGTTTGGTTTACGGGATGTAACCTGGCTTCCGGAATGGTTCCACGTCCCTAGTCGTTTATTGTCCTGTCGTATTCCTTATTACTTGTACTTTTCTTCTATTTTCTTATGTTCTGATATGCTGGCTTTTGTTCTTATTTCGTGGCCTCCTTTGTGGCACTTGCTCTTTCTGGGGTTTGACCCAGCTGGTTTTGTGTGGCCAGATTTCGGAGCAGCACCCGAGGATCTACCGAACTTCCAGCCCAATGGTGGCGAATAGAAGGAACTCGGGCTACGAGTGGGTTTTCTATTTTGTTTCACTCACTATATTGTAAAATTATTCCTTTGAGGCATTTAGCCGACGAGCACTTGTTAGCTTGGTTGTACCTTTATTTACTGTCTGCCTACCGGCCGTAACATGATTGACAAATCCTAGGGTTGATCATGTATTGACTAAAACTCTTGCTAGTCTTGACATTTTGTACGACTAGCTTCATGATCATCCGAATATGTAATGTATGGGATGCCTTACTATTGTATATTTGGTGCTCTGACATCTTGTAACTGTTACTACTTGCTTGTGATTGAGACAATAGGCTTGTTCATGACCATAGGAGACTGTTGGCTTGTAGTTAAACCCACATGTATCTAGACAGCCGTAACCGTATAGCGAGGTGGGTTGCACTTCAATATACGTAGCTGGCTATGTAAGCCCCTGCTCTCCAGTATTCTGGTTCTGGGGCGTTATATGGTTTTAGTGGTGGCCTATGCAGGTCTTATAAATCAAGATATATGATGGTTTACCGAATAGATGTCTCAATCAGTATTCGCCCTTGATTTCTGCTCGTATCTTCAAATCCCTGAGAATCTTGACCTGATCACAAGCTTGTATCATTGATCTGTCCTGGTCCTTCCTTATTGTTCCCTATGTCGTCTTCTTCAGCGACATTGTTCATGGACTTACCGATCAGCAAGGTGGAGCACTTCCCGTGGACCAGCAGCAACCCGGAGATCAAGCCCAGCATTCCGGAGTAGCCTCCAGAGTTGTGCCTACTGGAGGAGAGCCCCCAGTCTGGCCCGTCCAGCCTGCAGAGCCTGACGATGGCACCTTGGTGGGTCTCATCAGGACCTTGATAGCTTCCCAGGATCGTAGAGGAGATGTCTTGCACCAGGTAGTGGCAGATGCTTTGACCAGAGGCGGTCATCCAGGGAACAGCACGGCCAACAGCTTCAAGCGCTCGAACCCTCCCTTCTTCGACGGCAGCGAAGATGCGATTACCGTGGACACTTGGCTTCAGGATACCGAGGTGATTCTGGAAGCAGCTAGGACACCTGAGAATGAAAAAGTGGCGGTGGTACGCCTACAGTTGCTGGACTTGGCTCACAGTTGGTGGGCGGCACAGGCCGTGGGATTAGCAGTACCGGTCACTGGGGCGGTGTTCAGAGAAAGATTCCAGACGAAGTATTTCGATGCTGTAGCTCGGTACGACCTGCAGACGAGATTTACCAACTTAAAGCAAGGAGGCAGAACGGTCGACGGTTATGCATCTGAGTTTTCTAGACTCAGTAGGTTTGCCCCCACCTTGGTGGCAACCGAGTTTGATAGGGCCCAGCGGTTCCAGCAGGGGCTGTATTTGGAGATCTTGTTGGCAGTTGAGCAGTTCGAGCACCAGACGTTCGGTGCAGTATTGAGGGCAGCTAGGAGGCACGAGTACACCTCCCAGAGGATCGTGGATAGGATAGGAAGTAGGAAGCGGTCCCACAATCAGATGCACCAATCATCAGCTCCAGTCCCGACAGCTAGGGGTTTGACCATTGGAACTCCGAGGCGGGCGGCCTCAGTGACGTCGGTTCAACATTCGACCCCGACGTACCCGCAGCAGTAGAAGCAGAAGCAGACTTCCGCGATGGGATGTTCTCATTACGGGAAGCCAGGGTACGTGGTAGCAGATTGTCGCAGGGCACAGGGATTGTGCCTGGCTTATGGAGCGACAGATCACAAGATAGGAGCCTGCCCGAATAGGGGTAGTTCGTCCTCTTCCAACCTAACCAGTCCATCGGTTAGGGGACCAGCACCTATGCAGCAGCAGCAGTACCCGAGGCCATTGTTGCCCCAGGCCCAGGCATTTCAGCAGCAGAACCAGCAGCAGTAAGCCCAGACCCAAGTGCAGAGCAGGCAGAGAGGTTTCCAGCAGAGAGGACCCGCAGCCAGAGGACAAGGTCAGGCAATGATGATGGCTATGGAAGAGGAGGTTGCACTAGGTGAGGTAGTGGCAGGTACTATTCTCGTCAACTCCTCTCCAACATCGGTATTATTTGATTCTGGTGCATCGCATTCATTCATGTCTGTACGATTCGTAACACGGATAGGATTGGAGCCTGAGTCATTATCAGTGAGGCTCAATATACTTACTGGTAATGGTCTTGTGGGAGTAGATCAAGTGTTTTCCTCGTGTCGGATCATAGTTAGCGGTAGAGAGTTCCCCGCTAGATTCATAGAGTTCCCTATGGCAGACTATGATGTAGTCTTAGGCATGGATTGGTTGAGAAACCAGTATGCTAGGATAGACTGCCACATTGGCAGGGTTGTTTTCAGCATTCTAGGCGATCCAGAGTTCTCATTTTCCAGAGGCACAGTGGAGCCATCTTTTCCAGTATTGCGGATGGCAGTAGCAGCAGTACAGTTACCCAGGATAGTTAAAGAGTTTCCAGATGTCTTTCCAGAGGAACTTCCAGGGATGCCGCCAGAGCGGGAGATTGAGTTCACTATAGACTTGATCCCCGGGACAGTACCAGTATCAGAGCGAGTCTACAGGATGGCGCCTTCAGAGTTGGAGATTTTGTACAAGATAATTGAAGAACTGAGGACCAAGGGATTCATTCATGCAAGTAGATCGCCTTGGGGAGCCCCGATGCTTCTTGTGAAGAAGAAAGGTGGAACGTCCAGGTTATGTGTAGATTATCATACCTTGAACTCGATGACAATCAAGAACGGATACCCTCAACCGAGGATAGATGACTTGTTTGATCAACTCAAGGGGGCTTCAGTGTTTTCGAAGATAGACTTACGGTCAGGATACCACCAGATCAGAGTCAAAGAGCAGAACATTCCAAAAACAGCATTTAGATCGAGGTATGGGCATTGGGAGTTCCTTGTTATGCCCTTTGGAGCGACCAATGTGCCGGCCGTATTCATGGACCTCATGAATCGTATTTTCATGCCTTACTTGGATCAGTTCATGATCGTGTTCCTAGATGACATTCTGGTCTACAGTAAGAGCGAAGCAGAGCATGAGCAGCATCTCAGAATTGTCCTTCAGACGCTTAGGGAGCATCAGTTGTACGCCAAGTTCAGTAAATGTGAGTTCTGGCTCGATCGCATTTCGTACTTGGGTCACATCATTACCCGAGAAGGAGTGAAAGTAGATCCCCAGAAGATTGTGGCTATCGAGACGTAGCCAGTACCTAGCTCAGTAGCAGAGGTTTGCAGCTTCCTTGGATTAGCCGGCTACTTCCGGCGATTCGTTTTAGATTTTGCAAGGATTTCGGCGCCGATGACCCAGTTGTCCCGCAAGGATGTGCAGTTTGCTTGGACAACAGAGTGTCAGGAATCATTTAAGAAGTTGAAGCGAGGTTTGATAACGGCTCCCATTCTCACCCTTCCAGATGGGACCGAAGGAATCACAGTTTATTGCGACGCTTCAGGCAGAGGATTGGGGTGTGTCTTGATGCAGCATGGGAAGATAATATCTTATGTATCACGTCAACTTCGTGATCATGAGAAGAATTACCTGACCCACGACTTGGAACTGGCAGCAGTAGTGTTTGTACTTAAGTTGTGGAGGCACTACTTGTACGGAGATAGAGTGGAGATATTTACTGATCACAAGAGCCTGAAGTATGTTTTCACCCAGAAGGACCTTAACATGCGGCAGAGAAGATAGCTCGAGCTACTGGTGGACTACGATATGGATTTGCAGTATCACCCAGGGAAGGCCAACGTTGTAGCAGATGCGTTGAGCCGGAGAGCCGGAGTTTATTTCCTAACGGCACAACCAGAATTATTGGCAGATCTTCAGAAAATGGGAATTAAAGTGGTTCTTCCTACCAACGTGGCGTTAATGGCCAGTCTACAGGTTCAGTCCAGCATAGTTAAGAGGATTCGGAGAGCGCAGTCAGCAGATTCCAAGCTTCAGCGGCTCAGAGCAGAGTGTAAGGCAGAAAGAAGGCCAGAGTTATGTATCCATGAAGATGGTACACTTCGACATGGCACTCGTCTTTGTGTACCCAGTGGAGATATCAGACAGGAGGTCATGGCCGAAGCTCACAGTTCACAGTATTCTATTCATCCCGGTGGCACGAAGATGTACCGAGATATTCGTCAGCACTTCTGGTGGAATAGTATGAAAAGGGAGATAGCCCGGTTTGTCTTTCGGTGTTTGGTTTGCCAGCAGGTTAAGGCTGAACATCAGAGGTCCGCTGGACTTTTTCAGCCCTTGCCGATTCCAGAGTGGAAGTGGGAGCATGTGACCATGGATTTTGTGACTGGATTGCTTAGATCCCAAGCTGGTCGAGATGCTATTGGGGTTATAGTTGACAGGCTCACGAAGGTGGCTCATTTTCTTCCATTCAGAGTTAGTCAGTCGACGGCTCAGCTAGCAGAGATGTATCTCAGGCAGATTGTCAGGCTTCAAGGTGTGCCCGTCAGTATCACCTCGGACCGAGATTCAAGGTTTATGTCACACATTTGGCGCAGCTTGCAAGAGAGTTTGGGAACTCACCTTCAGTTTAGCTCAGCTTATCATCCGCAGACAGATGGCCAGTCGGAATGCACAATCCAGACTCTTTAAGATATGTTGAGGTCTTGTATCCTTGACTTCGGTGGTTCATGGGGGTATCACCTGTACCTTGTAGAATTCTCGTACAATAATAGTTTCCAGGCCAGTATTCAGATGGCTCCTTTCGAGGCCTTATATGGCAGGAAGTGCAGATCTCCGCTAGCATGGGACGACATCGGAGAGAGGCAGATGCTTGGCCCAGAAATGATTGCCCAGACAGTTGAAGTGGTCAGAAGAATCAGAGATCGTCTTCGAGTGGCCCAAGATCGCCAGCACCATTGGACCGATGCTCATCGACGTCCCTTAGAGTTTGCTATCGGCGACCATGTATTCCGTAGGATCTCGCCTAACCGCGGCGTTATTCACTTTGGCATACGGGAAAAGCTTAGTCCTAGGTATATAGGGTCGTTCGATATCCTGGAGCGAGTAAGAGATGTATCCTATCGTCTCGCTCTTCCGCCGTCGCTAAGTGAGGTGTATGATGTATTCCATGTGTCCCAATTACGATGGTACATCCCGGACCCGAGCCATATCCTGGACCATTCGGAACTGGTTGTTGGTACCAACCTTTCGTATGAGGAGAGGCCCGTGTCTATATTGGACCGGAGAGAAAAGATACTCAAGAACAAGACTATTAGCTTAGTCCGTGTTGCTTGGGGTCATCACTCTCTAGGTGAGTCAACATGGGAGCGTGAGGACGACATCCGATCGCGATATCCGGACTTGTTTGACTCGTAAGGTATAATGTCTTCCTTATGCCTTATGCCCTCCATCCCTTGCTTGTATGTATGATTGTTTGATTGTTTGCTTAGTGTAGCTTATTTGTGAATAGTATAGCTGGCTCTTACATCTCTAAGCATCTTGATTTAAATTTCGAGAATGAAATTTTTTTAAGGTGGGTAGAGTTGTAATGCCCGTATTTTGGGATACGTATTTTGATTAGGCTTATATGTATTTCGGACCTGTATTTTATTTTCTCGGATTCTGGCATGTAATTGTGTTTTGGTATAACTTGCGGATTCTAGTTTTTTCGTAAAATAGGTTTTGGACCTGACGTGGTTTTATTTTATGGAGAAGGAATTGGTTTGGTTTGGTTTGGTTTGCATTGGACTACCTTAGCTAACCTCCACCCTCAACACAACACACCCTCCCTCATTAAAACCCTACCTAACTTTCTCTCTCCTCATAACTTCCATTGATTTTCTTCATCTTCTTCTTCCTTCCTCCACCAACACCATAGGCAAGTGCACCTTGCCACCAAATAAGCACCCCATTTTATTTTTCCATTAGCTAGATTAGGCCATGGTGAACAACATTAGAACTTGACATTTTATGATTTGGAGTCTCCATTTTTCTAGATATAAGTTTTAACCATTTTCGGATTTTCTTGGTTTTGATCTATTAGACTTAGATTTTTGCTTGTTTTGAGTCTTCCATGTGGAAGAGAATTCAATTTTACACAAGTTAGAACTTTGAAAATCCAAATTTTGTTTTGATTTGGCTAAGTTATGAGATTTGGAAATTTTGGTGATTCTTGGGGTTTCCCTCGGCCTGATGGAGAAGATGACCCTCGGCCAGCGCTCTTTAGCGCAAGGTCATGCGCATGCGCAGTTCGACCCTAGCACAATCTAACCCCAGCGCAACCCACTTGCCCATGATGGTTTGGTTTTATTCCTTGGACTTGGCTTCTCTTTTGTGGATTGGAGTCTTGAGATCTTGTTCTAGCAACACGACTGTCTTGACCCAACACGGCCTGGCACGATTTTCGGTATTTTGCTTATGACTAGTACGATTTTTGTGATTTCTGTGATTTATGATTCTAGTACTTTCTGATCTCCTTAGTAGTGACCCGATGGGGTGCGCCCTTAACTTGTAACCTGTGATTCATAATTAATTTTGGTACTGGATAACTTGATATTGGCCCGTGGCGGCACACTCCTGACGTGTAACTTGTAACCTGACTTGTAACTTGACTTGACTTGATGCTGTTGCGATGGCTAACTTGACTCATATAATCAACTCTGACGCCGTGGGTGTTCACTCTTGCTGCCTTGTGCAATCCACTTGTCTTGTCTCGCATCATGTCTAGGACGTGACTCCCTGGTTACCACGGTCAGGGATTCATACTTAATATGGATTAGGCTAATGGCTAGATCAAACTATAGTTCATGGAGAATTTCCAGTCACAGGCGATCTCGTTATCTGGGCGCTTTTAAACGGACTTGTAGCCTGCCAACGAGTAGGGCACATTTCCAGCACACTGTCATGTGTTGCACCCTTTAAGTCACCTACGGGTATATCGTCTCCTGGGCGATGTACCCAACCATACTCTCAACCCGCGGAAGGATAACTGGATAGTCTACAGGGCTTGGGACTGGGAATTTCTCAATTTGCATCTTGCTAGTAATTAGGCTTGTGATAACCCTAGTTAGTTAAAGTAGTAAGCCGTAGTATTTGCTTGGCCGCTTGTGAATGGATGGTGTCCAGCCTTGTCTAAGTCTCGTCTAGTCCCTGTACCTGGTGCTCCTATACATGATTGTTTTAATTATCTTTAACAATAAATGGGTAGAGACAAGGTGCTATTCAGGCGAAGGGTTACAACCCCTGTCCTTGTTTGGTTTACGGGTTATAACCTGGCTCCCGGAATGGTTCCACGTCCCTAGTCGTTTATTGTCCTGTCGTATTCCTTATTACTTGTACTTTTTTTCCATTTTCTTATGTTCTGATATGCTAGCTTTTGTTCTTATTTCATGGCCTCCTTTGTGGCACTTGCTCTTTCCGGGGTTTGACCCAGCTGGTTTTGTGTGGCCAGATTTCGAAGCAGCACCCGAGGATCTACCGAACTTCCAGTCCAATGGTGGCGACTAGAAGGAACCCGGGCTACGAGTGGGTTTTCTATTTTGTTTCACTCACTACATTGTAAAATTATTCTTTTGAGGCGTTTAGCCAACAAGCACTTGTTAGCTCGGTTGTACCTTTATTTACTGTCTGCCTACGGGCCGTAACATGATTGACAAATCCTAGGATTGATCATGTATTGACTAAAACTCTTGCTAGTCTTGACATTTTGTACGACTAGCTTCATGATCATCCGAATATGTAATGTATGGGACGCCTTACTATTGTATATTTGGTGCCCTGATATCTTGTAACTGTTACTACTTGCTTGTGATTGAGACAATAGGCTTGTTTATGACCATAGGAGACTGTTGGCTTGTAGTTAAACCCTTATGTATCTAGACAGCCGTGACCGTATAGCGAGGTGGGTTGCACTTGAATATACGTAGCTGGCTATGTATGCCCCCGCTCTCCAGTATTCTGGTTCTGGGGCGTTACACCATGGCGATCCTATTTTAGCCAGAGAGCCCATCCATTGGAGGGATGTTCTTAAACTACATTCACTTAGAACGGTTAGGCTACCTTATCCGTTAGGTATAGGTACTTTTGGTTTGGGTATTTATATCTGATTGTGGCTTGTAACATTAACTTGTCGCAGACTAGTTTGCCACATCTTGTCATTGTTTGGTTGTAGGTGTGGCTCACTACTCCGATGAGAAGGTACTGAACCTTATTGTGGTCCGTATGCCATATTGGATTTATGGCATGGAAAGATGCTTCATCCTGGATTAGGGTGCCATCTCCTGTCCTTGTTTGGTTGGAAGGATGGTACCCTAATTCAATGGTGGAGTATTGGACCGTATTATAATCTAATTGACTTATTTATTGAGCAGTTTATATTCAGTATTATTGCATGATATTATGTGCCTTGTTACGTCTCTCTAAGGACCTGATGATCTCTCCAAGTTTGTGTTCTCGTCTTCCCGCAGGTATTCTAGCCGAGGTCGTGATCTTCTCATTTCCTTCGAAGATGACATATTGTGGATCTTCTTTGCTGCTCTCGACAAATCATTCCATTTGCCATGTATTACTTTTCTTGTAATTAGTTTGTAGTGGATCTGTCTCCAACTAGCTACATGTAAAAAGACAAATTTTTTACTTATTTCTATAAAAACTTGATTCTTTATTTTGTGGATGAGATTAGTTATCATGGTGTTACTGCATTTTATAGCTTACATATATTTATTATACGACTGGCATGTCTACGTTTCTAGTCCTTCGTATTTTGGGACTAGGGCGTTACACGTCCACTCAAAGGAAATATGGACATGGTAGGCACGTCTTCGCTAGGGTATAAAATGACAATTCAGTGGTATTATGGACGTGAAATGTTTTCTAGGGAGTTATGACAACACGAGGTCAACATAGAAGAGACGACTACTCAGAGGTGATATGGACATAGTAGACATGAACTTTGCTAGGGTGTAGGAAGAAAACTTAGAGGTGATATTGACGTGAATTATTTTTCTACTGGGGTGAAGTATAGAAGGGGTAAATTCCTTTAACAGAATCCATGAATACCCACAGGGGATGTGCGAGCCTATGCTGGTTTGAAACTCAGACATAGTATTTCTTCAGGAACTTATCGTTGATTGGCATCGTTAGCAAGTCGCCGTTGGGTTTGACCAGTCGGTAGGCACCATTGGAGTAGACCGTCTCTATGATGAATGGTCCCCCCCACTTGGGCTCGAACATCCCAGCCGTCTTGTGAGTTATTATCATCGACCTTCGAACTGATAAGACAAGGTCATCCGCTTGGAATGTTCTTTCCCGGACTTTCTTGTTGAAGGCCCCGAAAATCTGAGCTTGGTAAAGCTTGATTCGTTGTTGATCTGGCAGACTTTTTTCATCCAACGCTTCTAACACTTGTAGCCGCCGTTGTTAATTGTCTTTTTCAGTCAGCTGGTTGGTGATAGCTATCCGTAAGGATGGTTTCTAGATCTCCAAGGGAAGCACTGCCTCGCTTCCATAAATAAGAGTGAATGGCGTGTTGCCCGTGGATGTTTGAACGGTAAGCCCACAGACATTCGTCGAGCTTCTCATTCCAATCATGCTTATTAGAAGAAACGACTTTCTTAAGTAGCTTGTCGATACTTTTGTTGAACGCTTCGGCTAGTCCATTCGCTGCAGGATTGTATGCCGTTGATGCCACATTATGTATTCGATTTTTATCGCAGAACCGATGGAAAGCGTGGCTCACGAACTGAGGACCATTATCGTGGATGATCCTTCGAGTAACGCCGAAGCGGTATATGTAGCTCCCCTTCCCAAATTTTTTTAAAATATTTTATTATTATTTATTTTAATTAAATGTGATTTTTGGAATTTTATAAATAATTAATTAGTTATTTTTACGGTAGGGGACTTTAGCCACAGTTGAGTTTCGAAGTACCAGACAACTAGGAATCGTGGCACGGATAGTGCAGTGGGGTGCCTTGACTAGAGTTTCAGCCATGACAAGGAAGGCCGAGCCATAGTGATGTCCTAACTAGAAAAACCAGGCCAAGTTGCGACTTAACCTCTAAAGACGTTTTAATTATTTAATATTTAGATTATTAATTTTTAGAAGACTCGGTCTCACCAAACTGACCCGAACCCAACCCAATCCTATGTAGGCTCGTAGTGAGACCAAAGGCGTCCATATAGACGTATGTCGTGTCACTATTCTAATTTAGTGACCCGATAGCCGATTTCACAAAGGTGGTTGTATAAATATATATATATTATAAGTTCTTAATATTAAATAATGTTCTGTTGATAATATAGTAAATATTTGTCCTTAACAAATATGTTGGACCTTATAGGAATTATCTAGGTTATATATACTTGTATATATATAGAAGCGTGTTTATAATATATGGCAAATTAGGCTTTTATATATATAAAATATCATTATATTTGATTTATGTGAATTTTTAGTATATAGAATTAAGTATATTGTATTTCTATATAAATTGTATTTAGAATATTTTATTCCTTATATTTGAATGTATACATGTTTGTGTATATATATAAATACTCGTATACATGTAGATGTACATATATAAATATACGTATATGTATATATATATATATATATATATATATATATATATATATATGTATATATATATTTTTATATATATATATATATATATATATATATATATATATATATATATATATATATATATATATCTATGTATCTAAAACTATATATATATATATATATATATATATATATATATAAATAAAAAATATATAAAATAAAAAATATATATAAAAATAAAAATATATATGTATATATATATATATATATATATATATATATATATATATATATATATATATATATATATATATATATATATATATATATATATAAAAAAAATATATATATATATATATATATATATATGTATATATATATATTTATATATACATACGTATATATAAATATACGTATGTATATATATATATATATATATATATATATATATATATATATATATATATATATATATATATTTATATATATATATATATATATATATATATATAAAATATATATATATATTTTTTATATATATATATATATATTTTTATATATATATATATATATATATAAAATATATATATATATATATATATAAAAATAAAAATAAAATATATATATATATATATATATATATATATATATATATATATATATATATATATATATATATATATATATATATATATATATATATATATATATAGTTTTAGATACATAGATATAAGTAAATATATATATATGGGTGTATATTAGCATGTATATATAGATAAATTATATATGTGTGTATTTATATTTAAATATATATATTACATACAAGTGTATATGTGTATGGGTGTATATATATAAATATAGGTATATGTGTAGGTATATGGAAATATATACATATATATGTAGATTTATATATACAAAGAAATATATACAAAGAAATAGAAAAAGATAAAGAGGATCCCAGCCCAGCCTTCGGCCCTGGCCCAGGCCCGAGCCCAGGCCAGCACAAACCAGCCCTCTCGGGCTGCAGACTAATCCCCAACCCCGAGCCCAGCTAGGGAGCCAGGCCCGACCCCCTGTTCGGTTACAGAATAGCCGCGAGTATATGGTATATAACGATGAGATGGGGAGAGAAAGAATGCGACACGCACGGAAACCCTAATTCTATCGCGCGTCGCCACCACCCACCTGGGTGCACCCCCGCGTACGCGTACGTGTCACTGACGACCACCGTCGGCCGGCAGAACCGCGCCGCCGTGCGGCAAACAGCAGTAGCGTTTGCAATAATAACAGCAGCAGTACGGCGAGGGCGCGTTTTTACATCGCCGTATCTTCGTCGTCTAGCAGTCATTTTTCGATTCGACTTCTCAGGTTTGTCGACAACCCTACCAACATCATACCCCAATAAATAGATCGGAATCAAACCTCTCACGTCCCATGGAAAATCGGACAAAGGTTCAATAAATAACTGGCACAAAATAGAACACAATCCAATCCCCGACCACAAATTAGAAGGAAATTTCCTGCCAAACCATCACCAGTTTTAAAATTGTGTTTAAAGTGATTTATAGACGGCTTATATGAGATTATAACCCATCTTACAGAATTTGAAATCATTGAATAACCAGCAAGAGAATAGATTTCAAAGTTAGAGAAAAACTGTTTTAAAAATAATACAATTTCTGAAATTTTCCCCGATACGGGGTCCGTCCCGACAAACCGGACGACTTGGTCGCGCACTATATGCATCGAAAGACGCGTATTGATGTTGCCGACGTGTGAAAACTGACGGAACCCAATTTCATTGCATGTACGCGATGAAATCGGTACGTATCCGTCAAGATACCCCCGTATCGACGCTTTGCAAACTTGACCATAACTTTGTGCACGCTCATCAGATCGATACAAAACTTATTCCAACAGGACCGTATCATTTTTTCTGGTCTTGTACGCCAAGTTTGGTCCAATTCTGAGATAGTTGATTGGATCGCCGTTTTGCGGGCCCCACAGTCCGACTCAACGGGTGATTTTGTGCACGGTCCGCCGGAATCCAACTCTGGACATACGGTTGGGTTCGTATCAGAAAACTGGACCTGTTGACATATAGTTTGATGACTTTAGAGATCGTTGACTCTGGCACGCTTTTTGGTACAAAGCGGGTCCAACGACGGACACCGTTTTGACCCAAAATTACTGTTTTGCCCCTGTATCCAAAATTGGACTTAAGGACAGGCAATCATACCTAATTTGACTATTCTGAAAATGGTGGTTATATTTATTTCAGCATCTGGAGACTTCTGCATGTGTTGACTGATTGTGGCTCACTGAGTAGTATTGTATTGCCGATTTCTCTAGCTAAGGACCTCAGACAAGTGCACTTTCTGATTGCTTTCGATTCATAGTAGTCTTTTCATTTCATGTTTATACATATATCTTGCTGCTTGTTGACACGATCGTCACACGGAGTAGTCGGGAGGGGAAATATCTTAGTAGACACGTGGACTACCCAGAACTATCCTCTGTGTCTTTCATAGAGAATAGCAACTGCACACGACACGTGCAGGGTGCCAGATTTACCCCCTAGCCGTTCACATGTTGAAACGAATATTTTACACCACATAGGTAGTTTTATTTTATTTGTTTTCCTTGTCTTCTTCCCTACCTGCCATGTCATCAGTACTTTCTAGTTTCATATCTCATATGTTATTTTTATGTCTTGTTAATTCTATTGTGTTCTCACATTGCCGTCGGTTTATGTACTTGTTCCATTCCTGACTCGAAACCATCATTTTTCAGGTTAGCTGTAGCTTTACTTAGCTTTGGAAGATACGGTGTACTTGCAGACAAAAACCTAGAAATAGATAGCGTTTGTATCATTTTCATTAATTGTGAGAACTTTGTATCTTCTTTAAATATAAATGTAGTAACTGTTGTAATAAATTTAGAAATGTGAATGAGCAATATTTGTTAATCTTTTTGTGATTTTGAGCTTCATGGCCATGACAGCGTTCTACCGCCGACTATGCGGCGTAGGCTGGCTTGGACACATCTCGTATCCGAAAAGCGGGTGCGGGTCGTGACAGTATATGACGTGATGCTTGACAAAACTGATCACGTTTACAATTTTTACCTCGGCCAGAGGTACTGATCCCGTCCACTTAGAAAAGTAGTCAATGATGGCAAGTATGAACCAGTATCCTCTAGAGAATGGTGGGCTGATTGGCCCTATGATATCCATTCTCCGTGCTTCAAACGGCCAGAAGACCGTCGTGGGGTGCAGGAACTCCGAAGGCCGATGGATGAAGTTAGCATATAACTGACACACCCAGTACTTCTTTACGTAATCAACAATATCTACCATCATAGTAGGCTAGTAGTAGCCCATACGGCACAATCGGTCTTGTAACTTAGGACCAGGCTGATGGGCTCTGCAAGTGCCATCGTGTGCCTCCTTGAGTGCTTTTTGTGCTTCTATCTTGGATAAACATTGCTGGAGAAGCCCGTCGTATGAATGACGATACAACATCTTGGTAACTGTGTCGTAGAAGAACCAGAGAGAGCATCTCTTGACAGAAGTAGCTTCCTTCGGGTCATCGGGTAGGATCCGGTAGACTGCATAGTCGATGAACGAAAAATACCAATCCCGAACGTCCACATTAGTGTCTATTTGTACTGAGTAACTCAGACACGTTTGTAGATTGTTCTTCAAGCAAACCAGTTCCCAGTCCATTACTGTGATGGTATATTAGGTTCCCACTGGAGCTGCCAAAGAAGCGGCGAGGCCAGCGAGTGCGTCGACCTCCTAGTTCTGCAACTGAGGTACATGTTCTATAAAGAACCCTGTGAAGGTAGAGATGATATCGATTGCCGTTTGGTGGTATGGAACCAAATCTTCATGCCCGACTTAATATTGTCCCCGAACCTGGTTGATAATCAATTTCGAGTTGCCATAAGCTTCGATGCAGTCAACCCTTAACTGTTTAGAGAGTTGGAGTCCGATAATAAGAGCGTTATACTCGACGACATTATTGGTGCATGACTCCATGAGAGAATATGCCCGATTGATGACCAAGCCGTCGAGAGTGATGAGGACCACTCCGACCCCTACGATGATCTCGTCTTTGGGCCCTGTTCTTGAAGCACCGTCAATGAACATATGCCAAACCAAGTTATCTGAGATGGCATTGGACTCTAGGACTTCATCAGCGATGTCGTCATAGAGCTTTGATGTCTCTGGCATGGGGTATGCTGCTAGGAAGGCGGCCAATGCTTAGCCCTTCACTGCCTTTTGTGGGACGAACACCATGTCATAAGGAGTCAAAAGTATCACCCCATGGGGCTAACCATGAGTTCAAGGCCCCTGGCTTGGTTATGAGGACCCTAAGGGGGTTGATTTGGGAGATGACGCGGATCGTCTATCAGGCCACATAATGATGCATCTTCTGGATGGCGAAGAGCAGGGCAAGACACTCTTTTTTGATGGGATTATACCGATGCTTGGCCCCAATCATGGTCCTGCTAAGGTAGTAGATAGCCTGTTCGTGGCCTTCATTGCTCCTCTGGGCTAACAAAGCATCGAGAGAATGGTCCATAGCTCAGACGTATAGCAGGAAGGGTCTCCCTACGACTGTTGCTACTAGTACTGGTGGACTAGTGAGGTACTGTTTAATGTCGTCGAACGTGCGCTGACATTCTTCTATCTAGACGAAAGAAACCCCTTTCTTCATCAGTTTGGTAAATGGTTGACCTCTACCAAAGAGATTTGCTATGAATCTTCTGATATATGCTAAGCCCCCTTGCAGGCCTCGGAGCTCGCGGAGATTATTCAGAGGAGCCATGTCCAAGATCACCTTAGTCTTCTCAGGGTCAATATGAATACCCTTTGTTGTAACGATAAGGCCCAAGAATTTGCCACTGGAGACTCCCAGAAATGACTTAGTTGGGTTTATCTTCAGTTGATGTGTTCGCATTAAGTTAAAGTCTGTTATCAAGTCGTCCAAGTGATCGGATTTCTTTTTTGCTTTTGATGGCAGTGTCATCAACGTAACATTCTATCGTCTTTTCGAGATGTTTGCGAAATATGGTGCTCATTTCTTGCTGGTATATTGCTCCCACATTCTTCAACCCGAAGGGTGTCACTATGTAACAGTATATCCCTTTTGGAGTCCAAAATAAAGTATGCTTCTCATCCTCGAGAAATATCTTGATTTGGTTGTAGCCTGAGAAACCATCCATTAAGGACATACACTCGAAGCCACAAGTGTTGTCGATCATCACGTCGATGATCGGGAGGGGAAACTCGTCTTTTTGGTAGGCCGAGTTGAGATCCCTGAAATCTATGCAGACCGAAATTTTTTCATTCTTCTTAGTGACTGGAACAATGTTGGCCACCCAATCTGTGTGTTGTTTTTTGCGAATAAAGCCACTCTCTAGGAGTTTGTCGACTTCTTCCTCGATAGAATCCATGTTGTTGGGGCGAAAATGCCGCTGTTGTTGTTTGACAGGCTTAGCATCGGATAGGTTGTTGAGACGGTATAGGACGTCTTTTGGGTCTAAACCCGGCATATCTTCATATCTCCATGCAAAGACATCGATGTATTCTCGGATAAACTGGATCAGAGATTCTTTGTCTTCCCCTGTCAAGCTTCTGCTAATGAAGATGGGTTTAGGGGAAGCTTCATCTCCTAGCCCGACTTCGATGACTTGGTCTTCAGTGGGAGGTTTGCGCTGTTCGAAGCACCATTTCCATTAGGATCCCAGGCGTTGAGCCAAGGGTTCATCCTCAAAGTATTTAGGTATTTGGTCTTCATCCTTGACTTGGGGATCTGCAGAGACCATATTAACGAATAATATCTTCTTAAAGGCCTGATTGATACTGGTATCAGGGTCTCAGGTTGAGGAATCAGAGAAGTGTGAATGCATTATGGCCTCCAGCTCTCCGAAGTTGTTTTGGGACTTTCGCTTTGGAGCACGAAGTCGCAAGGAAAGGCATTCTCCCTTTTCATAGTTCAGTCCTCTGTCACTGTTCAGGTCGTAACCTATTTTCTGGATGAGATTTTTGGCTTGAGTAGTGTAATGGTAGAGTTGCATCTTACAGTTATCGGGTTTCGGTTCTGTCGGTGCCAATCGTTGAGGATGCTCCAATCGGCCGAAGATGATGGGTTCCTCCTCTTTTTTCCTTGTTGGAACTACGATGTAGGCGTCTTAAGATGAGACAACTCGGCTTACGAGGTTGGCGGTTATCACTTGTGTTTGCAGCATGTATAGATCATTGTCTAAGAAATACCTAGTGTTCCATTGCGCACAAGAGTAATTTAAAGACAACTTCCTATTAATGAAATAAAAAAATTTATCTCGAGGGATTATATCTTCTAAAGAATATACTTCGATATTGGCGCATATGTAGTCTTTCAACTCTTCATCCGTGAGCACCAGGGCTGTTGCGGGAGAAGATGGAGGACGTTTCCCCTTCATCTTGACTATCAAGGGGGCTGCAGTCGGAGGTTCGTGTGACCTCAAAGTTGGCTTCAGAGCCTTTCGGGGAAGCCTTATTTGCATAGGCTCTTGGCTATCCTCTAACATGACCGAGGATGATCTAGTCGGAGCTTTATCTCGAAGCTTGATGACGAGAGGGACTGATGTCTGGGGTGATTTCCCCCTCAATCAAACCCTCAATGGTTCTTCAGCAATAGCAGCGTTTTTTGTCTCATCGTCGATATTATTGGCGTCATCGTCCTATGGGACTGATTTGTACAGATCTGCATCTATATATTATAGTTCGAGCCCTCGGAAGCAATCGATGTCAGCGAACTCGGTCTTGATAGTCCCGTCGCTGGCCATATACTTCATACACTGATGGAAAGGGAGGGCACGATCATGTATTCATGAATCCATGGTCGTCCCAACAGCATGTTGTAGTTTATATCGGCGTCAATGATGTAGCAAGCAACGTCAGTCTGGAGATCGCCTATTTGGCATTTCAGGCGGATCTTGCCCAGGGTTCACTTTTTCCAGCATTAAAATTGTTGATTGTAGTGTTCGACGCAGTTAGCCGATGCATTGGGATCCCCAAAGCTTTAAGTAAACTTCGAAGGATGATGCTGAGCGAAGAGCCATGGTCGATGTGGATGCGATCGACCTTAATGGCACCAACGTACCCTGTATAGTACATGAGTTAGTTGTGCCGATTATTTTCAGTAGCATGTCCTGCTGACTGAAGGTGATGTTAGGGATCACCTCGACCACTCTATAACAATGTGGACATTCAGCCAGGTTCTCCTTGGGCGGTTGCACCTGAGTGAGGAAGGAGTCGACATTCTTAAACCTTTGCTGAGGGCAACTCGAGTCTCTTTGGAGAGACGGAGAAGCTCGAAGAGTGATAGTCAAGCCGGAGTGTTGGCCAGCTGTGCTAATATGTCAAAATTGTAGGGCTTGATTAGCCCTTCTACAGAGTATTTTCTCAGAGGTTTGTCAAAGTAAACCTTCTTCAGCTTCTGTTTATCTACAGCAGGCACTTGAGATGGACCCGCTTTCGATGTATCCGGGGTATTGGGCGTGACGGACAGAGGTGTCTCTTCCTCTGGAGCATAGTTCTCTTCTCGTCGGTGAGCCGAGCGAGTGGTACCAGGGTGTCATCTGTTGTCTTATAGATCATGTGATATGACTAGACCTTCTTTTCCTTGACCGAGCAGGATGTAGGCGTCATTATGTCTGGACTAAGATCAGGATGGATCCACATAACTTCACCTCGCGACGTTGGAAATGGAATGAGCCCCTGAGCATTGTCACGAGCTGGTGGAAGATTGATTACTTCCATTGTCGCCCTTGGAATGGGAACTACGCCATCTTGCACCTCTGTGGTTGGAAAACTTACGAATTGGAGAGTAACCATGTTGGCAGTAACAGTCTTCTCCTCATAGTCAAGTGAGATAACTTTGGCGTCGATGAAATGCGGGATCTGTCTTTCAATACATAGCAATCACGTGTTAAATGGTGGACATACTGATGATAGTGGCAGTACTTTGGGTTGTCCACTTTTTGTACTTTATCGGGGCACTTTGGCGGTGTGAGTGAAAGCTTACCGTTCTTCGTTAACATATCAAAGTGTTCTAGCGTATCTTCATCATTGAAGGAGTAGGTTTCCTTCGGCCTCTGCGCTTCCGTAGGCTTCGGGTTCGCTAATGACGAACCTTTTGAAATGTTGATGGTCATGACTTGCTTCCCTTTTCTGTCTTTGGGGTTGCTGCTAGACGAGCGCCTCCCTTTGTCTTCGAGAGAAGGAAAGTTTAGTTCCAGGAGCTGTGCATCTTTGGCCTTTCTTTGTGCCACATCCGCCTCTGTAATGAAAGGCATCCATTCTGTGCAAGGAGCACTGTGCCACAACTTGATTGCAAGAAGCATGTTCTTGCGACATAAGTCCATAAGCATGGGCTTGGGTATACTAGGAGGTAACTTCAGAGCTTTCCAATGGAAGCGCTCAATGTATGCACGTACATGCTCTTTCTCCTTCTGGACGATGTCCATGATAGTCGACATCGTCATGTCCATTCCTCCTTCATAGAATCAATTAAGGAATAGAGTCTTGAAGTCTTCAAACGATATAATGCAATTGTTCAGAAGAATGTAGAACCATTCGTAGGCCACCCCCTGGAGGGCTCTTATGAATAGGTTGGTGAGAAGAGCGTCGTCCTTCGGTAGATGCCCTGTTACTGAGACGAAGTGCCTCAAGTATCGTCAGGGAGACTCCTTCCCATCAAAGGGCGTGAGCATCTGCAGATTGTATTTGGGAGGATAGATCACATTATCCCATTCGGTAGATATAGTTGCCGAATCCCCATCTTTTGGAGTGCTGTTCGCTTTTCTTTGGCATCATAGCGAGCGTATAACTCCTGAACGGCCAGCTGCATCTCAATTGACATTACAGGTCCTGTTGTCGACGGAGTAGACGATGACGGTGCTGATTGGTTCACGAGGGAAAGCGCATTGGATCCACCGTTAGCTACTGGGTCAAGTGCAGGAGTGGAGGAAGTAGAGTCAACCTCTCTTTGTCTCCAGGATGACAGAAGCTAGAGACTGCAGAGTAGTATTTAACGTGTATAGGTTCGTCTCGAGAGCTTCTATACGTTTCAGCTGACTAGAGCCTTCGCTGCTTTCTGCGTTGTCTCCGTCGGCCATGAAGACGGACATCAATTATGGATGGATTGAAGGGATTGTAGATCTCTCGCTCTCCGGCTCGGACGCCTGAGTTTCGTCGTCTTTAGGATAGACTGGAAGGTTACAATCATCCTCAGACTCATTATAGTTGCTACTTCCAGTTTGTTGGCTAGCTGTGCCTGCGGAGGCATCTGTGTCATATAATCCTACGTTGGATTGGAATACGGAATTGTCATGAATGGTGGAGGACTGGCCACCCCCAGCATCTGATGTGGCATTTCCTTACTTCAAGGAGCCAGACTTGGCACGCGTGTATTGGAACACACCTGTGCTGGGCACTTTCATCTTGCTACTCCCAGGCCGCTTCTTGGGCTTGTTGGCCGAGGTGGAAGGATTTTTGATAGTTGCTTGAGAGATGGCGAACCCCAAACCGTATTGCATGGTGCAACACGAAGTTCCTCTTCTACCTCGCTCTTCGACCGCGGTCGAGTCCCTGATGTACATCAGCCCTTGGCCGTAATCTTTAGAAAACTGACTGTCTTCTCAGTAGCGATGTAGCTCCTGGTGACAGTAACAGTTGATGGTGATCTGGGTGCAAATATGCCTTGGTTTAGGCCTTCCTTGTGCCGCAGGCTCCTATTCTGCTTCACGCTTGTGGAAAAGCGTTGCGGTCTTCATTCCTGTACTTCTATTGCAAGCACAGAAAAGCTGTACGCACGAGTGAGGATACGGAGATAGCTTCTCTCTTCTTAATTCTTGCACGTGGGACACGCTTGGGTCCTGATCAGAAAGTTGTTGATGAGGTAGACTCTTTCTATGCTTACAAGAACACTGTTCGCGTGAGTCTTTCTTAGTGAAGTATACCCTTTGGCTAGAGTTGTGCATATGAGTGCTCAAGGGACAGCGAGGTTCTACCGGTCAAGGCGTCGAGGCACTCAGACCAGTTTTGTATAGCTTTCCATTGGCTGCACACGTGACTATCAACGTGGGCCTTTGGTCGACTATTGGCATAGCACGTTGGTTGCATAAGGCGCATGTTGCCTTGGATTTCTTCCTACTATCCCGAGAGGGTGCGTAGTATTCAGAATCCAATGTAGTTGTTGACATAGCACTTTGGTCGCGTAGGGCACGTGCTGCCTTAGATCACTTTAAGTTACCTCTAGAAGGTGCGTAACGTTCAGAGTCCAATGTGGCCTTACCTGATGGGTAGGCAATTCTATTCAATATATATCTTCTCGTTGGCACCGCTCCCTCCGTAAGCGGTTGAGCTACTGCGCGCTTCCTTCAGCAATGTGCCTTTGTTAGGCCTACCAAAGGAGAGCCACACTCTTCGCTGCGCTTTCCCGGAGTAGGAATCGAGCGAGGCGGCGTGGCGGCAGTAGCCGAAATCTTTTTCGGGGCTTCGTCGGTCAGGAGGTTCTTGAGCGCAGTCCCCTCCGTCATGCTGTTCGTCGCAGCCGCCTTCGGCACCCAGGTGCATCGAGTCTTCTTCGATTTTACAAACCGCTTCAAAAGACTTGACTTCTCCTTAGAAAGGTGATCCTCAAAAGCTTGTTGGTCGAAACATATGATCAACATCTTCTGGAAAGATCCCAGCAAGTTGTTGTCCGATTATGCCACTACCTTCTCGTTGGAGAAGAAGGAAGTCCCCAGCAGCGTCGCTATCTTGTTCGCCATGACTAAATGTTATGCGAATTTTTTGTATTTTAAACATAAAAAGGTATAATTGATTCCTAAACAGGAGATCTACGCACAAATTTTTTGGGAAAGTGTGGCGGTGGAGATCGAGTACTGCAGCGGCTCCTTTACTCCATTGACGATCTGATGATGAGTTCAACTACTTTGGCTTTCTGGTGCTGGTGATTGAAACTCTAGGGTTACCAATCAAGAGGATACCGAAGTTGAAGATTTCAAAAGCCCTTTATCGAAGAAAAACTCCTTCTATTTATAGAGGCTGGAGACACATATGCGATGTGCATTAGGATTTGAGCTGACACGTGGTGGACATTGAGATTTCCCTCTATCGAGATCTCGGGTGGTTATCAACATAACCGAAGAAAAAGACATGTGGCATGTGTCTACTGCTCGAAGTCGTCTATTCAGATGAAGTCGAGTAGATCTTGGATTCCATCACAAAGTTGGATTTTGTTTGATCTTAGGAGGCCATTGGTTTAAACAAACCGATTAGATATGGCCTTTATCCATAAGAGCAAACTTTGTCCATATCTGTGATTTTAAACCAACCGATAAGATACTGGCCTTATCAACAGAATCAACCTCTGTCTTATCTTTAAGAGCCATGGTTTAAACAAACCAATTGGGTGGGACCATGATGTCTGCGCTTCTGGCAAAGCTTCAGTGTTGCTGCTCTTCTGGGCGACGAGTTGATCCTTCATTTGAAGACGACGAAGCCTCTGTACTTCTGGGCGACGAGTAGACTTCTGTTTCGAAGACGACGAAGCCTCTGTGCTTTTGGGCGACGAGTAGGCTGTGCTTCGAAGGCGACGGAGCCTCTGTTCTTTTGGGCGATGAGTAGGCTGTGTTTCGAAGACGACGAACCCTCTGTTCTTTTGAGCAACGAGTAGACGGTGTTTCGAAGACAATGGGGCCTCTGTGGTTTTGGGCGACGGAGTCATCAATGTATCTGATGAAGGGGGGCCGTTGAATAGGCCAAGCTTCTGGTTGAAGCGAAGGCCCTACCCTTCTAAGTCAAAGCGGAAAAATAGGCGTCTGCGCGTCTAAGTCGAAGTGAGGGTGCAGTAAGGGTGCAGTGAGGTGTCTGCGCTTTTGGATCGAAGGAGCTAGCTTTTTGTTGATGTCTTTAAGAGCATTTAATAATTGCCCTTCTTTATGGATGGGTCGGTTGTTCCCTTCTTTAATTACCGCCGTTATTTTGGAGAATTCAAGAAGTTAGTGGCCTAGGACTTAGGAAAATGAACCTATTAAGTGAGATTCATTATGCTGAGCCCTAGGTTCATCCCAGTAATTTGGGAGTCTTTTACCGACGGCCACATGGCCTGGAGTTTGGACCACACTCTCCTTATATAAGGGGGAGTTTTTTTTTCTGAAGAATCGTCTTCCTCTCCAAACGTTATGCTTGATCCTGGCTTCGCTTCGAACGACCATTAGCCTTGTACAAGTCGGCTGATGGTTATGGATCCCTACATTCAAAGAAGCCGTGCCTTTGTAGAAGAACACCTAACTGGTCTTGAGAAGTACCCGAATGTCCACCATAAGTAGTTTGAACCTGGGAGACATCTTGGAGGTCTTCGAGGTCCACACTACGGGGTTAGGATTGGTTTCCCACCCGATGAGCCCTCTGTTGTGCTCTGCCCCGCTCATCAGCGGCTGCGTGCCTTCGTTATGCTCGAAGAGCTACAGAAGCTGATGCGCTTTTGAAAAGAGCCAGCTGTCATGCTGTGGACTGAGTTCTCGCTCGGGCCAATAACTACTTCAGTAGCCATATTGGAGTTTCTCTATCTCTGGCTGTGAAGCGGTTTGCTCTGGTGAGGCTGCACGTTCGAAGGGGGCTAACCATCTTGGGCCATGTGGGAGCAGACTTTGATGGCGAATGTATTAACATCTTCTATCTACAGTCCCTTGAGGCATTGTTTGCGTTTGTACATGACGATCACACTGTAAAGATTAACCCTATTTGTAGATCTTTAAGAGTTTTAAGTTCTTTTTATGTGATCACAGAGAATCTGTAATAGATCCCTGTGTCCATGATTTAATAATTTCTCTTTCATGTAATCATGATGAATCTGTAATAACCCTTGTAGCCATGATTAATAAAATGAACTTTTCTTGAACTTTCCTTGTTTTTGTCACTGTCTTTTCTGTCTACGCGTTTGGTTACCCGCGCTTTTGTGAAGCTGGGTTGGTAGTAAGAATACCTAACTGCGCTTTTGATATCTTGCGCTTTTTCATGCATCTACAGTCATAAAGAGGTCCCAATTCATGCGCCTCTTCGTATTATGCGTGCATGCTATAATAACTTATACAAGCTGAAAGCTATGCGCCCCAGTCGTCCATGCGCCTCTTTTCCACATGTTGTGAACTCATGTATATTACCACCCAATGTACCTAAAATGAGTACATGACATAACATCTCAAGACCTAAGTACTGGGTTTTTTCAAGTACATAAAATAGGTCGAAGAGTTTAGAAACTAACTTTCACATGCACGGACTCTGTTCAGTCGCATAAAAAAGGAAAGGAGGTCATACACCCTTATGGTGATTTGCGTGATATGCTTTGGCACAAGCATTGTAGAAGCTCAAAAATTTTCAACAGAAGTGCGTCGCGCCATTCAAAGATAGCGCGCATTGCTATCTATAAATGGCGCCAGACGTTGAATAGTGCCATCCATCAGATAGCGCCCGACCATGTAGCAAATCTTTCTCGATAAGGCAAAACTTTATGTCATGTCAATCATGATGACTGACAGCACGACAGTTGAGAAGATCCTCTTCTTGAGTTCTGAGCGTACGACGCTCAAGGAGGTTTTTGTCAGATACTCTGTACCAAAGTTGGATCACATAGAATATCAGATATCGCCATACTGTAAAATGCCACTACGTGGCAATCTTTCTCGAGAAGCCAAATCTTACGTCATTTTAGAAAGATCTATCATGGTGACTGTCAGTCACTGTCTCAGCACCATTTACCAAATGGCGCGAAGTGATAAATTTTACAGAGACTCAACTCACAGTGCCATTCGTAGTTGGCGCCAATCAACAAAATGTGCTATTCATCAAACTGGCGCCAATCATCATCCAGAAGCAGTTAAAGATGACATGGCGTGCATGCCACTAATCTCGAAGAACATGCACATGATACTGCCCATGACCAAGCTCATTTCTCTCACAGAAAGCCATGTGTCCTATGCAGTTAAGTTAACCGTTCGCGCCAATGGATGAATCGATACATAGCGCACAAAATAGTGTACAATCAGCATATATTTGTATTGTGCGCCAATCACTGTAATTGTTTGACAATTATTCTAAACTCTATAAATAGAGTTCCAAAATTACTTCTCATTCAATCGACACTTATCATCGACTCTTGGCAAGAATTCTTGGCAGTTATCTATCGCTTCCGTAGCAAGTTCAAGAGCTTTTCTTCTCCAACCTCGCATTGTCCAAGGGATAAAGTGATCATCTTCTGATCAGATTCCTACAGTTGTACTTCCCCAAAATCAAATTGTACTTTATACTTTCTTTCTTAGTTTGTATTTAAGTTTTCTTTAGGAAACTTTTGTTTTTTCAAACATAATGGCGACTCTGCTGTGGACGTCTTTCTCCTCTGATGGAAAAGTGACAACTCAATTCGATGTTGCGTTGGTCGGCATGACGCAGAAGACTTTGGTCGTAGAATTCGACCAAATAGCTTACGAAGAGTTGATTGGCGCCAGGGATGCCAAGCGTGCTACTGCTACTGCTACTGCCAAGAATAGGAAGGCATGTGCTATCTGGACTTCGAAGTCTACACCTGCGCCAACCACTGCTAATGCTTAAAGTAAGGGAAAGCGCCCAATGGACATTCCCCACTCTTTCCCATTCTCGGCTTGATGGCAAGCACACTCGATTGCGCCTTTGTGCTGATCAGTGCTCAAACACTTCTGAACAGAAACTTTACATCTCTTGGTAGAGAAAATCAAAATGATGCCAAGAATGTAAGTCATGTTCAAAGTTCAACTTCTTCTGCCCATAGGCGACGTGCTAAACGCGCGGTGCCAATGCACGTAGAGCAACAAGGCATTCTACCTAATTCGTACCAAACTGGTTTGCGCCAGGCAGCTCCACACCATAATCTTCCTACCCTGCACGTATCAAGAACTAAACAGGAAAACGAAGGTATCACAGGCTGACAAGAAAATGACTCAAGACACTGACATGTGCACCTATCTCAATAGGCACAGAGCAGAACTTCCTCAACCAAGTCATGTGGCGCGTCAGAAGAATTTGATGTAGTATGCGCTAACGACCAGTTCGTACATAGTGAAGGCTTCTGAGAACAAGAACCCGCTCACCTATGCTAATGAACCTAGTACTTTCCGGTATACGCAGAGAACACAAAAATTTAGGAAGAAGAATCATATTCTTAATGTAATCAGGCAGGGTCTGCCTTCTTCTTCTTCTTCTTCCAATGTAACAGATCTTTGCGAGCTTATCTCACAAAAGCAGAAGATTAAAGACTTACCTCGTACAACAGTAACTGCATATAATGAACATCGTTGTCATTCACATGAGGTAGTAATAAAATGTTGCTGTAAGTCAGCAAAATGATCTGTGCTTGACCGTTTGAATTGCTCTTGCTTTCCTAATATGATCCTGATAGATGAGGAAGAGTTGATGTTTGCCTCTGTCAATATAACAAATTGTAGTATTGGGGGTGGGAGATGCTCGAGGCATAACTCATCACAGCCTCTGAGTCGGCAGTTCCGCAATCAATTCCTTGACTCTTCTGAAAGAGTCTATCAAAAAATACGATCGAGAAGCCGAGACCTTCGTAGTCAGAAGAATCTTATCGATTCCAATCCTGGGAGTAGAAGCTTACCAGACTTCAAGGCCGACATCGAGGATCGTGATCGAACTATCATGTCTACCAGCTCATCCTCAGTATCAAGAGAAGTGTCTACTTACGTGACCAACGAAGAGCAAGACGCTTCCAGTTCTGCTAATAAAAAAACAGAGGATCGCTCCTTTGGAAGCTAATCTAAAGACCATGGCTGATATGGTTATAGGTATGCACTTAGTGTTTATAGCACAACATGCTGCTCCACTAGTTGTGAATGCAGTTCTAACTCAAGAACATGTAGCAGTTTCTGTGCCTATCCACACTAGCCCTTGAGTATAGCCTCCTCTAAATACCACCGACCCATAAGTCATACACCTTCAAGCACAGTCTACTCAAAGTCACTCCAGTACTGGGGGTGGTACTTACCATGTGGTTCCATATCTCAATCCATCAAATCAATATGCTACTCCTCAAACATCAATGGACCCTCTTGAAGTAGTCAAGCTTCTGCAAAATCAGTTTGAAACTTTTAAGTAGAAAGAGGGATTACAGAAATTTGGGATGAAACAACCCTATCTTACAGAGTGGAAGGAAGTCCCGTTCCCGTCCAAATACAAATTGCAGACCATAATGCTATTCGAAGGCAATACATCTCCGAGTCAATATATCAATCACTTCGAGATGATAACTGATCAGCTCCTGAAGAATGATGCTCTACTCACTAGAGTATTCGTTGGATGCTTAGCAGGTGTTGCCTATGACAGGTATCGACGCCTACCGGATGGCTGGATAACATCCTTCGTATCCTTGAAACCGATACTCCTGGAACGATTTTATGAAGGGACGAACGACATGACTATATTTGCCCTTACCAAAATCAAACAGACGCCAAATGAAACAGTCGAACGTTTCATAGAGCACTTTCAACGAGTGGCAGTAAAAATGCCTCTGGGTACCACAGACGCATTGACTATCGATACTTGCAAATCAAACTTGTTACCTATAGTCAGCATATGGACAGCACCGACACAATTTCAAGATTGGTGTTCTTTTATCGTAAGTACCAGTGTTGTTGAAGACAGTGCTAAAACGTTTAAGTTGTTAGACATCCCGATGTTGAATCTTTATAAAGATAAATATCCTGCTACTAGCAGCCGCAGTCATCCAAACACTTGTAAGGGTAAACAAGCTTGAGCAATCAATGTAGGTCAGCCAGCACATATAGCAACAACACCTCGATAGATGATAGCACCACGATCCAAGGAAGAGTATTCTTTCAACGATGAAGACGTCATGAGCATCTTCGATTGCTTAATCAAAAGCAATAAGCTTTAACTGCCCGAGATCAAGCGGCGAGACAAAGTAAGTAAAACTGACAATCCTAAGTATTGAATGTATCACAGATTTCTGGGTCATCCAACCAGGGCATGCTATGTACTCAAAGTAAAGATTCAAGAGTTAATCAAAGCTAAGGTTATCACTCTCCGTAAGGTAGAGAAGACGGTGACTGCCAACGTCGTCTCTCTACAATTTGGAGACTTTCCTCCTCAACTAGTCCCTAACGGTGCCGTCCCGATACCGAAAGCAACTATAGAGATCGTCAACCTCCCGTCGACATGAAATAATGGTTGGTACCACTGTCGACAACTAAATGCAAAATCATGTGGTTTATCCAGACTTCGTCGCCGACTTCGAGTAGAAGACATCTGTCTCTTCTACCAATTCAAAAAAGATGGCCAAATATAAATTATTCAACATGATTTTGAGTAAGCCCACTGCACTTGATGGCTGTGTTTCCACTTGAAGGTTACCTTCATTCTAGCAGGATCCATGCCTTCCACTTCAGAGACTGCTTTGTCGACATCGGAAGTTGACTACCAACCAGAGGTCCATCGATATAGTCGGCAATCTCGTGAGCTGATGCTAAAGATGGGATATGACTTTCAGAAAGCACAAGGTTTGAATGCTGGAAAAGGTTATCCAGTACCTTTATATCTACAAATACAAGACAATAAGTCTCTTGCTGGTTTGGGATTTAGGATAGATCAAATGTTACATCATCAAAGAAAGAAGTCTTCCAAAGGCATGGCACGAACGAAGATCTGTAACATTATTTCTCTCTCACCTGCTTCATAAGAAGAAGTCTTGGCCGGTACTAGGTCTGGGAGACTCTATCTTGGAGACGACCCGGAAGGTCAGGAGAATGAAGTTGTCACTCCTCTTCCTGCTACTAATTCTCTTCCAATATCAACTCCACCATCAAATTCGGGCCCTTCCAAGCCGATATTAGCTGATAAGGGCAAACAACAGGTTTGCTTTGATAAGAACCTGAAAAATACTCCACTACAAGGTCTTGAAAAGCCGTATAAATAGCTAACACTCCAGCGAGATTATCAATCTTTGAACTCCTTCGTCTCTCGAAGGAAACTCGAGAAATGTTAAGCGAAGCCTTGATGCAAGCTGACGTTTGTCTTGCACATCTTAAGAAGTAGGATGAAGAGCCTATGGCATGCCCTCAATGTCATAGTGTGATAAAAATAATTCAAAATATCACCTTTACACAGTATGATATGTTGTTGGAAGACAATCGACATGATCGACTTCTTTACTTTAATGGGTATGTCGATACAATAAGGGTAATTGTTGGTCCTGGATCTGCACTCAACAGAATACCGAAAACTCTGCTGGATTGTTTGAATATTCCAGTCCATAACTTCTCAACGACGGTTACAACTATTCTCGGGTCCAATTTTGGGAAGAGTCAACCACTGGGAAAGATTCTCTTAAGAGTCAAAATTGGCGATCTTCGAACAAAAGTCACCTTCTATGTAATTGACTGTCACGTTTCCTAAAACATATTAGGAAGATCATGGTTGCATAAGCATAATATTGTGCCATCCACACTCCACCAGTGCTTTAAGTATGTAGATGACAATGGAGAGATCAAGAAAGAAGTTATTGACCTCAATCCCCTTCGAGGCATCAAAGCCTATTGTACATATTCCAGGATGTACAAAGAAGAATACATGAAGGTCGTATTAGCTATGGACAGAGAAAAAGACCAAAAGGATGATCCAGACGAGGTCCTGGTGATCCCAGTCAAAGGACGTACTTCTTGTCCTTCATCATTTCAAATATTGATTATCAATCTCGCCCTCCTACTGAAAAAGTGGAACAAAGAAAGCTCACCTCTCCTGAGCCTCTTGTTATTGACCTTCGTCGTAACAAGACTACTACTTTTTTTCCTCCTCCTCTTGTTATCGACTTGGTGATGTCTTCAGCCATGATCGAAAATGTTGTTGTAATGGTTGAAGCGGAGAAGGGTATTAATAAAGTAATGTCTCCTTTACAATATATTGATGTCAACTTTTACGCACAGCATTTCTTAAAAATTTTAGATAATTTTTAACCTCTCACCTTAAGAGCAATTCAACCCTTCCAGGATGAGATAGTATTTGAACCTGTACAAAACTCGTTCTTCGTAGTTCCTCTTCGGAACGATGACGAGCATCTAATTCTCTTCAATAGAGAAAGTAACCAAAAGGCTATACTCGACAGTGATTCTAAAAATGATGACTGTGGAAGAATACAACTACGTCGTTATAGTCAACAGTCCAAGTAATTATTCTAAAAATGGGTTACAATTTTAGGTATGGACTTAATAGAGGCAAAAGTAGATGAACTTCTATTCGACTGCCCGCCCCAAAAGGATATCATCACAGTATTATAATAGGACTAAACATGGCTTAGGCTATACTACGTCGATCACAACCCCAGACACATCTTAGTTAGACGAAGAGATATAGTCTCACTCTTCTGTTCCTTCTTATGGGACTCAGACACCAGCGTAGGGGATGTCCATCGACTGACTATGTCCGTCAATATCATGATAACTGAATTTCCAGAAAATGATGATGACTTTATTGAGACTTATGAAAATAAGCCTTAAGCACAAAGGATAGATACTGAATGGAAACTTCACTTCGAACAGCGTGAACCACCCACTATGGATGAATTACTCTAAATCGACGTCGAAGAGGATGCTTCTCCAAGGCCTATCTTCATCAGTAAAAGCCTTCCTAAGACAGACAAACAAGAACTAATCCAGCTCATTAAAGAGTACATTGATATGTTCACTTGGAGCTATGATGATATGCCGACACTAGATCCTCAGATGGCTACTCATAAGCTCAATATTATGTCAAATGCTAAGCCTGTTAAACAGCAACATCGCCGATTTCGACCTAATATGATGGACGCTATAGAAGCTGAAGTCAAGAGCCTAATCGCTTGGGGCTTCATTAGGGAGGAACAACATCCCGACTAAGTGGCGAACGTCGTCCCTATTATGAAGAAAAGAGGAAAGTTTGAGTCTGCATCAACTTTAGAGACCTCAACACAGCTTGTCCCAAAGTTGAGTTTCCTCTCCCAATCACCGATGTCATAATCGACAATACCTGCGGGTTCGAACGAATATTCTTTCATAGACAAATTCTTTGGTTATAATCAGATTAAGATGATTCCTGATGACAAAAAGCATACGTCCTTCCATACTCATCTGAGAGTCTATTGTAATACAGTTATGCTATTCGGTCTCAAGAACACTGGTGCCACCTATCAGCGGGCCATGCGTACTATTTTTTATGAACGTTTACAAAAAATAGTCGAATGTTATGTCGACGATATTATTGTCAAGAGTCGTTTAAAGGAAGATCACATCGAAGACCTGAAGACTATCTTCGATCTAATGCGTCAAAATCGTCTCTAGTGGCAAATTTCTCGGATTCGATATTACCGCTAAGGGTATACACGTTGACCCCGATAAAGTCAAAGCTATTCAAGAGATGCGTCCTTCATGCATCCTAAAATTGCTACGAGGATTCCAAGGACGAGTTGACTATATCAGGAGATTTATCTCAAATTTCTCTGAACGCTGTAGACCGTTCACTCAATTAATGAAGAAAGGTATATCTTTCATTTGGGTTGATGAATGTCAAAAGGCATTTGAGGATATTAAGTAGTACTTGATGAACCCTTCAGTCCTAGTTCCTCCAATCATAGGAATACCCTTCCTAATGTACGTTTGAGCAATGGATCATTCTCTCGGTGCCCTCCTAGTCCAGAAGAACAAAGAAGGCCATGAGCAAGAAATTTACTACCTTAGTCGCATAATGATCGATAATAAACACCGATACAGTCCAGTAGAAAGGAATGCTTGGCCTTGATGTTCGCTATCCAGAAGACGCGTCATTACATTATGGGCTAAACCATCCATGTTGTCTCCAGAGTCAATCCTCTGCGAGTCCTAATTAAAAAGCCTGGTATACTCAATTCTAGACTTGCCACCTAGGCGATGTTATTAGTGCAGTATGATATGCTCTATGTCCTCAAGGGTCAGGCCCTAGCTGATTTCTAGGTTTCTCATCCAATCCTGGAAACTTTAAAACTTTATGATGAGATTCTCGACAAAACTATAGAGTCTAATATGACTTCAGAAGGAATACTCACTTGCCATCTATTCTTTGATGGTGCATCCAGAATCGGACGTAACAGTATTATCATCGTTGGAGTAGGAATTGTCCTTGTATCCCAAGAAGGGCTAGATATTCAAAGAGCCTATTCTCTAGACGAGCCATGTTCCAACAATTTTGCCAAATACAACGCTTCGTTCATAGGCCTCAAGTTAGCTAAACAGCTGGATATCGATTATCTTGTAGTATACGGAGACTATAAACTGATTATCAAAAGGTTAGAGGTACGTATGAGGTTTGGCACCAAGATCTCATCCCCTACTAAGAAGCAACATTTAAACTTGCTACATCGTTCAAACTTTTTTTATTGAACGTACACCAAGTGTGCAATACAAAGGCTGTTACACTCATTAATCTAGCAATAGTACTAGCGGTTCCTTTGAAAAGGAAATAATTAATCGTCATCGTTAATCGAGAATTATTCTGTGTCGAGAATAATTTGAATATTAAATTTAGTAATGCGGTCAAAATTTGTACTACTAGTGAAGATTGGAGGACTCCCTTCATCGACTTCGCAGTACACGACATTTTGCCAGAAGTCCCTAAAGAAGAAACGACAATTCGTCGTCGGTCACTCCGATTCTATTATAATCACTCGTCCAAGATACTCTACAGTCGATATTTTGACGGTATGCGCTTGCGCTGTCTTGAGAGTGATGAGGCAAAATAGATACTATATGAAGCTCACAATGGTGTCTGCGTTGCACATCAGCCTGGTCCTAAGCTATAGGATCTTATTAGATGCATGTGATACTATTGGCCCATTATAGTGGCAGATGTAATTGAGTATGCAAGAAAATGCAAAGCATGTCAAATCTATGCAGATTTTATCTACCAACCATTAGAATTTTTATATCCAACTACAACATCTTGGTCCTTTGAAGCTTGGGGCATGGATGCTATTGTTATTATAATCCACCATCATCCTAAGGACATCGATTCATCCTGGCTATAACCAATTATTTCTCAAAATAGGCAGAAGATATTGCCTTCGCTGAAGTCAAGACAAGCAATGTCATCAGCTTCACCAAGCATCACGTGAATTATCAATTTGGCATTCCTCAAAGAATCATTCATGACAACGGACCTCAGATCGTAAGTCAACCATTTACTCGATTCTGTAATGACACTCAAATTAACAATATTGCTTCTACAACTTATAATCCGGCAGCCAACGGTTTAGCAGAAACATTCAATAAGGTAATCATCAAGCTTCTCAAGAAGTTCATTTCTGCTAATAAATGCAATTGGAGCGAAAAGCTTGAAGAATGTCTATGGGCATACCATACTACCGTACATATCCCAACTGATTGTACACCCTTCTCTTTAGTTTATGGATGTGAAGCTGGCTTACGAATGGAAATTTAAATTCCGTCTCTGTGACTAGCTAACCCCAACAAACTAATAGTAGAAAATAATAATTGCCTTCGACTTCAAGAGCTTGAAGTACTTGATGAGAAATAATTGCTAGCTCAATAGCACATTGAGGTATATCAGGACCGTATCTCAAAAGCTTTCAACCGTAAAGTCAAAGTATGAGTCTTTCAAAAGGGTAAACTAGTCCTTACTGTTAGACGTCCTATAACTATGACGCACATGAGCAAAGATAAATTCGAGCTAAAGTGGGAAGGTTCCTACGTCATAAGAAAAGTCTTCTCTAACGGAGCTTACCAGTTGACCGGGATAGATGGTCGAATAGCTATGATGCCTATCAACGAGAAATTTCTAAATAAATATCGTGTTTAAAAGCATATATTATATTTTCTAGCAAAATATTGTACATACGTAATCTTCGAATTATTATCATTTAGTCATTCTTTGTGAATAAATCCATAGAAAATAAGTCCTCAAAAATTCCCCAGTGGAATCTAACTCATATCTTATGGTACATCCTCAAAAGATTAACCCATAACATCTACCACAACATATCATCACAACATCATCTTTTAGAAACCTAGTCGTTTTAAAGTATGTCTTATTCTTGAGCGCTAGTTGGTTTAGGAAGAATCAACAAATGTAAGAATTTACGTCCACATTACCTCTGAATTCTATTATCTTTGTTAACGACTTGTCACATCCATATTACATCTGATAACGTCGTCCCAAAATAATATCACATCAAGTTATACTTTGTTACGTCCATATTACCTCTAATAGATATGATAAGTGATGCTATTTTCAAGAAATATATCACATCCCGGACCTGTGAATGTCTTTCTACACTTCTATCTGTTGCTTGTGTAGCAAAAAGATACATAATAAGTAATAGAGTCGCAAAATCACCAGTTTTTCATTTTTCTGAATCATGAGAACATAAACTATTACATTTCTCAAAAATATGATAAAAACCGTTCAAAAATATTATAACATTCATTTTTTCCCTCGAAACAATCATTGGGGAGGTGGATTGTTGAGGTCAAAAATTGTCTTCTTTAAAGCTTCAGCACGTTCCACTCTTGTGGTAAGAACCCTTTTTCTGGCCTGGTTCCTTCTGAACTATTGAGTTGGTGGTTGCATCGACAAGATATGACGCTTTATCTTACCATTTTGAGCTTAGATAAGATCGTCCCTTTGTATATTCAAGTCATCCATACGGCTCGAGGCAAATTAATGTAGTTTCATAACGTCCTCCTGACATTTTTTAGCCGCTGTGACTGATGGACGGACTCGGTCCAATTCAGCTTCTAATTTTTGGATGCAAGGTTGACCTTAAGACATTTTTTTGTCTTTTTCTGCTTCATCGGCCTTATAAAGTTCAATAGAGGAAGTTACCTCAGCTATAACGGACACAATATCAGCTATAACGGACACAATATCTCCAAACTATACAACAAATGCTACCATAGTATTTTCAAGCTCGGCTCGTCATTCTTCATACTCTTGATCTATTGCTTCACATTCAACATCCACTTGTCTATTTATATTTCCCCTGATCAGATCTTGGTACAACTGGATAGGCTTCTGTACTTTCGATAAGATCTGCTCTATGGCATTTGCCCCCTCAATGCCGCCAAGATTACATATGGAGTCAATTAGATAAAGGAAAGATTTCCTTACAAAATCATAAATATAGTTTTTCTTTATGGCCAATTCAACCAAGGATCGCAAAGAGGTGAAGAAGGTATCCATATAAGTACGAATAATGCTACCCATCACCACCATCATGCCAAGCGTTACTGCTACATCTGAAACTTCTCCTTCTATAAAGGCTAGAGGAATATTGGCAACTGGGTAGCATCAACACTTAGAGATTTTGGTATAGGAGTTCCTCATGAGCTCCCCTCCATGGCATGTGATGCAAGATTTCCAGCATCCAAGGAAGCCATAGTCGAACTGATACTGAATGCAGCAGAGGCTAGTGGGACTTCTGGGAGTATCCCCATATGACTGCTACAATTCAAATCAAAATCGTTATATCACATATCATTGGATAAAGAACAATAGTAAATAAAATCAGAAATTTACCCGAGCCCGTTGGAATATAAGGGGTATTGACAGGCTGACTATCTCTTTCTGTATAAAGCCTTTCCAATACAGAAGCAGATATTGTTGAACCTGCTTGACTGATCCCCGCCCCCGAGCCTCCAAACATAAAATGGCTACTCCTGGCTTCTGAATCAGCATGGCTGCTTCTAGCCCCTAATTCTGCCTGATCGCTTTTGGTCCCTGACAGAGCGAGGGTCTTTTCAACCTCAGATGCAGTTTGTTCTTCCGGGGCTTCTAATTCTGCCCGCTTCTCTTCAAAAATATGTTCGACGGTGTTTTGAGTCCCCTTATTATCAGTATCTGGGTGTTCATCTATAACACCAGTTATAGGCAGTTAGTTCTAGTGTAGTTAGATATATGTGTTTCACTTGGTAATAGTTGTATACTAATGGTTATGGCAGGTTGCTGGGCTGTATCATATATAAGCAATAAGACTGGGACAGGGAACCACTATTTAGGCCTGCAAGGTAGTAACAGTAACACTACCTATAGGAGGACCATAGGTGCATTGCCTTAGTAATAGACCAATAAACCTAAATTTCACTTTTGTTCCTTATTAATTTTATAATGCTTAAAAATAGGCCACTTGGAACAACGTTTCGGACTTGTCCCGTGCAACAGCTCAGGACCACAGGCAAGTATACCTTGCCTTTCTTTATAGTTTTATTTATATGCACTGTCTTTTCATTATCCAGTTTTTCTATCATTGTTGACGTGTGTTTTTTATATCATGATAGTATTATATTTCATTGATACATAGCCCTTGTTCATAGTTAATCTGGTATTTTATTGAACATGTTCGCACTTGTGTCTCGATTGAGTCGTGTCATGGGTCGAGAAGTCATAAACTGAACTGTTATTCCTCCTTGTCTTGAAATCTTGAAGCTAACCTGCGAGTCCATACTAGGGGCAAGGGTTAGTAGTTATTTGTGTCTTAATTCCTGAAGCTAACCTGCGAATCCACACTAGGGGCGAGGGTTAGTAGTTGATCAAACATGTGAGTCCACACTAGGGGCGAGGGTTTGAGTATTTCAATTTGTCTATCTGTTGATATCTTGACATGAGCTCTCTCATCTTTGTTCAGCAGTTTATTTATGCGTAGTCAGTGCATAGATTTGTGGTTTATCACTGCTTAGTTTTACTTGTTTATTTCTGGATTTTCTCCATACATGATAAACTGTTAGAAAGGCTCATTTTTATGTATCTTGCTAGTCCTCTGAGGACCTGATGATCTCTTCCGGTTTAGCTGAGTTTTGAGCCAGGAGCAGACGAGCAGTTTTAGCCAGCGTCAGACCACGGTGCATTTACAGCTGAGGTTGTCATTTGATTTATAGTTTAGACTCAGTCAGTTATTTCATGTCTTTATTTTATTCTGTCTATTGGTACTGGATTTGTGTCCACCGGGCGTGATTTGAATTCTTGGAAACATTTAGTTTATATTGTTCAGTTTTATTGGTATTCATTGAGCTTGGTTGATTTGTTATTATTTTGTAGATAAGATAACTAGATTCCCGTGACTTGTGTATATTAGACAGCGTTCTACCGCCGACACTGCGACGTAGGCTGGGCTTGGACATGCTTGGTATCTGAAAAGCAGGTGCGGGTCGTGACATCATCACCCTTGGAGCCTTCGAGACTTTTGTTACCTTTAGCAAGGCTCTTATTGCCTTCATCTTTATTAGATGGGTTTCCATCGCCCTCAATATCGACATCAAATTCCTCGTTGCCAAGGGGCTCGTTGAGACTCTGATTACCTCCACCAGGGCACTGGTCGCCCTCATCTTCAACAGGGTGCTCATTACCCTTAATTATAAGTTGGCCATCTTTGGCCACCAAATCTTGACCCTCATGGGTCGCTAACTGATCCTGGCTCAATTCAGCCTTCTCAAAATCTTGGAGAGTGTCAGCAATGTCCTCATAAGTCTGCTCATCTTCATAGTCCTGTAGCACCTCTATAATATCTTCATCTTGAAAGGGTAGCTCGCTTAGAACAGTGGCTTCAGTAGTTTGGGTCATAGATGGAGTTGGAACCTCCGAAGCAACATCCTTCCATCTCGACTCCAAACTCTTCCAAAAGGCGTTGATGCTTCCCCAAGACCAGTAGCTCTCGAAGAGTCATTTGAAGCTGGCTGCGACATCAGACTTAAGTGATGTGAGTGCTTAGCAGACAGGGGGACATCGGTCTAACCAGTCACCGATTCTGAAACAGTAGCCGTAGAAACATTGACATAAGCTGTTGGAGCTGATGCGCTAGCCTGTGGAAGTTCTGGAGATGAAGAAATCTCAATACAAATGTCCAAGGGATTAACATCTAATAATTCTTGTTGGACTGAAAGAGGAAGGGTATCACCTTTTGAAGAGGGTACACCTCTAGGTGATGGCTGATCCTGTGACGGCAGCAATGGCTCTTTACGACCAGTAGACTACCTTGGCGAGGAAGGAATAGGATAAACCATAGTATTCTCCTTTACGACTTTGGATGCCACTAATTTTCTTCTTGCTTTGCGCTTAAGCAGTGGTTGAGATGATGCTTCAACTTCAGAAGATTCATCTTGCGATTCTTTAGGAGCAATCCGCTTTCGGTTTATTTCTTCAATCACTTTCCTACTCTCCTTCTGGATAGGAGACGGTGTTGCTCCTTTGAACGATAATATTTTCCTAGAGGAAAGCTCAGCTTCCAGCATGATACCTTATTGTCGTACCTGAGCCCTTGTCTTCGTCGTAGGTTTCTCAACAACAGTAGTTTCTTCCTTCTTTCCTTTCCCCTTAGTAGGAGAAAGGAGCTCATCATGAGCTGATTGAGAAGACGAAGTCCCAATATTTTGTTTCTTGCTCTCTTCCTTTACGAAAGATTTTTCTTTTCACTTCTTGAGAGAGACGCGCAAGGCACTTTGCACCTCGTTATGGAAACCAACAGGTATATTCTCTAGGGAAGCATCAGCGAAAACCTCCTCCTTAGCTTCTCCCAAATCTATGGAAGCCAGATGCCCTTCATGCTGTCATGCCCCAGTCCCATAGGACAGATCGTCCTTGCTAAGGCATGATACCGTATGAGACTAGGTTGCGATCACGTAAGGTGGGTTCCATAACGGTCGATTATAAACTAAGCGACGGGTCGTCGTACAGATGTCCCAAGCAGAAACATTGAATAATGACGACAACATGAGTATACAAAATGAGAACTCTTTATTTATATTAAAACGAAGATTACAATGTGGCACGTGGCTATGATTACAATCACTCAGTCTCATTCTTCTCACAATACAAGTCACTCTACTCTCTCATCTCTCGATACAAGCTTCAAGGCTGCAACTTGCGGATGCATCAGAGGTGGTGTCCATACATTATGTCCCATATAAGTTCACTCCATGCGGTCACAAGACTTGAAACGCGAAGGAACTCCATGTCTCGACGTATATAAGCGAGCTCTGTGCCGATTAATCTTCTACTTGTGCCTGCACATAAACACTGTGTGGGTGTCAGTAGTCAACTGTACTAGTAGTATGAGCTTCTCGCCCATCCATACAAAAAAGACACGTAATTTACTTTGTGCAACATATCCTTTCGATTGTCTTTCTAATCTTACCTTAGGATCTGTTTTAGGACATTGACGCTTGGCCTATTTGTGTTTTTAGACCATCACCGTGCCATCGCATCGATAACATACTTATCGTTGTGTCTCTAGACATTTCTCATGCCAACAACATCTATGTGTCGACACCAACAACATCTATGTGTCGACTCGTGCTTGCCTTTCTACCTCATACGTTGGGACGCAACAACATGTTTTATCTCATCGACTTGATCCGTGCTTCAAACATCAAGGCCGTGCCTCACATTTCAACTTGACTTAACTAAAGTTTGTCTTACGGCCCTTCCTGGCTTAACTCGAGACGATTCAATCCTAACTTGTGGAACTTGTGTGGATGACCCAAACACGATGTCACATTTCGTGCCGAAGCACGTGCCCTTACTATAGCCAAATCTTAGGCTCCATAATGGGGTTGCAACCATGCACACCTTCTTAACTTAATTTGTGTCGTGCTTGTACTTTCTTTGATTTGACCGACACTGTACATGCGGATTTCTGCTCAGCACACCGACTCATCTATATGAAAGGTCATTAGCAATGTCAAGCTATTTTGGACTTGGCTGAGGATAGACGATGATTATCCAAGCGGGTAGCTAGCCCGTGGAAGCCCCGAATCTCCAATACGGTACGACCAGTATCTTGCTTTAGCCAACTCGCTTCCCCCGGGAACGACATGATCCCGAGGACCCGGCGATCATGTCGAGAAAGACTACACCTTGTGCACAAGTTGTCCATGACCACGCACCTACGATGATATTTAGACTCGACGTAAATGCAAGGCCCATAGATGATATAACTTGCTTTCTTTTCTTTATTCAAGACCATGCTTTCCATACTTCATGAGAGACTCCCAAGCTAAGGGACCAGTCTCAGCGACAAACGGTCGTATGAACTTTTGCATTCTTGAAAACTAGAAAATGGCAACTATATAGCCTACTTACTTGACTTGAACCATACGTGTCTATTACGTGCCATAGACCGTGAAATCCTTATCATCGAAATGACCATGTTTCGTGCCTTAAACCAATTGTATCTTATACGACTCTACCGTCCAAGTCATACTTTATATGATGAGCCTTGAAATCATGGGACTGTTGGCTATAACAACCGCAGAAAATGTAGGACAATGTTTGCTATGACTTCGATATTTTGTGCTATAACTTTGCCTAAGTCAATCGTACAACAACTTAACCCGTGGGACGAGCAAAGGCTAACCCAAGCCTTGTACCATGCAAACTTGCATTGTGGAACAATTATGCTATGTATTGCATTGGACAGTGGGACAGTGCATGCTTTATCAAGCAACTTTATCGTACAACGCCTACAACTATGTTAGGTTTATAGTCTTGCGGCACATAGACCAACTTTTCTTTTTTCCAAGCCACGGGATGAAGGACTCAGTGTCAATTTGAAAGCACGTTGTGCAACATTTCTAAGCCGACCGTGGGACCTTTCCATATTCTAACTCAATCTGACCCAAGTTGGGATTATTCCCTTAGCTATGTGGATTCGTTTATTTTATTATTAAGCCTACTTGCGCAGTTAAAAACTTTCGTTTTTTTAGTGTGAAGGCCAAGCTGAGGCAAGTTCACTGAAGCCAGCCACTTCAGCAAGGAGTTGCCTCGACCGAGCAGGACTTCGAACGAGCCGTTGCATGGCTATATCCAAACGGTGTTGGCGTTTTCATTCCTCCGATTGAACTGAGGGGTATGGGGCATTACATTATACACCCATTAGAAAAAGTTTCCTCATCAAAACTTACTGAGTACACACTCATCGATTTCTCTCAAACATGGGTAAGTCACATTTGTTGTGCACACGGACAACTTAGTTCTAGGGAAACACACCCGAGCGATATCCTTAGTACATTTCGAATCAAACGATCGCACTACCATTAAGATTTTCTTTGAAACACACGATTTCAAAATCCTCGATACCTTTCCTTTTCTTTCTTCCCATTTGAACTTAACGTATCACTTAGTTGGATCATGCACATATTTAAGGCATCCCTAAAATACATGTATTTCAACCAAGCCTCGTGATAGTGAATCCGTTATTTCCACTCTACTCGGATCATACACATATTCAGGCATCCCTGAAACGTATGCATTCAGCTAAGCCTCATGAGTGATGTTTCCATATAGTTGAATCATTCTATCCATCAATACCATTTCCCAATCCTATTAATCCTCAAGATTAATCGTACCGATGTTACCTCTCAAAATACGGACGTATTACTTAACCTCTAGGCCATCTCTCAAGGCTAAAGTCAACTGTCAGTATTGGAATCATAATTCTCAAATAATAACATCAACACTGACCCTAATTATAAGGTCAACCCAAAGTTGATAATATGGGGCTTTCTATCCATGCTCGCCTCACTCCGATTTCTAAACATCGAGCATATATTCTACTATTTGCACTTGCAACACTTAGTCCAAGGGGTCCGAGTCATTCAACAAAGCCATCCTACAGTAAGTTATGTTCAACCAAATCCTCTGTATATTACTATCGCATGTCCGAACTAGCAATTCGAAAAATCCATCTCTTCAAACATGTTTGATATAATTCATCTATCCATCATAACCATGTTAAGTATACTACGACACGATTTTTTACTAAACAATAATTATCATAGCATATTACCTACGTCGCTTAAAACAATTCACGTATTCGATAACAAGGTCGTCTAGCATAACAATATGTCATGCCCCAATCTCCCGCAAGTCCGACTATCCATGCTGAACATGAAATCACCATCACTACCAAAAAATAGTCAATTGGCGACGGACAAATCTGTCGCTAAATGAAATTAGCGACGGACAAGCGACGAATTTTTGGCCAAATGATGTCGTTGGTAAAATACTCATCGCTAAAAAAATTCGTCGCTAGATAGTCGAAGCTTCAACGAAAACATGGCAAAAAAGCGACGGCTGCATAACGGCAACTTAGCGACGACTTAGCGATGGACTCCTTCGACGGATTAGCGACGGAATCCCGTCGAACATATTCGATGACTTAGCGACAGCTTACCGACGTACCCCCGTTGAAATTTTCGTACCACAAATTTTTTGATATGCTATAGCGATATTTTAGCGACAGATACATCCGTCGCTATCCGATGCTACATGGATATATGTAAATTTCTATAAGTTTAGCGATGGATTTTTCGTCGCTATTCTGTCACTATGCCGTCGCTTACTGGATATATGTAAATTTTCAGAAGCTCCACGACAGATTTTCCGTCGCTTCTCTGTCGCTATCCGTCGCTAACTGGATATATATAGATTTCCAGAAGCTTAGTGATGAAAAATCCGTCGCTTGTCCGTCGCCGAGTAGTCGCCATTCCGTCAGTAGTCCGTTGCTAACTAGAAATTTTTTTCAAAAAAAAAATCCTGAATTCACATCACCCTATTTACACAATTAATCATTAACAAAACCATACAATTAATTATTATCCAACAATCCACAAACAGAATAAAATATCCATAATAATAACAATCCACAAACATAAAAAATATCCATAATCACAATAATCCATAATAACTTAAAATTATCCAAATTATTCATAATCACAATAATCGACAAATAGAACAAAATATCCATAATAAATTAAAATTATCCAAATTTTGATACATTACAAATACAAAAAAAAGAAAGGTTGGCTAGATCGGTTGTATCATTTGATGGTGCCTGCTGTGCTTTATGAAGATACTCCTGAATGATGTGAGCCTGCAGACCATCAAATATCTGCTGTGGAACTCGGCGTAGATTTGCCGACAACATTAGGTCAAGGAGAGCAATCGTAGACGAAGACGGTAGAAAAGCGACATCAGCATCAAAAGAAACACGTCCAACAGAAGAAGGACCGACACCATCCAAAGGACCAGGAACAGAAGGACCCAGAGCAGTAAAAGAACCCGGGTACTGCGATGCCATCCGGGTCATCTCCTCCCGCATGGACGTCATGACCAAGGTTAGAGTCCTAAGTTGTGTCCTCACATCCTCATCGACCTGAGTTACGGGAGCAGAAGGCGGCGGCGGTGGAAGTCTCGAACTCTTCTACGATAGTGCTATGGATCTGGCACTGTAGATGTGCCTGCCTTTCCCTATTCTGCCAACGGCTTGTACAAATAAGTCGTCCAAACGAGCGATCATGGAAGAGAACGGCTGGACGGACGTCGATTAGCCGATACCCTCGGCAGGAGTGGGCTCAATCGTGCTAATGGCCGTACGATACTTAGCCTATCCAATGAATTTGTTTAGTTTACTATGAGTTTTCCTAAGTTATAGTCTAAATCCTAAGGCCTCGCAATATTGTCACAAAAATTATAAATTAAACTACTTACAATTCTATAAGATAAATTGTAACACCCACTTTTCTAAAATGAGGGTAATTTTGAACTTTTGTAAAAGTTTATTATTTAATAATAGGATTTATGATTTATGGAAATTTTTAATTAATTTAATACTATTTAAAATTGGTGAATTATAATTTTGATGTGTTAGCTAGTGAACTCTAAAACTGTTGAGCCTAGAGACTAACCATGACCATGGGGACCTAACCATGTGATTAGAATGACTATTTACAACTTTTTAGGCTAAGGGTAGTTTGGTCATTTTGTGACTTTTGAATTATTTAGAATTTTAATTAATTGGTAAATTTTAGATTATTTTAATAATATTTAAATTGATGTATTATGATTTTGGTCATTTTTCAAATTTTAATATTTTGGAAATGTTTTTATATTTTTAATATTGTTTTTATTGGATTTGTTTAGTCGGGTTTGAGTTTCGTCTCGTTCCGACTTGTATTGTGACCCGGGAAGCTTAAACTCTAGATGGGACCCAATATTAAGTTAAGCATGACCCACAAAACCCAACATTTAAGTTAGTTAATTAAACTAATTTTTATCATGTTAGAATGGTTAAGTTAGAGACTCAAAACTAGATCATTTTGACCCCAAACTTGAACCTAGTCTAGACTTAACCATATGAGACTAGAGAGGGGCAATTAGGACATTTCCCATTAGCCCTAATGGACTCTTTATGGCAGACACCTTTAGGGGATAATGATTCATTTCATTCAATACAATCTTGCCTCTTTTATTTTCCTTTTGTTCTTCCCTAATTTTAGAGAGCCTTCCCATTGATTTGATCTCCAAATCAAATCATTCCTTCACCAAATCTTCCCTCAATCATTCCCATTCTCCAAAAGAATGGTGCTACCAAGGATTGGAAGAGGAGTGCAAGGAGAAGTGTCCACTTTGAGGGATCTTCGTATCGGAGCCGTGTCCTAAAGGATTTCATTGGGATTCCACTCCCAATAGGTAAAACCCATCCTCTAAATCGATTTTCTTTGCATATAAATTAGTTTTGAATTCGTAGGATCCATCCTCATGCATGTGTCCCATTTAGATTCAAATTTGAGGCCATTTGGAGCTCTCTTGAGGATTTTAGATATGTGTCTTGTGTCCTACTTGATAGATCCCAAATTAGGACACCCCATGTGTATGTATGTATAATAATAGTTTAGATATTTAAATTCAGTTTTAGAATGGTTAGAGAGTGGATTGATCTTAGTTAGGATGGTTAGAATGAGTTTCATTTGGATACCTATGTTTGTATCCAAGTATCTTGGCCTATATGTGTTCTTTTGTCCAATACAACTCAAATTAGTCATAATATTCATCCACGTTTTTATTAACCAAAGCAACTTAGAAATGTCATAACTTTTAGCTTAGAACTCCGATTTATCTTCCATTTTTTTAAAAGAACCGTATCAAAGTTACCTTTCCAAATATATATTTTAATAAGCCAAATTCTTTCTGTAACTTTCTATAGAATTATTTGAGTGTCAGCTGTACGAAAGACGAACGTGTTTCGGTATTTTTGCGATTTTGGGAGCTTTCGGACACGAAAATGCGATCCGTTTAAATTTTCGGAAAGCTAACATGAAAGGCTACAACATACTTTAATCCTAGAATTTAGTAGAGGCCCAATTGGTACAGTATTGGTTTTCAGTAGAAGAGTGACTATACGATATATGCATTTTGTGTAACCTATGAGCCTATGTAGTATGGATATTAAATAAATATAGAGTATGTAATACATGATATGTTAGATGAATAAAATGATATATATGATATATATCCTCTTTACGTTAATGTATATATATGGTTGAATGCAAGCATGTAGGAATGCAATTAATATAATGTATGTAAGCAATACATAAATGCATGAATGAAAGAATGATATACAATGTATGCATGAAAGTATATAATGAATGTAAGATATGAATGCAAGGTATACATATAATGATAGATATGAATGCATAATATATAAATAATATAATACAATATACAATGATAGCATGTATGGTAATGTAGAATATATGATACAAGCATGTATATGTCCACTGTTTTTCCTTTTTCTTACATTTTCCTTCCCTTCCCTTTCCTTTTCAATTTTTTTCCCTTTTTCCCTCTTCTATTTTTACATGTTGTATACAATGTATATAATGTATAGATGCATGTAAGTATGTAATATGCATGAATGACATGTATGTAATAAAAATAAGTATATGTATACAACTTAATGATATGTGAATGCATATAATGTCTGAACTGAAATATGCATGCATACGGGATATGAATGAATGTATAAATGCATGAATGAATGTCATATATGAATGAATCAATCAATCAAAGGTATAAGTAAAATATAATGCATTGTAATGAATGTTAACATATATAATGTATAAAAGTATGTATGTAAATGTTCATGAATGTATATATCCATGTAACTATATAAATATGCATGATGTAACATATGCCTATATATATAAATATGTATGTAATGTGGATATGCATGTATGTATGAAGGTATGTATTTATATATATTATCTATTTTATATTATGCATTATTGTGGTTCACATTGTCTTATGATTGTGTGAGTGCTAGCCTAGGCTTGGTTAGGCCAAGTAAGACTTGTAGACTTTTTGGGCTAGGACTTGACCTAGTTGACCTAGTTTGACTAGTCAAGTTGACTAGAGTTGACCAAGAGTTGACTTTAGTCCAGTTTAACCCCAAACTTCATGTAGATGTATTGTAGTAGTCCGTTATATCATTTTAGACTTATGGTGACTTATACTGTTCTATAGGAGACAGACACCACTCCTCGGACAGTAGATATTCTTCAGATATTCAGGATACAGGCGAGTACATTCTCTAATCTTTTTATACCTGTCTGGACTATATTCTTGCTCTAGATTACTTTACTTGATGCTGACACGTATCTTCACGGATTAGTACTATATGGATCCTTTCCTGAGATGTTATCCCTCTACGGGTGCATTGGGTATTTCATGTTCATGTACTTTATCATGTGCATCAGGTCGTACTAAGTTCATGTATTCACATGTTCTCATGTGCCTTCATATACTATCATGTGCCTCATGTACTACTCATTACATGAGTTCACGTATCCTTAGCTGTATTCATGTGCCAATAACGTAACTTGAATGGATCCTTGTGTATTGATTGGGGCGGGATGAGTAGAATTGGTTATGTGATCATTATCTCCAGTAGGTATTCATGTGCCTCTTAGTTGTATTCATGTGCCCCTAAGCCGTTTACATAACCATATTGTACTCTAAATCACTTAGCCACTTACAGTCTTTACTTATCATGTATTTACTTTTAGTTACAAAATATCTCCTGTTTTTCTGTATTTCCTTTTCAGCATTTCCTGTATTTTACTCTATTACATGCTTTATACTCCTAACCTGCTATGAACTGTTTTGAGAGATATGTGCTCGTTTTCGTCCTGATTGGACCTGTTGAAAATTTTACCGAGGAGGAGGAGGAGGCCTGCTTAGATACTTTCTATGGGACAGCCTTAGAGACACTTGCGATCCGGACTTCCAGTCGAATTTCCTTAGCTGTAGAGACTGTTGCTCCATAGATATCTTTATCTTATTTTTTGTATTGGAGATTTGAGTTGTTATTTGGATCTGTATTATTTCTAGTTGTCAGTGGAGTTTATCATAGACACTTAGCTTTCTCTCTATTGTATTCCTGTGGATTTGGATCTTGCATCTTTTATATCATTCTATCTTATCGTATTCTACCTTAGATGTGATTGAGATATATTCTGTTATGTCACCCCTATTCGGGGAGTATAACTGTTTATTACCTTAAACTGTTAGATGTTGTGACCTAGGACAGCGTTATACCGCCGACACTACGGCGTAGGCTGGGCGTACCCACGTCTCGTACCCTCACAGTGGGTGCGGGTCGTGACGTATTTTTAGTGGTGGCCCATGCAGGTCGAGTTTATATAGTGGTATTCGAACTAGAGTATCACTACAGCCTGTAGTAGGATTAGGATATATTTTTGAAGGTACTCAATCACAGTTAGGCCTCCTTGAAAGATTCCTGGGACGACCCTTGAGAATCTTATTTTAACTTCGATTTGAAATCTATTTTTTCCCTGATTTGATTTATCTTTACTTCCTGTTATTGAACTTGATTTTGATGGATTATTGTTGAATTTTGAATTTTGATGTTAGTGGTTGAATTTGAGTCTGTATTTATATGATTTTTGATGAATTATTGTTAAATTTTGAATCTTGATGTTAGTGGTTGAATTTGAGTCTGTATTTATATGATTTTTGATGAATTATTGTTGAATTTTGAATCTTGATGTTAGTTGTTGAATTTGAGTTTGTATTTATATGTATATATATATTTTTTTGGAATTAAGGTATAACCTGATAACATACTTGATAAGGACAGTGAGAAAGGTAAAAGTCTACTTTATTGTGGAATTTAGAATTTATTGCAGTCATATTTGCTAGCATGACAAGGACGTAGAGCCTGATATAGCTATACTTATCTTAGTTATGAAATCTAGATTTTCTTGCAGCCATACCGGGTGTAACACCCAGTTTTCCAGATGAGGATAATTTTGAAATTTTGTATTTAATTTATTTAATTATGGTATTTAAAATTTTAATATAATTTTTGGTGATTTTTAATAATTTTTAAAACTATTTAAATCATGACTTATGATTTGGTGTTGTGCTAGTGAACAGTAGAGACTGCCTACCCTAGAGCCTAGCCATGTGATTAGGGTATTTAGACATTTTTGGGGTTATTTGATTTTATTATAATTTATTTGAATTTATAGGAATTTTTAGAATTTATTTTTGAATTGTTTGAGTGAGGGTTGACTAGTGTTGACTAGAAGGCTAACCTAGTGACTGACCTAGGTTAAGACCACTTGGTTAGGTTAAGTAAACTTGGTTTGACCTAATTTAGTGAGGGTTAAGCCATTGGAACTTGTTTGGAGAGATTTGGAGTTGATTTAACTAATATGGCTTATGACTTCATAAGTCATGATTAATGACTTGAGACTTAAAGCCCATAGGCCCACCCAAGTAGCTAACCCTAATTCTAATCAGCCCATGGCTGGTCATTATGATCATCCCCATCCTATTTAACCCCCCCCCCCCCAAAGTTTGGGCTAGCCTCCATTAGGTTTTCTTGCCAAGTTTTAGAAAGAGGTATTTTCCCATCTTCAATAAATCCTAGTCAATCTATTTTAATTCCTTTTTAACCCAAACAAATTGCATTGGGTTCTAATTTCCATCTACTTTATGTTGGAAATTATTGTTCTCAGATTTGGAGAGCTTTTGAGGAGTTTGGCCATCAAGAGGAGCACCTCTTTGCGAAGCTTTGTGAAGCTTATGGAACTCTTAGGTAAATCTATTTCCTCACCTTGTAGTTCTGTAAATTTTGCATCATTAGGGAGCCCTAGATCTAACCTAACAGTAGGAATAGAAAACCCTAGATTTTTGTGTCCTTTCGTGTCCAAACAGGACACGTATCAGTACACTGTCGTAAGTGTTTGGTGAAATGCCCCAATGGGCTTTTCGTGTGAGTTTTGGGATTTGGTTTGAATAGAAAATTAGATTTGGGTCTCGCTTACACATTTCTATAGTTTGTGTCGTGTCTTAGTGTCGTGTCTAGGCTGCACGGACACGTGTACACACGGTCGTGCACACGCACGTGCGGGGGCTGTGAATGCCCTGCTGCTCGGGTCTATTTCTGACACGGACACGCGTCTCCGATACGTGGGACTTGACACACACCAAGAGGCAATGTATGCCACCCTGTGTGTCAAGTTGCACGGGCCCATGTGGCGTGTCGGACACGCACGAGCACGTGCACTGGTTCTACACTGTTTCAGTGGCTGCTGAATTTGGCCACTGATACGCGTGTCTCGTGTCACGTACACGCGACTTGGACACGATTCAGGGTGTCCAATCGATAGCCCTAGTCTAGGTTGACACTGGGACACAACCTCATGGGTTTTGTCGTGTCGTGTCGTGCACACGAGAGTCGTGAACACGTGCACGACGATTGGCCAAATTGTGCACTGTTTTCATGTTCTATGTGATTGGACACATTTGTGTCCACTTGGGTGGACACAAACACACCACATGACACGTACACAATGTGTTCTCACTTTACCAACCACTGTATTACTGTTTTAACTCAATTTCATTGTTCAATCCTCAATTTTTCAATTTTTCTGAAACAGTGTTCTTCCCTGTTTATTTTCCAATTTTCAAATCGATTTTGGGTGATCATTTTAGCTAATTAAATGCTGTTAATTACTTGGTTTTAGACCTTAATATGTTGTGTCTATGCATGAACTACTTGGGTGTGAAAATTGGGTTTGAGTTGAAATTGGTGGATTGGTTGATTCCTTAATTTCTCTGATACTTGTTACTGTGTGAATACTCGAGTGCTAATTCATTTAATTATATTTCCTTAATGTAAATTATATGTATACATATGTATGTTGATGGTTATTCCATGTTTGGGTGATTGGAGGAAGGTTTTTGTTTGATTTGGGTTTTGAAATTCAAAACTGAAAACTGTGAACTTTATTCTCAGGTTACTGAGATACATCCTCAAGAATTGGTTGGTTTTGATTCCAATTACCTTCCCAAATTGGAATCTGAATTCATGTTTAGTTATTAGGTTTCAGTTATTGATTTGTGTGTTTCCTGTTGATGATTTCAGTTCAGTTTTTTTTACAGAAGTTAGTTCAGTTTTGACACTGACACACACATGAAACCTGAGAACAAAAACCTGAGTTTCCTGAGAATTTCATGTGTGATGCACTGTTAATGATTCACTGTTGGTTTTGAAACATGGGATTTCAGTTATGTTGATTGGGTTTGATTCAATGTTAATGTTAATAATTGAGAGTTTATGCATGAGTTGATGTTACCTATTGAGAGGATTTCGAATTGGATTGTGTTTGGGTTTGTATGTATTGAACTGTCATTGGAAGAATTTTTCTGAAAACTAATAACTGAATTTTCCTCTTTCACTCAAAAACTGAGATTGACACATAGACTAAAACTGAGATTGACACATAGACTAAAACTGAGATTGACACACAAATTACAGTCACTCATTCACATACACACTCTATTATTTTCCTGTCAAAAATTGAGGATTTCATGATAGTTTCAATGTGAAAAACTGTGTATTGATTTGGAAAAAAAATTATATGTGGTATTCAATGTATATAGGTGTGGGTTTAAACTGTTTTACTAAGTTTTTGAACTGTTATAAAACTAAAATCTGAATGAAGTTTGGTAATGTCTGAAATCTGGAAATGTTGTTATGGACTGAAATCTGGGAATTGGTTGTGTGGACTGTTTGGATCCCCTACACACACACCCTCACATTCACACACCCTCACATTCACCACCCTCACTCTCTAGCCTAGTACAACACTCTCATGTTCCCTCTAGCCACTCACACACATAAACACATGCCTATGTACATACAAGCCCGCATACTCATGTTATGATACACACACACACACTCATGTGTCCCCTCTCTAATCCCTATAGATATACAATATATGCATTGTTATATATACTTGTAACCTATATAACATATCATAGTATTGTACCTATATATATTTAGCTATATATATATAATGTGTGAAATGTATATATATATGATATGGTGTAATAATGTGTTATGATATATGGGTAATAGGGTATAGAGGCTATAGGTTATATACTCTATATTAGATTATGACCTATATACCAATGTGTGTTTGGGTAGGCTTGACATGGTATTGCCTAGACTAGCCTAGTGAACCTAGAATAGTCTTGTCAGACCTAGATTGGACTAGTTGGACTAGTATAGACTAGTTTGACCTAGTTTGACTTCTAGGGTTGACCAGAGTTGACCAAGAGTTGACTTTGGTCTAGATTGACCTAGATTCATGTAGAATGCATAGTAGGACTTCATTATATCATTTTAGACTTGTTTTGACCTATGCTGTTCTGATTAGGGGCCAGACACCTCTCCTCGGACAGTACATTTCATCCGGACACTCAGATACAGGCGAGTACATTCTCTGATCATTTCATATCCTGCTTAGAATTATTTTCCTGCATTAAATTACTTTAATTGATACTGGCACGTTGGTCACACGGATTAGTACAATATGGATCCCACCCTGAGATGTTATCCCTTCAGGGAGCATCGGGTACTTTATGTTCTGTGCGTTTCACTTACATAGCGTATCATATGCTTCTTTGGTTCTTTGATTACTTGTGACATATACCCTTATGATCACAGAGTCTCCTAGAATCTCTTATCCTATTTACTGGGTATCCTAGAATCTCCTAAAATCCCCATTTTTGGGACTACTATGTACCACCCTTCGGGGGTTATTACATAGAATCATAACATAAACTGGTTGGATCCTTGTGTATTAATTGGGGGTACGGGGGAGTATAAACAGCCATGTGAACAATTCCAAAGTAGAATAGCCATGTACGCCTCTTTAGTATAGCTATGTACAATCAAGCCGTTCACATGTCGACTTTGTGCTGTAAATCACTAGTCACTGGTAGCTCTTTACTTATAGTAGATATTTCTATTACAGTTCTCTCTCTCTGTTTACCTACTGTATTTCTTCAGTATCTATATCTTACTTTACTGCATGATTATATTTCTAACCTGCTATGAACTGTTGAGATGTACTGTACTCGCTCCTGTCCTGACTGGACCTGTTGAAAATATTACAGAGGACGAGGAGGAGGCCTGAGAGGATACTTTCTTCGGGACAGCTCTAGCTGAGGACATCACCCCACTGCCTAGACTAGTTTAGTTAGGCCTTATCTTATTTTCATGTTGTCTTGAGACTGTTTAGCTAGACTTTACTTCTATGTTGAGTTGTGTATATTCTTTCATATTCAGTAGCTGAGATATGTACTCTGGATATTTGCTGGGATATTATCTTAGTCTATTATATCTTCTGTATTTTTTTGAGTTCTATATCTTATCGTGCTTTCTTCTTCCTTAGTTGTGATTGAGTTCATTTACTGTTTTGTTTTATATTGAGATATGTACACTGACCTAGGACAGCGTTCTATCGCCGACACTGCGGCGTAGGCTGGGCGTTGTGATATTCTCGTACCCTCACAGTGGGTGCGGGTCGTGACACATTTTTAGTGGTGGCCCATGCAGGTCGAGTTTATGTAGCGGTATTCGAAATAGAATATCACTACAGCCTGCAGTAGGATTAGGATTATTTTTTATTTTTTTTGAGGTACTCAATCACATTAGGAAAAACTCTTAATCGGATTCCTGCCATCTAAATTCCTGCTGAAGATTGCTTCCTTGGACAACTGACCTCCCTTGAATTATTGTTTCTATCTCAGTATTGATTCCTTGTTTGATCTGTCTCCAGGATGGTGATTGAGACACGATCGCATCGCTCTGTCTCAGCAGACGCTGGTGTGAGGCCTACCACCCCTCGCCTGATCGTGGACGCTGGGACCATAGCACCCCCTATTTCTGCTCACATAGGAGCTTCTGCAGCCTTTGGGAGTGCACCTTCACCTGTCCGGAGGTCTTTCCCCGTCATTCCAGACATGACTCAGCAGCAGTTACCTTCAGGGACAGTAGATGCGGCTCAGATGTTTACCCTCTTCCAGCGATTCATGGAGTTTCAGCAGCAGATACAGCAGAGCCAGTCTGCTGATATCCGACAGAGCATACAAGATACTCACCAGTTGGTCAGGATGACAGTGGAGCTGGTGGCTGCTCAGCCACAAGGAAGCCAGATACAGCCGTATCAGCCGAGGACTCCAGACATCCATTCCTTCAAGAAGATGGGACCCCGAGACTTCAAGGGTACAGAGGGCATCATATACGCTAATGATTGGATAGAGCATATTGAGGAGATATTTCGATTGGCACAGATACCAGCAGGATTGCAGATCGAGGCAGCCGCCAGTCAGATGCAGGACTTGGCCCGTACCTGGTACCAGACAGACCCGAGGGTTGGTACAGCCGGTCAGACTTGGGCAGCGTTCAAGAAACTGTTCAAGGAAAAATTCTTTCCCGATACCGCACTCCGTGCTTTGGAGGCTCAGTTCGAGAGTTTGGTCCAGGGGAACCAGACCGTTGAGGAGTACGCTGGAGAGTTCATCCGTTTGAGCAGATTCATCGAGGATCTTACCGAGGTCGAGAAGGCGAGGAGGTTCCGCAGGGGTTTGATCGGAGAGATCAAGTCATATACCAAGAGCGACCGCGATGCCACTTTCGAGCAGATTCTGGTAGGATCCATGACAGCGGAGGACGATCTTGGACTGAAAGAGAAGAGGATGCGAGACACTCAGGGAGCTAATGGCAGTGCGGGCCCGGCCAAGAGGCCCCACCTGCAGATTCAGCAGCAGTATCCGCATCAGATGTCCCACTTGCAGATTCAGCCACAGTATCCGCAGCAGATGCTACCCCTACAGTTTCAGCAGCAGTATCCACAGCAGATGCTACCTCTACAGTTTCAGCAACAGATGCTACTTCTGCAGTTTCAGCAGCAGTACCAGCAGCCGAGGATCTACCTTCAGCAGCGGCAGTTTCAGGACCGCATACCCTTTCAGCAGGCGCAGCAGCCGCAGAGGCAGCAGCAGACCCCGGGACAGCAGCTTGTTATTATTTGCCCCTTCTGTAAGAGACCAGGGCATAGTTGGGGCGAGTGCCGGAAGAGGTTGGGCAGATGTTTGCTTTACGAGGGATCCGATCATCGTCTGAGAGAGTGTCCCGAGTCATCAGGACAAGCAGTTCAGGGAGCAGGAGCTAGGACTCCGGTAGGCAAGCAGCGGGGATTACCCTTACCGACTCAGCAGCAGAGGTACATGCAGCATCAGTAGCAGACCAGAGGAGGCCAGCAAGGGCGAGCTTTCGCCAGGGCAGTCGAGGATGCTCAGGCCGTTGGAGATCTAGTTGCAGGTTCCGTTCCTTGATTCCATTTCTGCAGTTGCCTCTTATAACTGCCTTGAAATTTTGATTCCCTCTGTTCCTTGTTGATTTATCAATTTTGTCCTGTTGTTCTTGTGTTATGTTTGCTTTTCTTCTGAGATGAATCATATGGACTAGGTCACCCAGTTATGGAATCTAGAATCTTCGGTAGTCGTGTTTAGCTGGCATAGTGAGGACATATAGTCAGATTTAGGACGTATTTCTCGGGTGTGGGAATTTAAGGTTTTCGCTGCCAAGCATGCGGCAATGCAAAAATTTTAAATACCATGATTCTAGAGGTATGTGCCTTAGTCGAGGACTCTGTAATTATCGTAGCCTTGCTCGCTAGCATGACGAAGGTTCTGAGTATCATGATTTTGGACAAACGCATATGATTATCTGACGGTATGTTTGAGACTTTGTTTGTGGGGTGTTTGACCTAGAAGGCCTGCTACCATCTTAATTTCGAGGTCAAAATTTTTATAAGGTGGGTAGGATTGTAACACCCAGTTTTCCAGATGAGGGTAATTTTGAAATTTTGTATTTAATTTATTTAATTATGGTATTTAAAATTTTAATATAATTTTTGGTGATTTTTAATAATTTTTAAAACTATTTAAATCATGACTTACGATTTGGTGTTGTGCTAGTAAACAGTAGAGACTGCCTACCCTAGAGCCTAGCTATGTGATTAGGGTATTTAGACATTTTTGGGGTTATTTGATTTTATTATAAATTATTTGAATTTATAGGAATTTTTAGAATTTATTTTTGAATTGTTTGAATGAGGGTTGACTTGTGTTGACTAGAAGGCTAACCTAGTGACTGACCTAGGTTAAGACCACTTGGTTAGGTTGAGTAAACTTGGTTTGACCTAATTTAGTGAGGGTTAAGCCATTGGAACTTGTTTGGAGAGATTTGGAGTTGATTTGACTAATATAGCTTATGACTTCATAAGTCATGATTAATGACTTGAGACTTAAAGCCCATAGGCCCACCCAAGTAGCTAACCCTAATTCTAATCAGCCCATGGCTGGTCATTATGATCATCCCCATCCTATTTAACCCCCCCCCCCCCCAAAGTTAGGGCTAGCCTCCATTAGGTTTTCTTGCCAAGTTTTAGAAAGAGGTATTTTCCCATCTTCAATAAATCCTAGTAAATCCATTTTAATTCTTTTTTAATCCAAACAAATTACATTGGGTTCTAATTTCCATCTACTTTCTGTTGGAAATTATTGTTCTCAGATTTGGAGAGCTTTTGAGGAGTTTGGCCATCAAGAGGAGCACCTCTTTGTGAAGCTTTGTGAAGCTTGTGGAACTCTTAGGTAAATCTATTTCCTCACCTTGTAATTCTGTAAATTTTGCATCATTAGGGAGCCCTAGATCTAACCTAACAGTAGGAATAGAAAACCCTAGATTTTTGTGTCCTTTTGTGTCCAAACAGGACACGTATCAGTACACTGTCGTAAGTGTTTGGTGAAATGCCCCAATGGGCATTTTGTTTGAGTTTTGGGATTTGGTTTGAATAGGAAATTAGATTTGGGTCTCGCTTTCACATTTCTGTAGTTTGTGTCGTGTCTTAGTGTCGTGTCTAGGCTGCACGGACACGTGTACACACGGTCGTGCACACGCGCGCGCGCGGGCTGTGAATGCCCTGCTGCTCGGGCCTATTTCTGACACGGACACGCGTCCCCGACACGTGGGACTTGACACACACCAAGGGGTAATGTATGCCACCCTGTGTGTCAAGTTGCATGGGCCCACGTGGCGTGTCGGACACGCACGAGCACGTGCACTGGTTCTACACTGTTTCAGTGGCTGCTGAATTTGGCCACTGATACGCGTGTCTCGTGTCACGTACACGCGACTTGGACACGATTTAGGTTGTCTAATCGATAGCCCTAGTCTAGGTTGACACTGGGACACAACCTCATGGGTTGTGTCGTGTCGTGTCGTGCACACGAGAGTCGTGAACACGTGCACGACGATTGGCCTAATTGTGCACTGTTTTCATGTTCTATGTGATTGGACACGTTTGTGTCCACTTGGGTGGACACAAACACACCATATGACACGTACACAATGTGTTCTCACTTTACCAACCACTGTATTACTGTTTTAACTCAATGTCATTGTTCAATCCTCAATTTTTCCATTTTTCTGAAACAGTGTTCTTCACTGTTTATTTTCCAGTTTTCAAATCGATTTTGGGTGATCATTTTAGCTAATTAAATGCTGTTAATTACTTGGTTTTAGACCTTAATATGTTGTGTCTATGCATGAACTACTTGGGTGTGAAAATTGGGTTTGAGTTGAAATTGGTGGATTGGTTGATTCCTTAATTTCTCTGATACTTGTTACTGTGTGAATACTCGAGTGCTAATTCATTTAATTATATTTCCTTAATGTAAATTATATGTATACATATGTATGTTGATGGTTATTCCATGTTTGGGTGATTGGAGGAAGGTTTTTGTTTGATTTGGGTTTCGAAATTCAAAACTGAAAACTGTGAACTTTGTTCTCAGGCTACTGAGAAACATCCTCAAGAATTGGTTGGTTTTGATTCCAATTACCTTCCCAAATTGGAATCTGAATTCTTGTTTAGTTATTAGGTTTCAGTTATTGATTTATGTGTTTCCAGTTGATGATTTCGGTTCAGTTTTTTTTACAGAAGTTAGTTCAGTTTTGACACTGACACACACATGAAACCTGAGAACAAAAACCTGAGTTTCCTGAGAATTTCATGTGTGATGCACTGTTAATGATTCACTGTTGGTTTTGAAACATGGGATTTCAGTTATGTTGATTGGGTTTGATTCAATGTTAATGTTAATAATTGAGAGTTTATGCATGAGTTGATGTTACCTATTGAGAGGATTTCGAATTGGATTGTGTTTGGGTTTGTATGTATTGAACTGTCATTGGAAGAATTTTCCTGAAAACTAATAACTGAATTTTCCTCTTTCACTCAAAAACTGAGATTGACACATAGACTAAAACTGAGATTGACACATAGACTAAAACTGAGATTGACACACAAATCACAGTCACTCATTCACATACACACTCTATTATTTTCCTGTCAAAAACTGAGGATTTCATGATAGTTTCAATGTGAAAAACTGTGTATTGATTTGGGAAAAAAATTGTATGTGGTATTCAATGTATATAGGTGTGGGTTTAAACTGTTTTACTGAGTTTTTGAACTGTTATAAAACTAAAATCTGAATGAAGTTTGGTAATGTCTGAAATCTGGAAATGTTGTTATGGACTGAAATCTGGGAATTGGTTGTGTGGACTGTTTAGATCCCCTACACACACACCCTCACATTCACACACCCTCACATTCATACACCCTCACTCTCTAGCCTAGCACAACACTCTCATGTTCCCTCTAGCCACTCACACACACAAACACATGCCTATGTACACACAAGCCCACACACTCATGTTATGATACACACACACGCACTCATGTGTCCCCTCTCTAATCCCTATAGATATATAATATATGCATTGTTATATATACTTGTAACCTATATAACATATCATAGTATTGTACCTATATATATTTAGCTATATATATATAATGTGTGAAATGTATATATATATGATATGGTGTAATAATGTGTTATGATATATAGGTAATAGGGTATAGAGGCTATAGGTTATATACTCTATGTTAGATTATAACCTATATACCAATGTGTGTATGGGTGGGCTTGACATGGTATTGCCTAGACTAGCCTAGTGAACCTAGAATAGTCTTGTCAGACCTAGATTGGACTAGTTGGACTAGTATAGACTAGTTTGACCTAGTTTGACTTCTAGGGTTGACCAGAGTTGACCAAGAGTTGACTTTGGTCTAGATTGACCTAGATTCATGTAGAATGCATAGTAGGACTTCATTATATCATTTTAGACTTGTTGTGACCTGTGCTGTTCTGATTAGGAGCCAGACACCTCTCCTCGGACAATACATTTCATCCGGACACTCAGATACAGGCGAGTATATTCTCTGATCATTTCATATCCTGCTTAGAATTATTTTTCTGCATTAAATTACTTTAATTGATACTGGCACGTTGGTCACACGGATTAGTACAATATGGATCCCACCCTGAGATGTTATCCCTTCAGGGAGCATCGGGTACTCTATGTTCTGTGCGTTTCACTTACATAGCGTATCATATGCTTCTTTGGTTCTTTGGTTACTTGTGACATATACCCTTATGATCACAGAGTCTCCTAGAATCTCTTATCCTATTTACTTGGTATCCTAGAATCTCTTACCCCATTTACTGGGTATCCTAGAATCTCATAGAATCCCCATTTTTGGGACTACTATGTACCACCCTTCGGGGGTTATTACATAGAATCATAACATAACCTGGTTGGATCCTTGTGTATTAATTGGGGGTACGGGGGAGTATAAATAGCCATGTAAATAATTCCAAAGTAGAATAGCCATGTACGCCTCTTTAGTATAGCCATGTACAATCAAGCCGTTCATATGTCGACTTTGTGCTCTAAATCACTAGTCACTGGTAGCTCTTTACTTATAGTAGATATTTCTATTACAGTTCTCTCTCTCTGTTTACCTACTGCATTTCTTCAGTATCTATATCTTACTTTACTGCATGATTATATTTCTAACCTGCTATGAACTGTTGAGATGTACTGTACTCGCTCCTGTCCTGAATGGACCTGTTGAAAATATTACAGAGGACGAGGAGGAGGCCAGGGAGGATACCTTCTTCGGGACAGCTCTAGCTGAGGACATCACCCCACTGCCTAGACTAGTTTAGTTAGGCCTTATCTTATTTTCATGTTGTCTTGAGACTGTTTAGCTAGACTTTACTTCTGTTCAGAGATATTGAGTTGTGTATATTCTTTCATATTCAGTAGCTGAGATATGTACTCTAGATATTTGCTGGGATATTATCTTAGTCTATTCTATCTTCTGTATTTTCTTGAGTTCTATATCTTATTGTGCTTTCTTCTTCCTTAGTTGTGATTGAGTTCATTTATTGTTTTGTTTTATATTGAGAGATGTACACTGACCTAGGACAGCGTTCTACCGCCGACACTGCGGCGTAGGCTGGGCATTGTGACGTTCTCGTACCCTCACAGTGGGTGCGGGTCGTGACACCGGGTGGCGTGGTAAGAATTCTAGATAACATGATTATAGGGTGTATGCCTTATTATAGACTCTATCGTTTATTGCAGCTATGCTTATTGGCGTGGCAGAATTCTGACAACATAATTTCAGGAAGACGCATATGATTATCAGATTATATCTCTAAAGCTTTTTTTTTAAAAACAATCATCTCTACCTTGTATTTCAGCCTTAAAAAAATTGTTTCTTCATCACTTAACTTAGGAGTAAAAAACAGTTTTAATTGTTGATATAATCCCTTGTATAACTTTATTGGATATAATTCCTTCCTAATGTAATGAATTGACAAATTGTCTTAGGCCTTATCTTATACTTGTGTGTATAGCTCTGATCTCAAATGGCCCCTTTTTTTAACAGATTGAGCAAGAAAGGATTTTATCATTATTTTCTTCTTGCCATTATTACTTGTATTTGTTTAAAAAAGAATTGTTGTTTGTTTGTTTTGCTTCTCATTATTTACCTTAGGAGTAGGAGTAGCTTTAGCTGTTATTATGAACCTTTATGTAACTTCTTGTTATGAATTTCTTCATAATACAATAAATTGATGATTTTGCTAGACCTTATCTGGATTTGATATTATAGCTCTGGTTTCAGAATGGTTCCTTCTTTTAAACAGATGAGCAGAACATATTTTATCATTATTTTCTTCTTGCCATCATTCTTATATCACCTTTTAATATATATATATATATATATAGTAGACACAGACACCTTGCCTGACACGTATACATGCTACACTTTGATTACCAACCTATCTAAATGCACATTAATATGTTTTTGATGTTAAATTCTCAAAACCCCAATATCTCTGACACAATACAGTATCAGAGACCAGTTCTCTATTTTTTTCTGTTTAAATTCGTAATTTAAATATAAATTTCATATTATTAGTTGTTGTTTACATCACTGCACATGTATGTTATATACAAGGTTTCAATTCTTAAAGAAATCGGTTAAGTTTTGTGTTTGGATTTGTCAAATCTAAGATTGTGTGCATATTAACCCTTTAACACTGGATTCTAAGTGATTAGTTCAATTTGCAGTTTTTAAATGTAATGTTTTGAGCCATATACATTATTGTATGTAGGGATATAATGTTAGATTTCATACTCTTACATGTTAGGTTGTGGTTTTGGTGAACATTGGGTTGGTTTTGATGTTCGAATTTCTCCAAAATCCTGAAACTGAATACATGTTAACATTTTTCACATTGATTTTAAATGTTTAGTTCAATTTCAGATTTAATATGTAATGTTAAACTGAACTGAATGATTGAACCCTTCATTTTAAGTTATAACCCCTGTACTCTTGACACTCTACACTAACGTACACTAATGTTCACAACTGCCATGTAAACCTAACCCTTCATCTCTATGTTATGTTCATATATCTATATATCTATATAGGTATATATATATATATATATATATATATATATATATATATATATAGTTTATGCATACTATTATAATGTATATAGATACATAACTAAATCTCTACCTCTCTATACATATAGATATATGTATATATATGGTTAGCCATGCATGTTATGAGTAAATAGGTTGTGCATTGTAGATTGTTTAACCAATATGCCATGAGTAGTGTAACTTGATAGCTATTGTTTTGAAACCCAAATCCTCCTATATATTTTCATGTATATTTCACACACACACACACACATATCTACTATCTAACCCTATGAACATGTCCATATACACCCATACACACACTAACCACATAACCTTTACATAATGCTAGCTTTTCTCCTTCTAACACTCTCTCTCTATATATATATTATGATTGGATTTTAATGCTCGACATTTATGCTTTAAATTTTGATTTTGAATATGCCTTAAAGCCTTGATAATTTGTTATTTTTGTATCTTTTCCAGTTTAACACCCCTGATTGCTTGTAAGTTTTGATACCCTATGATTGTTTTGGTCTAGTGTAACTAGTATACCTAGATGAGACTTACACTACCACCGTATGCCATGTCCCTGTATGCTATTCTTTTAAATTGTATGATTTTGGTAAGTTCTGAGATTTTGATTGTTGGGGACGAGACTCTAGAAGAAGTACGACCATCTTAATTTTGAGGACAAAATTTTCTAAGGAGGGTAGACTTGTAACACCCACTTTTCTAAAATAAGGATAATTTTGAACTTTTGTAAAAGTTTATTATTTAATAATGGGATTTATGATTTATGGGAATTTTTAATTAATTTAATACTATTTAAAATTTGTGAATTATAATTTTGATGTGTTAGCTAGTGAACTCTAGAACTGTTGAGCCTAGAGACTAACGATGACCATGGGGACCTAACCATGTGATTAGAATGACTATTTACAACTTTTTAGGCTAAGGGTATTTTGGTCATTTTGTGACTTTTGAATTATTTAGGATTTTAATTAATTGGTGAATTTTAGATTATTTTAATAATATTTAAATTGATGTATTATGATTTTGGTCATTTTTTATATTTTAATATTTTGGAAATTTTTTATATTTTAATATTGTTTTTATTGGATTTGTTTAGTCGGGTTTGAGTTTCGTCTCGTTCCGACTTGTATTGTGACCCGGGCAGCTTAAACTCTAGATGGGACCCAATATTAAGTTAAGCATGACCCACAAAACCCAACATTTAATTTAGTTAATTAAACTAATTTTTATCATGTTAGAATGGTTAAATTAGAGACTCAAAACTAAATCATTTTGACCCCAAACTTGAACCTAGTCTAGACTTAACCATATGAGACTAGAGAGGGACAATTAGGACATTTTCCATTAGCCCTAATGGACTCTTTATGGTGGCCACCTTTAGGGGAGAATGATTCATTTCATTCATTACAATCTTGCCTCTTTTATTTTCCTTTTGTTCTTCCCTAATTTTAGAGAGCCTTCCCATTGATTTGATCTCCAAATCAAATCATTCCTTCACCAAACCTTCCCTCAATCATTCCCATTCTCCAAGAGAAGGGTGCTACCAAGGATTGGAAGAGGAGTGCAAGGAGGAGTGTCCACTTTGAGGGATCTTCGTATCGGAGCCGTGTCCTAAAGGATTTTATTGGGATTCTACTCCCAATAGGTAAAACCCATCCTCTAAATCGATTTCCTTTGCATATAAATTAGTTTTGAATCCGTAGGATCCATCCTCATGCATGTGTCCCATTTAGATTCAAATTTGAGGCCATTTGGAGCTCTCTTGAGGATTTTAGATATGAGTCTTGTGTCCTACTTGATAGATCCCAAATTAGGACACCCCATGTGTATGTATATATGATAATAGTTTAAATAGATATTTAAATTCAGTTTTAGAATGGTTAGAGAGTGGATTGATCTTAGTTAGGATGGTTAGAATAAGTTTCATTTGGATACCTATGTTTGTATCCAAGTATCTTGGCCTATATGTGTTCTTTTGTCCAATACAACTCAAATTCGTCATAATATTCATCCACGTTTTTATTAACCAAAGCAACTTAGAAATGTCATAACTTTTAGCTTAGAAATCCGATTTATCTCCCTTTTCTTTAAAAGAACCGTCTCAAAGTTAGCTTTCCAAATATATATTTTAATAAGCCAAATTCTTTCTGTAACTTTCTATAGAATTATTTGAGTGTCAGCTGTACGAAAAACAAACGTGTTTCGGTATTTTTGCGATTTCGGGAGCTTCCGGACACGAAAATGCGATCCGTTTAATGTTTCGGAAAGCTAACACGAAGGGCTACAACATACTTTAATCCTAGAATTTAGTAGAGTCCCAATTGGTACAGTATTAGTTTTAAGTAGAAGAGTGACTATACGATATATGCATTTTGTGTAACCTATGAGCCTATATAGTATGGATATTAAATGAATATAGAGTATGTAATACATGATATGTTAGATGAATTAAACGATATATATATGATATATATCCTCTTTACATTAATGTATATATATGGTTGAATGCAAGCATGTAAGAATGCAATTAATATAATGTATGTAAGCAATGCATGAATGAAAAAATGATATACAATGTATGTATGAAAGTATATAATGAATGCTAGATATGAATGCAAGGTATACATGTAATGATAGATATGAATGCATAATATATAAATAATATAATGCAATATACAATGATAGCATGTATGGTAATGTAGAATATATGATGCAAGCATGTATATGTCCACTGTTTTCCCTTTTTTTTTACATTTTCCTTTCCTTCCCTTTCCTTTTCAGTTTTTTTCCCTTTTTCCCTCTTCTATTTTTGCATGTTGTATATAATGTATATAATGTGTAGATGCATATAAGTATGTAATATGCATGAATGACATGTATGTAATAAAAATAAGTATATGTATGCAACTTAATGATATGTGAATGGATATAATGCCTGAACTGAAATATGCATGCATATGGGATATGAATGAATGTATAAATGCATGACTGAATGTCATATATAAATGAATGAATCAATCAAAGGTATAAGTAAAATATAATGCATTGTAATGAATGTTAACATATATAATGTATAAAAGTATGTATGTAAATGTGCATGAATGTATATATCTATGTAACTATGTAAATATACATGAAGTAACATATGCCTATATATATAAATATGTATATAATATGGATATGCATGTATGTATGAAGGTATGTATTTATATATGTTATCTATTTTATATTATGCATTATTGTGGTTCACATTGTCTTGTGATTGTGTGAGTGCTAGCCTAGGCTTGGTTAGGCCTAGTAAGACTTGTTCGACTTTTTAGGCTAGGACTTGACCTAGTTGACCTAGTTTGACTAATCTGGTTGACTAGAGTTGACCAAGAGTTGACTTTAGTCCAGTTTAACCCCAAACTTCATGTAGATGCATTGTAGCAGTCCGTTATATCATTTTAGACTTATGGTGACTTGTAATTTTCTATAGGAGACAGACACCACTCCTCGGACAGTAGATATTCTTCAGATACTCAGGATACAGGCGAGTACATTCTCTGATCTTTTCATACCTGTCTGGACTATATTCTTGCTCTAGATTACTTTACTTGATGCTGACACGTATCTTCACGGATTAGTACTATATGGATCCTTTCCTGAGATGTTATCCCTCTACGGGTGCGTCGGGTATTTCTTGTTCATGTACTTTATCATGTGCATCAGGTAGTCCTTGTACTCGTACTAAGTTCATGTTTTCACATGTTCTCATGTGCCTTCATGTACTATCATGTGCCTCATGTACTGCTCATTACATGAGTTCACATATCTTTAGCTGTATTCATGTGCCAATAACGTAACTTGAATAGATCCTTGTGTCTTGATTGGGGCGGGGTGAGTAGAATTGGTTATGTGATCATTATCCCCAGTAGGTATTCATGTGCCTCTTAGTTGTATTCATGTGCCCCTAAGCCGTTTACATAACCATATTATACTCTAAATCACTTAGCCACTTACAGTCTTTACTTATCATGTATTTACTTTCAGTTACAAAATATCTCCTGTTTTCCCGTATTTCCTTTTCAGCATTTCCTGTATTTTACTCTATTGCATGCTTTATACCCCTAACCTGCTATGAACTGTTTTGAGAGATATGTGCTCGTTCCCGTCCTGATTGGACCTGTTGAAAATTTTACAGAGGACGAGGAGGAGACCTGCTTAGATACTTTCTATGGGAAAGCCTTAGAGACACTTGCGATCCGGACTTCCAGTCGAATTTCCTTAGCTGTAGAGACTGTTGCTCCGTAGATATCTTTATCTTATTTCTTGTATTGGAGATTTGAGTTGTTATTTGGATCTGTATTATTTCTGGTTGTCAGTGGAGTTTATCATAGACACTTAGCTTTCTCTCTATTGCATTCCTGTGGATTTGGATCTTGCATCTTTTATATTATTCTATCTTATCGTATTCTACCTTAGATGTGATTGAGATATATTCTATTATGTCACCCCCATTCGGGGAGTATAACTGTTTATTACCTTAAACTGTTAGATGTTGTGACCTAGGACAGCGTTCTACCACCGACACTGCGGCGTAGGCTGGACGTACCCACGTCTCGTACCCTCATAGTGGGTGCGGGTCGTGACATAAATCTCATAAACTTAAATACTTACATGAGTCTGCTCGGCCCTTTCGTCGACCAAGCGTGGATCTTTTCCCTCCTTTGCCGCCTTTGTCGCCTGCGTACAAAATATTTATAGATAAGGTTTTTTTCGATATCAAGTAATTAAAAAATAGTTTTTTTGATATTTTACCAGATCTCCAAGCGTCGCTGCGTGGGGAATGGATCTCCCCGTATGTAGACCCGCAGCCTGTCGATTCGCCAATTTATTCTTGAACTCGTGTATATTCTTCTTTTCAAGCATCTGCTTATAGAAGTCCTCCCGGAGCTAGACCTTCCTTCCACTGCAGAAGTCATCCTTCGTGTCCCACCGTTTATTCTCGGCGACTTTTTTATAGGTCTTGATGATCTTCGCCTCGCGATGGAGGGCCACCAGAACGTTGACTGACATATAAATTCTAATATCAATTAATTAGAAAAATGGTAGATTAAAGAATAATTAATAATTAAGTAATCATAATACATATATATATATATATATTATATATATATATATATATATATATATATATATATATATATACCTTATCTGGTCGAGCTAGATGTACCTCGACTCCAAGGGTACCTCACTAAAATTGAGGTAGGGGCCATGGAAGTTTTGCCTAATAATGCCCTAGCTCCCTGGTAGCATCCCACGGAAAAAACTTACAAATAAGCAATAACTGGATTATTTACTAGAATAAATGAAACAAATTAAAAAATTAACTTACAAAATACAAATTTACTTGTAGTTTACCCGCGGGCCATAGCTCCCGTCTGAACTCCCCTGTCGGTCTCTCTGGTCGCGTCAGAGGATCCATGGGTCCGTAAATGTACTCGTCATTAGCTTGATGGAACTGAATCAGTGGATACTCCAGGGCCTACTGTACAGTAACTAGAGGATCCGCTGGCGGAACGGACGATGGCTCAGCATCTAGCGTCCTTCCGGAGCCAACGAATGGCGATACCCCTAGGGTAGATCGATAGCGGGATGATGAGGTCTCCGGGTTACTCTCCGGGTCGGGCTCGGTAGATGGGGCCACATCCCGGTGAATGCTACCACTGTTTGCCATTAAAATTGTTTGATTACAAATTTCAATACAAACAGAACAGTGTTACAATATAGGACTTAGATATAGTCCTAGGAGTACACTTTTGTTTATCTAGGTCCCTTGTGTCGATGGAGCGAGTGGTAATACGTTGACTCTGTTGACGAGCTGACGACGGTTATCGGTTCTCTGAAGGTTTGGATTGCTCTGGGTGCTGGAGCTTGCTGAGAGGAGAAAGACGTTGAGTTTCTGTATCTGCCTCTCTGGTGATATGTTCCTTCATTGGGTGTTCTCTCTGTTGTCCGTGGGTGAGAAAGAAATGATCCCTCTATTTATAGCTGGACAGGTTAGCTGCTCATGCGCGCATATGCAGGATGCGCCGGTGCGTGGGAACACAACGTAGAGATTGCTGATGGAGGCGCATGGATGATGCGCCCTGATCGAGGGGTTGAATTCTTCATACTGTTGTTGTGAGCCGACACGTAGCAGAAAAGAGGATCTTTCTGTTGCTGAGATCTTGGGTGAGTTGAGTCAAAGGACACGTGTCGTCGACTCAAAGCTCGGAGATCTCGAATTTGATGGGGAATGATCTGGTGGGATGCGCCTAGGACTGGGCGCATGAGGAGACTTTGGCTCGTAACCTTTATGAGTCACGAACCATTCTGGGCGCATGGCTTTTGAGGCGCATGCAGGCGACTTTCCTTCGGTCTTTTGGGATCAGAGAGCAGTCTGGGGCGCATGGCTTTTGAGGCACATGCAGAGCTTCAAATGGAGACTTTTCTTCTGTCTTTAGGCATCAGTGAAGAGTCTGAGGCGCATTGCATTTGAGGCGCATGCAGATTTGGACGCATGGCTGCAGAGGCGCATGCGGGTGGTTGAGTGGCCACGTGGCAGTAGCCGTCGGAGTAAAGTCATGATAATGCTGACGTTGCCGACGCTTCGTTTTCTGAAAAAGCTGTTAACTGTCCAGACTTTGGGAGGTGTGCTGCCAACTCTGTCAGTTCAGCATTTAATGTTTCTGACATTCGATGGACAGCTGAGGGGGCGCGTCGATTGGCGTTCCACTGGGTATGGGGACGCATGGGGGCGCATCCTCTGTGATACACTTGGTACTGAAGGGCGCGTCTGTGTGATGCGCCTGAAGTCGAAGGGCGCGTGCGGCTGTTTCGTTCCTCGAGTGCTTTAAATAGCCGTTTGGCTGAATTCGAGGTGTCCGGTTCATCCATTAAATGTAAGTTCATTACACGGAATTCAGAGAGCCATCCACCTGGCGCGTGGGTTTGATCTGCCCGGCCTATAAATAGTGGCATGGAGAGAAGGTTTGCTTTTCGTTCTTTCACGTACTTCCAATATGAACTTGGGTACTCGAGTGCATTCCGTTGACGAAATGCTCCCGAGGGTGAAGATGAGACACCATGTCGTCATTGATGCACTAGAAGGTGACTGTTACATCCAAAAGATGGAGTCGAGGGCTTCCGAGGCAGGCAGAAGGTGCCTGTTGCATCCAAAGATAGGGATGCTCGGGCCTCGTCTTCGTTGTGCAGGAAGAGCCGTAGATCGAAATGGCGGTGCTACGCTCTTTCTTCCTTCAAAGTGGGTGTTGCCCACTCTGGTGGGTTTGGAAGCTGCTCCTTTAGCCGTATTTCAATTGCGGTCTTCCTTGGTCTTTGGAGGCTCTTTCGAAGCCTCCCTTGGCCACAGACTTGTGGTGCTCTTCTCTTCCTTGGTTTGAGGAGACCTGCCTCCAGCCAGAGGGTTAAATGCTTCATTAGTCATAGCATTTATCAGGTGAGCCTGGCTGGAAGAGCGGCACATAACTGGGCTGCTGAAGGGATGCACATAACTGGGGATGTACATAACTGAGCTGCTGAAGGGATGCGCCCTGCTGAGTACGCATGGCGGGATGCGCCCGGTTGGAGGCGCATGGTGACTGCTGCGCCTGTCTTGAAGTGCATGGTGGCTGCTGGCCGTAGACTTAGGATCTTTTCTTTGTAGAAATTCTCCTTTGTACAACCTTCTCTAGACATGTAATAGACTTTTATGTATAAATAAAAAATCCTCTTTCAAATGTCTATATTTGTTGATTTTGCTGTGAAGTATTTTGTCCGAGCTCTGGCGTATGTAGTGTCTGGCGCATGAGCTTTCTGGTTGTAAAATTCCATGCTTCTACAAGACCCCCTTCAAAGTTTTCAAAACTTTTGGATAAGTTTTGGAATACTTTGAATAAGAAGCATGGAGGTCAGGGCACATGACTGTTGGGGCGCATGCCTGTTCGGGCGCATGCTCCTCTCGGTTAACGCATATGATGATGCCTCGGTAACCGAAAAGATTAATGATGATCTTTTGGTTTTATTTGCTGTTATCTCTTTACAGAACTCGAGGCGACGGCTGAGATCACTCGTCATCGGTTCACGCGTACGATCAAGCCCTATAAATAGGTGAGAGATGGAGAGAGAGAGTTCTTCTTCTCTGTGCCTTTGCTTTCTTTAGAGTCCTTCTTCAAAACACTAACTTTTCCTTTTTGAGAGAATGGCTCCCAAGACTCTTCGCGGCGGCGCTGGCAAGGGAAAGGAGAAAGAAAATGAGCCTGTGAAAGTTGTGGCGGCTGACGTCCCCCGTCGGCCTGTCGAAGTTCGGCCAGAAGTGGTTGGTGAGTCTCATTTTACGTACACCAACGTACATAGACCTTGAGTCTTTGATGATGTGCCACGGTCTTTGCCCGCTGACGCGCATGGGTTTAAACCCTGATGATGCGCTAAGGCTCTACCGCTGATGCGCATGGGTTTAGACCCTGATGATGCGCCGAAGTACTGCTAACGCATATGGGTTTAAACCCTGATGATGTGCCGAAGTTCCTTTTTCAGACACATTATGTGCTTCTGATGGGTCTTAGACTCTCTTGTTACTTCTAACATTTTCGAATCTTTGCTAGTGTCAATGACTATCCCGCCTTTGAATGAAGTGCTTTTGGAGGTTGCCCTCAGTCAGACGGGGGTAGATTATGACGAGGAAGTGGTAAACCCTGCTCAAAATGTTCTTATGCTGGATCAGCATCCCGAGAGAATGACTCAAATCCGGGAACAACAGTATGGGTTCCTCAAACGGATGATGGAGCGTGGAGTTTTAAAATCTGCCACATCTGATAAAGTGACCTTCTTGAAGCCTGAGTTCCTATTCGGGGACCGCCTCACTTCCACTGAAGCGACGGTGTTGAAGGTCAAGGAGGACTGGTTCTTTGCAGCAAATGGGGTGCATATGACTGTTAAGCAACTTGAACGTCAATGGCCTTTGACGTCCTTCTGTCGTCTTGCTTCCAAGAGGAGGATGTCTTAAGATCTTACCCCCTCTCAGGGGGGAGCGGTGATTGGCATCATCCAAATTGATTCTACCTCCGACCAAAGGGATACTCTGACCGCCGTACGGTCTGGGTCTTCTTTCACCTGGCGGACTCTACGTCCTGGGAGCCTTTACAGTGATGTTCCCATTGATACGTTTGCTTATAGTGCTTCGACTTTTACACACCGTATGCTGTTGATGGAACGCTCATACCCGAAAGGAGAGTTTCGGGTGGAGGGTTGGTGCCATTACGTTTCCAAATGGGATAAACTGACACTCTGGATCATGTCGCAGTTTTGGACTGAGTTTCGAGAGATTGGGTTGACTGTCGCGATCCGTGCTACCCAGGCGGGTGTTGACATTAATAGGCATATGTTCCTCGCACTCTTGGAGATGTTTGATATCCATACCGGGACCTTTTTTACTCCGGTGGGGGAGTTAGGGCTCGCACTTCATGAGATATATGAGGTGTCAAAGCTCCCTTGGGGGTCGAAACCCTATGAAGAGTACTTTCCAACCAACGAAGAGCTTCAGGTCCTGGGGAACAGAACTGAGGAAATGACGGTCATTTTTAAGGAAGTGGCGAGTCATCATTACTACATGCAAAAAAGGGATAAAAGCGGGTCGCAGCCCCATGTGACCGCTTGGAGAGATTATGTCTTTAGACAAGACAAAGAGGATCCCTCGCAGTTTTCTACTCCGCCAGCGCTCTCTCGTAGCGAAGTGCTCTCCGAAATGAGCAGGTTAGGTGAGAAGAATCCCCGAGGGAATGAAGACCAGCAGTCGGACGAATGCTCCTACAGCTGCTTCTGGCATCTTGCTTATCGGATGTCTTCGAAAGCAGTATTGGTCGCGTACCTCATGGTTTGGCTTCGAGATTACGTCTTCTCAGGTGGATCAGGCTCTGTAGAGAGGGTGACGCAGAACTTAATCCTGCCAGCCGTGAAGTTGGTCTTTGGCCGGCGTTTGGCTCTACTTCCCGCAATAGTGTGCAACCTGCAGTGAGGTTTGTAAGAGTTTGCGGGAAATATGATTCATGACCGAGGTAGAAACAATAACTTCCCGCGTGCTGAACTGCCGTTTCACTACTTGATGGAGTGGTTAATTTTACACCATCCTAATGTGATGAGTCCAGGTTCAGAAGAAGACTACAGGGCCGGAGATGCATTTCTTCGCCATTTTCACCGGAGGAGCTGGTCGCACACTGGCGTCCCTGTTTGTAGAAAGGTTTTATCCCGTCTTCAGGGTTGGGAGATCACCAAAGTTAGTCCAATCTTCTTGGGTTTTAAGGCCAACGAAGACTTAAAGGATTCGGGCGAAGGCGCCACCACTCTGCCTCCATGGGGATTCCGCTGGTTGCAAAGTATCAGGCCTTCCCATCTGGTGTACCGGAACAAAAATCAGTGCTACCTGGAACCGTATTTATCGAGCCGCTTTGCACGACAATTCGGTTATGCTCAGCTGATGTTGGATAACCCCAGTATCACTCTAGGGTATGCTGGAAGTTTGTTGGATGGTGCACGAGCTTGGCATTACTATAATGCCGGATGTACCGGGGCTCGTTTCATGTTGCCCGTCCCAGATCCGCGGCCGCCCATTCTTTACTCGGCCGCCAAATTTTACTGTGTTATGGCTGCCTTGCCTCCCGGATATGATAGGGAGACCAGTCTTATCGCAGGCACTAAGTTAGCAGTGACCGGGGACATGCCAGCGAAAGCCCGATTGCATCGTCCGCCAGGGGCGGGTTATCGGGGTGCCTCTTTCGTGTCCAGAGGGGGTCAGGCAGAACCCTCGGTCGATCAATCAAAACGACGTGTAGATACAGAGGCTAGATCTCCTGTGCCGAAGAAGCAGAAGAAGGCGTCGTCACCGACGGTGTCATCGAATTTGGCATCCGCGGAGGTAAGGATGTCCCACATAGTCTGGTTTAGGTTCCACATTTCATGTAACCGATGTTTTCCTTTTTTGTAGGAGCAACTAAAAAGAAAGCCTCGTACTCCAAAAACGGGTAGGAGTAGGCCAATAGAGATGGCGGGCTCATCTGGAGTGCGCATCCCGCCGACTAAGATGTCTCCCATGGAGGAGAATCCGAAGGATGCCGTCGTTATGGAGATTCCAGTATCTCCAGATTACGTCAGGAGGGAAGCTGAGGGTGTAGCAGGCACGCGGCTTCCTGGTGGTGAAGTGGAATGGAGTTCATCGTCTTCGGATGACGTTGCTCCAAAGTTGCAGGAGTCTGTTGCGAGGGCAACAGAGGTGGTTGGAACAGAGGAGAGGGTTGATTCCCCTCCTTGTCATGATGATGGGAGGTCGGCTGTATCATTGTCGAGTCCTACCCCAGCCTCACCCGTGGAAGTTGAGGTGGCTACCGATCAGGAGGTAGCGACAGATCCTGTCCCTGTAGAGGGACTTGAGAAGGATGAGACTCATCTGCCAGTCTTGTCTCCCGAGACGGGCCAAGAGATGAGTGTTGATCTCCCCGTTCTACCAGGGGAGGTACTGACCGCTGATAGGACGTTGGGGGCAGAAGAAGTGGCCGTTGACGTCGGTGGTTCCTCCGAACTTGAGAAGGGTAAGGGTGTGGAACCCTCTGTTGCTCCTCCTACTTGGGGTACTATCTCGACGCCTGTGCCGGCTTCCTTTGTTCCTTCGGCTCCTCGGGCTAGCAGTCCGGCCCATGTTGATGAAGAGCCTATTGATACCGAGGTTCCAGTCTCGCAGGTTGAGGTTGGCGGATCTTCTTCCGGTCCGCTAACTACAATAGCTCCTCCAACTCCTGCTATGACGCCGCAGGTGCTGGCGGACGCAGATGAATATGTGAAATTCATCGTCGAGGGGGTGTATAAAATGCTGCAGAGGGGTGTATCTACGGTGATGGATGCCAACGAGAGCTTTGCGATGGCAAGAACTCTAGCAATGCCTTATATCGAGCTGATCCGCGTTCACCAAGGCCACGACCATATGGCCGAGATCCTGCAGGCTTCTGTGATCGAGCTGGACCAGCGGCTCACGGAACTTCAGCGCATCCAACGAAATGACCTTTCCGTCTTGATAGATGCGGAGAAGGGGAAGTTGATCACCGAGATTGAGTCTTCCTACCAGGCCACTGTGAGCATCTGGGAGCACGAGGTGGCTGAGACTGAGGCTACGGTAGAGCAGTAGTCTCAGTCCATGAAGGAGACAATGGAAATGCGAGCTGCGTTGGACGCTAATATCGCGGAGATCAACGCCCAGATGCGCCGTCTTGAGGACCAACTGGCCCGACTCTAGTTAGATGCCGAACGTGTCCAGGCTGAACACATAGCATTTAAGAAGGAGGAAGCAACTTTCACTCACCGGGCTCTTGCCCTGGCTCGGCAGCGACAACAGCTTGATAAGAAGCATAAGAATGATACTTCCGCTGAGGCTGTTGAATTGATGCGTCAAGAAGCTGAGCGTCGAGTCCTGGCGACTGTGGAGACTCATGCAGCTGACTTGAGACGTCGAGTTAGAGAGCTCTCAGCCAATCCTGGAGATGTTTAGGGACTGTAGCCTCTTTTTTTTATGTTTTTGCAACTCTTGCTGGGGGATAGTGTAGTTCTGTACTCTCTCTTTTTTAGAAAATAAAGAAGTACGCAACTTTCTTGTAATGTGTTCATTTTTGTTATCATGAACTTGATGATTTGTGTGGACCTATTATCTTTTGCACACCTTGGCTTTTAGGTACAGATAATAAGTTTGAAGGAACCAACATGTTTGCTCAGAGGTAATGTGGACGTGGCAATCATTGTGGTTTAAATGATAGAATCTTCCTATTCAGAGGTATTATGGACGTGGTAGGAATGATCCTGGGGGATACGCTGAACAACTCAGAGGTGATGTGGACGTGGAAGTTCTGCGATCAATGTACGACAACGCAGGGGTTGTTTGTACGAGATGTTTACTCAGAGGTAATGTGGACGTAGTAAACATGAAGGATAGCGTAGGCTTACGAAGTGTAAGATTCCGCTTTGTAGGGTGTAGAGGGACAACTCAGAGGTGATGTGGACGTGGTTGTCTTTCTACTGGAGGATGCTACGGAACAGCTGGGTTCCGGAAGCGTATGGTTTTATTAGAAGGGAATTGTCTGTGAATCCTGATGATTGGGTCCATAGATCCCCTTGTGGAAGCACATATCTGAAAGATGTCAAGAGTAGTACTTCTTCAGGAACTTGTCGTTAATGGGCATCATGAACAAGTCTCCATTGGGTTTGGTGAGGCAGTAAGCACCGTTTGAGTATACCGTCTCAATGATGAAAGGTCCTTCCCACTTGGGCTCGAACTTTCCTGGTGTCTTGTGAGTTAACACCATCGGCCTCCTGACTGCCAGAACCAGGTTGCCAACTTGAAAAGTTTTCTGTTTGACCTTCTTGTTGAAAGCCTGTGATATACGGGCTTGGTAGAGTTCGATACGTTGTTGAGCTAGGAGACGTTTTTCGTCAAGTGCCTCCAGCTCCCGCAGACGACGACGTTGATTATCCTCTTCTGTGAGTTTGTTTGTGATTGCTACGCGGAGTGAGGGTATCTGGATCTCGAGAGGCAGTACCGCTTCACTCCCGTAGACCAGGAAGAATGGTGTGTTGCCTGTTGGGGTTCATACCGTTGTGCGGTAGGCCCAAAGACATTCGCCAAATTTTTCGTCCCAGTCGCATTTGTTGGATGACACGACCTTTTTGAGCAACCTAACGATAGTTTTGTTGAACGCCACGGCCAATCCGTTTGCTGCCGAATTGTAGGCGATTGAGGCCATGTTCTGAATACGACTCTTGTCACAGAATCTGCTGAAAATATGGCTGATGAACTGAGGACCATTATCATGGATGATCCGCCTGGGTACTCCAAAACGGTAAATGACATGGTGTTTGATAAAGCTGACCACCCTGGAGCTCTTTACTTCCGCCAATGGGACTTCTTCTGCCCACTTGGAGAAGTAATCGGTAATGGCCAGGATGAAGCGGTGCCCCCTTGATAAAGGAGGGGTGATCGGTCCTACAATGTCCATGCCCCAGGCTTCGAAGAGCCAGGAGGCGACTGTAGGATGTAGTGGTTCTGACGGCGTATGAATGAAGCCTGTGTGAAGTTGGCACGCATGGCACTTCTTAGCATAGTCGACAGCATCAGCGGCCATGGTTGGCTAATAGTAGCCCATGCGTCGTAGTCGATCCTGCAACTTAGGACCAGGTTGATGAGCTCCGCAAGTTCCGTCATGAGCTTCTCGAAGAGCTTCGGTCGCCTCTTCGTTGGACAGGCATCGAAGGAGAAGCCCATCGTAGGAGCGTCGGTACAGCATTTTAGTGGCTGTATCATAATAGAATCGAAGAGAACGTCTCCTGACTGAGACAGCTTCCTTCGGATCCTCTGGGAGAATTCCGTAGACGGCGAAGTCGATGAACGGGAACCTCCAGTCTCGGACATTAACACCAGTACTTGTCAGCATGGCGTGGGCCACTCGTAAGCATAGGTTGTTTCTAGGGCAAACCAAGTCTCGGCCAACTACCGTGACGCATTGTTGAGTCCCAAGAGGTGTTGCTAATGAGGCTGCGAGGCCAGCCATAGCATCAGCCTCTAGGTTTTGTAGACGAGGTACGTGTTTGATGAAGAACCCGGTGAAGATTGAAATGATGTTCAATACAACTTCATGGTAAGGGATCAGATCTTCATGGCGAACCTCGTATTGCCCTCGGATCTGGTTTACGATGAGTTTCGAGTCGCCGTAGGCTTCCAGATGATCCACCCCCAGCTGTTGTGCCAGCTGGAGTCCCATAATGAGCGCGTTGTACTCGGCAACATTGTTGGAGCACGGCTTCGAAAGAGAGTAAGCACGCTGGATGACCAGCTGATCGGGGGAGACTAAGACTACCCCCACTCCTGTGACGATCTGGCCTTTGGAGCCTATTCTTGAAGCGCCATCAAAAAACATCCGGCAAACGGAGCTTCCTTCGGTGACGTTTGATTCTTGAACCTCATCCGGGATGTCTTCATAGAGTCTTGAGGACTCCGGGATGGGGTGTGCAGCTAAAAAGTCGGCCAGGGCCTGACCCTTACTGGCTTTTTGTGGCACAAACACCATGTTGTATGGTGTTAGCAGGATCGCCCATGTAGCCAGCCGGGAGATTAATGACCCTGGCTTCGTCACGAGGACTCTGAGTGGATTGACTCGGGAGATGACATGAATTGTCTAGCCCGAGACATAATGGCGAGTCTTCTGGATGGCAAACACCAAGGCCAAGCACTCCTTTTCAACTGGGTTGTACCGGTATTCGGCCCCGATGAGCGTTCGACTGAGGTAGTAGATCGCTTGCTCGTAGCCCGTATCGCTATTTTGAGCCAGCAGAGCGCCAAGGGAATGATCCATGGCACGGATGTAGAGGAGAAATGGTTTGCCGACGACAGATGGTACCAGGACTGGCGGGCTTGTCAAGTAAGCCTTGATGTCGTCGAAAGCCTTTTGGCACTCCTCTGTCCAGACGTAAGAGACTCCCTTCTTCATGAGCTGAGTAAAGGGTTGACATTTATCGGAAAGGTTTGCTATGAACCTCCGGATGTATGCCAGACGTCCCTCTAAGCCCTGAAGTTCTCGAAGATTCTTCGGAGGGTCCATGTTGAGGATGGCTTTGGTCTTCTCGGGATCAACATGAATGCCTTTCGCCGTGATGACAAAGCACAAAAATTTTCCGTTAGAAACCCCCAGGAAGGATTTAGCGGGGTTCATCTTGAGTTGATGTGCCCGCATGAGATCGAAGACTGTCTTCAGGTCCTGTAGGTGATCTCCTTTGAGGCGGCTCTTGATTGCGATGTCGTCAACATAGCATTCGACTGTCTTGCGAAGATGTTGACGGAAGATGGTGCTCGTAGCTCGTTGGTATGTCACACCGACGTTCTTCAAGTCGAAAGGCATCACTGTGTAGCAGAAAACACCCTTTGGAGTCCTGAATGACGTGTGTTTCGCGTCATCGGAGAACATCTTGATTTGATTGTAGCCTGAATACCCGTCCATGAAAGACATGCGTTCGAAGCCACACGTGTTGTCGATCATCACGTCAGTAATTGGAAGCGGGAATTCGTTCTTCGGGCAAGCAGAGTTGAGATCCCTGAAGTCGATACAGACTCGTATCTTCCCATTATTTTTGGTGACAGGTACGACGTTGGCTACCCAATCTGGGTGTTGTTCCTCACGGATGAAGCCGCTGGTCAAGAGCTTGTCCACCTCTTGATCGATGGCATTCATGATGTCCGGCCGGAAGCGTCACTGTTGTTGTTTAATAGGTTTGGCATCGGGTAAGATGTTCAACCTATGCATTGCGATCTGTGGATGGAGTCCCGGCATGTCTTCGTAGCTCCAGGTGAAGACGTCGATATACTCCTTAGCGAGTTGGATTAAAGACTCTCGGTCTTCTTTTTCTAGGCTTTTGCTGATGAAGATGGGTTTGGAAGAAGACCCGTCCCCAAGGTCGATCTGCTTGACTTCCTCTTCGGTGGGAGGTTCACGTAACTCGAAACGAGACTCCCATTGTTCTCCTAGGCGTTGAGCCCATGGTTCTTCTTCGAAGGGTTCCGGCGCTTGGTCTTCGCCTTCATCTTTTTGAGGTTGTGCTGATGTCATGTTAGCTGACAGCACTTTCCTGAAGACTGATCCGATACTGGTATCGGAATCCCAAGTTGATGCTTCGGACGAGTGGGAATGTTCTACGTCTTCTGCGTCTGAACTCTCTGGAGTTGATGGCGGCGTGACATAGCCTACCCCCCGTCGAATCCGATTGTAATAGTCCTGCAGCTTTTCTTTAGGTGTTGGAAGTCGGAGAGGGAGACGTCGACCCTTGCCGTAGTTTAGGCCTTTGTTGCTTTTCACGTCGTAGCCCATCTTTTGGATGATGTACTTTGCCGTATCCGTGTACCGATAGACTTGTATTCTGCCGGTATCAGGTTCTGGCTCGAGTGGCGGGAGGTCTTGATGACGCTCGACTTTGCCAAAGATGATGGATCCTTCGTCTCGACTTCGTGGAGGGACTATGTAACAGACTCCTTGAGATGGGACTACTCGATTTATATGATGGACGGTCGTTATTTGTGTTTGCAACGACCGTAGAGCGTCATCGAATGTATACATGCCATTCCAATGTGGAAGACAAGAATAATTAAAAGACACTCTATTATTGATAAAATACGAGATTTTATCCCATGGGATTACATTGTCTAAGGAGGGTGAATCTACATCAGCAGAGATATATTCGCCAAGCTCCTCATCTGTAAGCACTGGGGTTGGATCAGAAGAGTCCACCACAGCTTTGATTTTGGGGTCCGAGAGGGTTATGTGAGCCCTCCCTAGCATCTTGGATGACTGCGGCAGCTTGCCTTTAAGACGCACCTTCAGAGGTGCCTCAACTGCGCCTCCAGTAATTGGTGCCTTCCCCTGTAATTTTGCCACCAGGGAAGCCGATGTTTGAGGCGGCTTTCCCTTGAGGCGTATCTTCAGGGGAGCTTCAGGAGTTGGTGCTTTTCCTGGTAGCTTGATACTCATTGGAGGCACCTTCTGGGGTGGTTTGCCCTTGAGTCGAATCTTCAAAGGGGCATCGGGAGTCATATCAGGCTCCATGTCTGATTCAGCTGCCGTCTCTGCCTCGTCATTAGCATCATTGGCTTCCTCCTCGTCAAGTGACTTGTATAAGTCGGAATCGGTGAAGTAGGCTTCAATCCTTTTAAAAGGATCGATGTCTGCGAACTCTGTCCGGATGACGTCGTTGGTGGATACATATTTCATGCATTGGTGGAGCATGGATGTCTCTACCATGTACTCATGTAGCCATGGTCGACCGAGCAGGATGTTGTAGTTGACCTCGGCATCCACAACATAGCAGGTCACCTCAGTTCTGAGGTTACCGATGTGACACTTCAGTCGAATTTTGCCCAGTGGCTCGCTTTTGCTAGCGTTGAAGCCACTGATGGTTGTGTTGGAGGGCGCCAGCTGGTACATTGGGATCCCCAGTGTTGATAGCAGCGCCTTCGAAATGATGCTGAGAGAAGACCCCGGATCGATCTGAATCCGGTTCACCTTGACTGAACTGATATACCCTGTATAATACAGCGGCCGGTTATGTCAGTGGTGCTTGAGCAGCATGTCTTGTTGGGTGAATGTTATGTTTGGGATAACTTCATCCGCACAATGACAGTACGTACAAGTAGTTGGAAGGTCTTCAGGCTGCTTGACCTGATTGAGAAAGGATTCGGCATCCTTCAGAGCTTCATAGAGAGCTTCTCGGGAGTCTTTGGAAAGACGCAGGAGCTCGAACAAAGATAGGCAGGCAGGTGTACTGGCCAGTTGTGACAGTATGTCGAAGTTGTGGGGCTTGGCTAGCCCCGAAGCATTCTCCTTTCGTAGAGGTCTGTCGAAACGAGCCTCCACCTGCTTCTGCTTATTGGCTGCTGAGGGCTTAGACGGGCCCTCTTCCTGGACAGCAGGGACGGTGCAAGGAGGCACCACCTCGGCGGTAGGTTCGCCGGGTTGGGCGTTCTGTTGTGCACGCGTCTGCACAGGGAGTGCCTCTTCCGTTGAAGAAGAGACCATGCGGCAAGACTTGATCTTCCTGCCTTTGGATTTGGAGGTAGGACGTACCTCCGGTTGAGTCACCTCGGAGACGAGGTCGGGGTAGACCCATAGGACCTCTCCTCGAGATGTGGTGAGTAGGATGAGTCCACTCACATTGTCACGAGTAGGTGGTAAGTTAACCACCTCCATTGTCGCCTTAGGGATGGGGACGACGCCATCTTGTGTGGTAGTTGGCGGCAAGGTACCGAACTGGAGTGACACCACATTGGCTGACACCGTCTTCTCTTCGTAGTCGACGGAGATTACATCTACATTGATCATGCTGGATGTAATTTTTGAGGACATAACAGTCCTTGGTCGGGTGTCCGACAAACCGATGGTAGTGACAGTACCTCGGGTTGTCCACTTTCCCAACTTCATCGGGCCGCTTTGGGTCCGGTAGCTTGATCTTGTCACCCTGCTTCAGTATTTCAAAAAGTTACAGGGTGTCTTCGTCGTTGAACGAATAAACCTCCTTGGGCCTTGGTGCAAGTGGAGGCTTCTGAGTAGGCACAGATACGCCTTTTGAGGCATTAACAGTCAATGCATGCTTCCCCTTTATCTCTCGTCCGGGGTTGTTGGCTGCAGACCTTTTCCCCTTGTCATCAAAGGCAGGGAAGCTGACCCCCAGAAGACGTGCGTTGGCCGTCTTCTTTTCTGCGGCTTCTGCTTCGATGATCAGGGAGCTCCAGTCGGGAGGAGGAGTAGAGTTGAGCCAGAGCTTGACTGCAGGCAGCATGTTCATGCTGCAAGAGGAGAGGAGCACATGTTCCGGCATGCCTGGAGGTAGTCTAAAGCAGGCCTGTCGGAAGCGTTCGATGGACACCCGAACCGTTTCCTTCTCCTTCTGGCGTATCTCTATGAGGGACGCCATCGTCTTGTCCTTTCCGCCGTCGTAGAAGCGGTCGAGGAAGAGGCGCGTCAAGTCATCGATGGATGATATGGAATTGTCGGGGAGGCTACAGTACCAGTCATATGCCACTCCCTTCAATGCTCCGACAAATATGCTTGTGAGGAGCGCGTCCTCCTTCGGAAGATGTCCCGTTTGGGACTGGAAGTACGTCACGTAGCGGCACGGAGAGTCCTTCCCGTCGTATGGCGTCAGTATTTGTGGTTTATACTTTGGAGGATAAACCACCTTGTTCCACTCGAGGGGATAGGGTTGGAGGATGCCCATCTTCTGGCGCTCCTCTTGCCTGTTCTTGGACTCAAAGCGCTCCCACAAGTCCTTGATCATTTCGACCACATCCTCCGTGGAGCTGGGAGTCGGGGAAGGTGGTACCACCTGGAGTTGAGCGTTCGAGGGCTCAGACGTCTGGGGTACTTCTCGGCGATCTGTGTCTGAGGATACCCGTTGAAGGGGTACACTCGACTCCCCATTGGCCCCTGGGTCGGGACCGGTCGAAGGTGTTCGGGTCAAGGCCGACCGTATTTCAAACACCGCCTGAGTCAGTGTTTGCATAGAAGCAGAGAGGGTTTTGAGTCCTCCCTCTAATGTGTCTATGCGCTGGACGATGTCCTGCGGCGGTGCATCAGACTCGGAATCACCCCTAGCCATGTATACTGTCATGACACTGCCGGGAGTGGATGGATTGGTTGAGGCTTTGCTCTCGGCCTCACTCTCATGTAGGGGAGTCGTCTCTCCTGGAGTTTCATCTTGGCCACCCCCAGCCACGTTCTGGAGGTCATTCTCGACGGGCGCATCTGCAAGGGTCTGATTACCCTCAGCTCCGTCTTGAAGGGCCTTTTCGTCTCCGGAACTACCCCCAGCTGTGTTCTGGGAGACATCCACATTTTGAGGGGCTTCTGGGAGACTGACTTCGCCTCGAGGATGAAGATCCGCCGCAGCTGTGCTTTGGACATCTTCGTCTTCGAACTTCTTCCTCGACCGAGTACCTTCGAACACTCCGGAGGACGAGACAGCTGCCTTGGTTTTCTTCGGCTGGCTTTTGGATGAGGACGAGGAATTGCCAGTCGTCTTTCGGACTGACGAGGAGTTGGAGATCACGTTGCATGAAGCAACCCTTGGCTCCTCTTCTGTTGACACCTTCATCCCAAGGCGATGTCGGAGGGGTGTCGATGATTGCAGCCGCTGGAAGACTGCCTACCTTGGTGGTACTGCCGCCTTGCAACAGCAGTTGATGGTCAAACGCCGGGGTGGTCAGGTGAGTGCTGCGCCCCCTGATTTAATACCAAATAGGCATCCCGATCAGTAGTAGGGGAACCACAACATTTGAAGTGACTTGAACGGACCTCAGACGCACAACCAGAGGAGGCACGGGAGTTCAAGACCACTGAGTTTGCCTCACTCAACTTGGTTGTGCACGCAGTAGATGCGCCCAAGTGAGATGAGGGCTTTGAAGGTCGGCTCATTTTTGGTACAGAAGCACCTGATTCGACCTTGTACAGCTTGCCATCAGCAGCGCTCATGATTGTTAGCGCATGCTTTTGACTTGTTGCTGGCATAGCACGTTTGTGGCGCATGGCCCGTGCCGCCTTGGATTTCTTCGTACTAGCCCGCTGGGGCGCATAGTACTCAGTATCCAAATTCTCCTCGCCATTACTGCGTGTGAGTCTGTCAAAGATAGAGACTTTTTGTGGCGCATCAGAGGTGATGCGCGGGGCATTGGCTACGCCCCTGCTCCGTCGACGCATCTTCCTCGCCTGAGAGGGAGATGGCTGGGGAATGTGGTCAGCCGCACGCTTCTCCGAGAGATGCGCTGCATCAGCGGGCGCACCTTGGCTGCTAAGAACGTCAGCAGGAAGGGAAGGCTGGATTAGCGCATCCCCTTCAGTGGTGGTGCCCGAGGCGTCGACCTTGCACACCCAGACTTGGCGGGTCTTCTTCGGCTTCGACAGCCGCTTCGAAGGACTCGCACTTCCTTCAGAAATGAACTCCTCGTACGCCTGTTGATTGAGGCGCACGACCAGCGTCTTGTGGGAGGAGCCCACCTTCACGTCGTCGGCTTGCGACACGACTTTCTCGGTGGAGAAGAAAGAGGTCCCCCAGCAGAGTCGCCAGCTTGTTTGCCATTAAAATTGTTTGATTACAAATTTCAATACAAACAGAACAGTGTTACAATATAGGACTTAGATGTAGTCCTAGGAGTACACTTTTGTTTATCTGGGTCCCTTGTGCCGATGGAGCGAGTGGTAATGCATTGACTCCGTTGACGAGCTGATGACGGTTATCGATTCTCTGAAGGTTTGGATTGCTCTGGGTGCTGGAGCTTGCTGAGAGGAGGAAGACGTTGAGTGTCTGTATCTGCCTCTCTGGTGATATGTTCCTTCGTTGGGTGTTCTCTGTGTTGTCCGTGGGTGAGAAGGAAATGATCCCTCTATTCATAGCTGGGCAGGTTGGCTGCTTATGTACGTATATGTAGGATGCACCGGTGCGTAGGGACGCCACATGGAGATTGCTGATGGAGGCGCATGGCTGATGTGCCCTGATCGAGGGGTTGAATTCTTCGTACTGCTGTTGTGAGCCGGCACGTAGCAGAGAAGAGGATCTTTCTGTTGCTGAGATCTTGGGTGAGTTGAGTCAAAGGGCACGTATCGTCGACTCAAAGCTCGGAGATCTCGGATTTGATGGGGAATGATCTGGTGGGATGCGCCTAGGACTGGGCGCATGAGGAGACTTTGGCTCGTAACCTTTATGAGTCACGAACCATTCTGGGCGCATGGCTTTTGAGGTGCATGCAGGCAACTTTCCTTCTGTCTTTTGGGATCAGAAAGCGGTCTGGGGCGCACGGCTTTTGAGGCGCATGCAGAGCTTCAAATGGAGACTTTTCTTCTGTCTTTAGGGATCAGTGAAGAGTCTGAGGCGCATGGCTTTTGAGGTACATGCAGATTTGGACGCATGGCTGCAGAGGCTTATGCGGATGGTTGAGTGGCCACGTGGCAGTAGCCGTCGGAGTAAAGTCATGATGATGCTGACGTTGCTGACGCTTCATTTTCTAAAAAAGCTGTCAACTGTCCAGACTTTGGGAGGTGTGCTGCCAACTCTGTCAGTTCAGCATTTAATGTTTCTGACATTCGATGGACAGCTGAGGGGGCGCGTCGATTGGCGTTCCACTGGGTATGGGGACGCATAGGGGCGCATCCTCTGTGATGCGCTTGGTACTGAAGGGCGCGTCTGTGTGATGCGCCTGAAGTCGAAGGGCGCATGCGGCTGTTTCGTTCCTCGAGTGCTTTAAATAGTCGTTTGGCTGAATTCAAGGCGTCCGGTTCATCCATTAAATGCAAGTTCATTGCACAAAATTCGAAGAGCCATCCACCTGGCGCGTGGGTTTGATCTGCCTGGCCTATAAATAGTGGCATGGAGAGAAGGTTTGCTTCTCGTTCTCTTACGTACTTCTAACATGAACTTGGGTACTCGAGTGCATTCTGTTGACGAAATGCTTCCGAGGGTGAAGATGAGACGCCATGTCATCATTGATGCACTTGAAGGTGACTGTTACATCCAAAAGACGGAGTCGAGGGCTTCCGAGGCAGACGGAAGGTGCCTGTTGCATCCAAAGATAGGGATGCTCGGGCCTCGTCTTCGTTGTGCAGGAAGAGCCGTAGATCGGAACGGCGATGCTAGGCTCTTTCTTCCTTCAAAGTGGGTGTTGCCCACTCTGGTGGGTTTGGAAGCTGCTCCTTTAGCCGTATTTCGATTGCAGTCTTCTTTGGTCTTTGGAGGCTCTTTCGAAGCCTCCCCTGGCCACAGACTTACGGTGCTCTTCTCTTCCTTGGTTTGATGAGACCTGCCTCCAGCCAGAGGGTTAAATGCTTCATTAGTCATAGCATTTATCAGGTGAGCCTGGCTAGAAGAGCGGCACATAACTGGGCTGCTGAAGGGATGGACATAACTGAGCTGCTGAAGGGATGCACCCTGCTGAGTACGCATGGCGAGATGCGCTCGGTTGAAGGCGCATGGTGACTGCTGCGCCTGTCTGGAGGCGCATGGTGACTGCTGTGCCTGTCTTGAGGCGCATGGTGGCTGCTGGCCGTAGACTTAGGATATTTCCTTTGTAGAAATTCTCCTTTGTACAACCTTCTCTAGACATGTAATAGACTTTTATTTATAAATAAAAAATCCTCTTTCAAATGTCTATATTTGTTGATTTTGCTGTCAAGTATTTTGTCCGAGCTTTGGCGTATGTAGTGTCTGGCGCATGGGCTTTCTGGTTGTGAAATTCCATGCTTCTACAACCACGACCTCCACCACGACCACCACGGTTGCCGTGACCGCCAGTGGCCATGACCTGTAGATAGAACAAATAAACATAATTAACATTATATAAGTATAAATAAATAAAAGACTAAACTAAAATTTACTACCAGCAGTACGAGAAGTGCCGACGCGACTAACAGAAAGACTAGTAGTGCCATCTGAAATAAAAACCATAAAATAAGTAGATGAATCGAACGACAAAAACATAAACTGAAATAAGAATGTAGAAGTATAAATTGAAATAACTAAACTACAATAAATTCACTAAGTTAGTTATAAGTGTTTTTATGAGGTAAAAGTAAATTCACTAAGTTAGTTGGAAGTGTTTTTATATACCGGTATATTTTTAATCTAATCATCATCTTCGTCTTTGTCCTGGTCCTCGGCCTCGTCCTCGTCTCCGTCCTCATCCATATCCTCATCCTCAACTTCATCTGTATCCTCATCCTCGTCCTCATCCTTATCAAGTTCTTCTTCTTCTTCTTCTTCTTCTTCTTCTTTTTGTTCTTATTCTTATTCTTCTTCTTTTTCAGCATGATCAATAATTAGGATAAGACGCCTCTTTGTCCCATGATTGACGGCTAAGTCTTATGTATCAACATCTTCCTCCTCTCTATTTTCCTCAAGAATATCTTCAACATCCATGGTATCCGACTGTTGTCCCAAGTATTGGAGCTTTTCGACCCGGTCCTCTTGGTATGCTGGTTCTCCAACGTTGAATGTATTTCTAACTTTAATCTTGCATACTGCCCACCAGTCAAATCGATCTCTATGACGCCTTGGGTAGCTTGTAAAGTAGACTTGAACAGCCTGACTTGCTATCGCAAATGTGTCGGACCCTTTGTATCTTTTGCGATAGTTTATATCGACGATTCCAAATTGTTTATTGATTCTCCATCCGGTATTTGGTGTCGTATCGAACCATTCATATTTGAACCTCACAATATGCATATGATATGGGACAGGATATTGTAAATCTACAATATCCCGAAGTACTCCATAATAGTCAAAGTCCGGCTCAACATCATAGATGGTGCCTCTAATGCAAACCCCTGAATCCTTTATACTGAAGCCGCCATTTAGAAATTCGACATTTATAGCATTCTGAGTTGCCTTAAACTTGAAGCCGTTAACGACATAGCCTGGCCAAGTCTTTGCTTGCTTAATCGGTCCCAATTCCAAATAACGAAGGCTCTCATTTGTGAGGGTTGTTTCATGAAATAAAACCTGTAAACACATATTGATAATTTAAATATTTTATCTGCATATATTTTAATGGTAGACGCATAACATATTATCTTAGTTACTTATGTATTTGCGAAACCATGACGGAAAGTTACAGTCAACCTCTCTTTGAAGTCCTTCGACAGTAATATCGGGTGTCCTCATTTTGACTTCATCTCTAAATACACTGATAGAGAGAATAATAATGAGTCAGTATATTTCCTCCACCAAACTAGAGATTATAACGAGTGTAAGTGTAGTCACTTACTTCTCTAAATCTCTTACTTCTTGTATGTCACAATTTAACAAGACATATAGGGAAGCTGCATCAAACTCATCGTCAGTCAACCACCATTTCTTACTAGCCCTAATAAGCTTGCCCCTTACATTGAATATGCCTCTATCCTCAACATCTTTGTCATTCCTTTGAGGTCCATTTTGATTTGTCTAGACATGAGTATCGAAATAAATGGAGAAGAAGTTTGATACCTCCTCGATAAGATATGCTCGCATATCGAAGCCTCTATATGAGCCTTGTTACCAACTTTCTTCTTTAGATGGTGCAGGTACCTAGAGAGACAAATTATCTTGAATTAATAATGAAATGTAAAATCTACTTAATTTATATCGATGTTTGTGTACCTTTCAAATGGGTACATCCATCGATAATGAACATATACATCCTCTGCAAGTGCTTCGTGATCGACAAGTAATGCATATACTTGTAAGGACGTCGTTTTCTAGTTGACTTTTTTTTTCCGAACTGGCTTGTAACGATCTGTATTACAGAAACTGCATCTTTCTATATTCTCGTTCTCCTTGTAGTATAACATGAATCCGTTGCGACAACAATTTAGAAGTTTTTTAGAAGCTTTTTTAATTCCTTTAGTAACACCTCCTTGATTAGTTGTGATCCGATCATAGCAAGTTTACGGCAAGATAAAATTAGACTTTTTGTTCAACAACTGCATCATCACTGACAATACAGAATGAGTCTCACAACCAGGATATAGAGAAGTATCTGCATCCTTAAACATATCATAGAACTCCTTTGCCTCGGGATTAGGATCCTCTAGATCAAAATTAGGCCCTACCGCATTATACACCATCTCTCTTGCAAGGTTCTGCAGGTCTCCATAATCAACAAATCCTACGTCATCTTCGATGACAAAATCCGTTGCAGCATCCTCATGAAAAGCAGAAGTAGTAACGTCCGCAACAAACACAGCCTGCCTTTCCGTATATAGTTCACCTTGCGATGACCACAGTCCGTAATCACATACGAAACCCTTACGGGTCAAATGATCTCTCACAGTCACCACTTCTTCGTAACGTCTATTGTGACAATTACCACATGGACACTTGATTTTGTTACCGTCTATGTAATGAGCTTTGCTCATGGCATACTTAAGCAACACTTCCATGCCTGCCCTGAAATCGTCACTCACACCAATTCTACTCTCGTGTTGCCGTTTGTACATCCATGTACAATCAATGAAGTAACGATCTATCGTATATTTGATGTGAAAATTATATCATAAGACAAAGTAAACAGAATTACAATTAAGAATATATAGTCTGATACCGACCCCCATCTACTTCGTCGCTCTACTTCCCATGCTTCTCAAGAAGGCCCCCTCTCTGACCCCCTCTACTTTTCTGCTTCTTATTCGACTCTCTCAGCCTCCTATTTCGTATCATATGATATCCACCTCAACCAAAGCTTATAAAAGTGTAAAAATATTAATATTAACCAAGGTTCAGTATCGGTATCACCACGAATCTCATGGCTTTCTCTACTAGAGCATAATGTAAAACCAAAGGTGATGTAGAGCTTCATATTCAAAACATTAGAAGTAAAAAGTTTTTGATTGGTGGTAGGGTGAGCCAGAATCCTTTGACGGCTCCGTCAAAGGATTCTAGCTCGCCCTACCACAAATCGAAAACTTTTTACTGCTAATATTTTGAATATGAAGCTCTGTTTCACGTTTGGTTTTACATTATGCTCTGGTAGAGGAAGCCATGAGATTCATGGTGATACCGATTCCGATACCGATACTGTGAACCTTGGTTAATATTAATATTTTCACACTTCTCTAGGCTTTGGTTAACTTGGATATCATATGATACGAAATAGGAGGTGACATGACCCGAATGAGAAGAAGGGGTGTAGACAGGCTCACTATATACACTCTAGGTACTATGATATGCTACTAGGATACTCACTCTATACACTCTTACTTATGCAAGCCTTTTGAGGCTATCAGCGTTATACTAGATTTCTGAAAAAATCTATAACTCTGATAGGCCGAAAAGACTTGGCCTAAGTAAATTTAATTTCCAGCACTTACCTAGCTAGTACTAAGATATCTTATATCCTTCTAGGATACTCACTCTATACACTCTAGGTATTACGATATTCCTAATTAGTATCAAAATATAAAAATAGATACATATATACTTAGAACTCGACCCTGACTCCAAACCCAAACTCGACCCCGAATTGAAACCCAAACCTAACCCTAACCCTAACCCCAGAACCAAACCCTAACCCAAACCCTAACCCTAAACCGAACCCTAATCCCAGACCCTAACCCTAACCCTTACCCAAATCCAAACCCTAACCCTAACCCTAACCCTAAACTGAACCCTAACCCCAGACCCATACCCAAACCCCCGACCCTAATGCTAACCCTAACCCTAACCCCAGACCCTAACCCTAACTCGAACCCCAACCCTAACTCGAACCCCAACCCTAGACCTTAACCCTAAAAGAGAGAAAGAAAGAGAGAGAGAGGAGAGAGTAGTACCTGAGAGAGAGAGAGAGTATCGAAGGGGGGCTTGTCGGCGGGCACGTCGGACGGGGGAGGGCCCGTCGGCGGGCACGTCGGACATCAGGGGGCTTTTGAGGAGAGAGAGAGATTTTGGAGAGAGAGAGTTGGGGGGAATGAAACCCCCCTCCGTCGATTCGAATTAAAGGGTACAAAACTTTAGCGACGGCTTTGCGACGGATAAATTTCGTCGCTAAGCCATCACCATAGAAGTGCAAAATTCTAGGCAGCAAAAGAATTTGGTCAACATTGCGACAAATTAGCGAAGAATTAGCGATGGACTTGACGTAGCGATGAAATTCATGTCCGTCGCTAAGTTGACGCAAACTTTGTGCCACATTTTTGCGTATTTTCGGCCAATTACTGACAGATGTGCGACTATTTAGCGACAACTGTTACTTCTGTCGCTAGATTACCGACGAATAAGCGACGCCTGGTCGACACTTTTGGAAAATAAAAAATAATTGATATTTTACATTGTATTTTGACGGGAATCTGTCACGATTCTGTCGCTAAGCCATCGCTATTAGTGACGAAAATTTTTTCGTTAATCTTCCGTCGCCAAAACCCTATTTTTTGTAGTGCATGCCAACGTTCTCTCTGGATAATCGTCCTCCTCGGGACGTAACTATTGCTTTGAAATTAGATTAATTCATTCTCGGTATGTAGATTAGATCTACTTAATCCTCAAACTTACTTAATCGTCAATCACAAGTCCGAACCATCCTCGAATTCACCTTCGCATCAAACCACAAGTCAAAATAATCCAATTGCCATGCTATGATCTCCCGCAAGTTCGATCATTCATGCTGGACATGAATCACCATGCCAGCGCTCTCGCAGAATGATCGCCTTAATCTGGCGTGACCCATGTATGAGGCTGGAGTTGCGCTCGCATAAGACAAGAATGTTGACGTTGTGGTTATCATCGAAACCATCAAAACACTTTCATTTTCATCCAAGTAGTATATTAATCCATTCTCAGACATTTCCTCCAACATTCATTACTATCAAAATCTCAACTATAGCATCCATTCGAACAATAACATTTTACACGATCGTCATTCTTCGAATCAGAGTACCCTTGAGTTATCGTACATCAATCTTTGATACGCCTCAGTACGATCGATGATATACATAACCTGACGATCTCCCATTGCAACTAAGTCCGAGTCGTGCAACCGATGCTACCATCCAAATTAGATATACCATAATCTCTTTGATATTCAAGATTAAGTTCAGTCATTATCCCTTGAACTAGTTACATGATCAATTCGTTCAAACCCAAAATCACGTATGTTTATCTATCTATCTTAAGTCATCGAGCAACATATTTTCTCAAATTGTATCATTCTATGTTAACTCAAGTTATCGCATGCACGCTATCTTTCCATCGTGCTAACATTTTATATATGATTTATATCGATTCCTCGACTGAGTCATCCGTTTGTTCTACCTTAACTTTTTTTTGATTTTAATCTATCTACTCAATCATTTTATATTTTACATTTCACATTTAGCACAATCCTAATCTGATGTGCGTCATTTTCCTCGTTCGTTCGAAACAAACTCAAACTCGCTATCAAGTCACGACTACCTTGAAACACCCTTTCTAAGGCTTTGCATAATCATTGCTTGCTGATAGACTCGTTGGCACCCTGCATCCTTAATCGATCGACATCCCTGAGGCTATCCCATAAATATTCCTATGTTGCTGAAACTCTCTTTCTCTTCTTGTCCTATCCAATTTCTCTATGACTCGCTCAAATTTGATATCGAGTTGATGCATTTTACCTTCCTAAGATTGAGGTTGCCTCTCCTCCTCCGAGATTGGTAATTGTGTGGTGGTTCCAGTGGAGATCCTTGCCAAGATCCTAGGTAGGTCGAGCTCTCTTCATATACTCCACCTACAGGATCAATTTGGCTCTTCCATGGCAGTGGTTCCAGTGAAACTTCCTATTGCGATCACATTCCGCTATGGCTACTATAGCTCTGCCACCCATCAGCTTCAAGGACTGGATCATAGCTCTGATACCAATTATTGGGTACCTTCCCAAATTGCCGTAAGACTTAGTACTTCATGCCGTGATACTCAAGCAATTTGCATAATTTGACATGTGAAGTCCTCAAATTTGGGGAAGAACACTTGTAAATTTTATTGACCTTCTTGATTGATGTAAGGAACAGTCACATGAATGAAGAAATGAAAAGAACAAACAAGAAAAGCTAAGTACTCTAATACATCTCACTAAAGAAACTGGAAAGTAAAACCAGTAAAACTGGTACAATTTCTCTCATAACTTTCTCTTGTGATTTTCTCTATTTATAGACTAATAGCTTGGTTTTTTGTTACAGTTCTATTACAGACAGTTAACTAATTGGTGTAGGACTTTGGCAATTGAGGGAACTGACTACTGGCAGTTGGAAAGTCTGATACTTGCTCATCTCAGTATCATAAGATAGCAACAGCTTCTTGGCTTCTCTATGGTGGTTGTGATTCTCGGTACTCATCATTGACTAAGTATGGAACTCCCACACTCACTGAGCCAATATTGAACACTTTACTGACATATGATTTGTGGACTTTGGCAATTGAGCGAGCTAGTCGTGTAATTACCAATCTTTACTATATATGATTTGTGGATCAGCATGCTTGCCTGGTCTACAATAGTTCAACTTTGAAGGCTTCAAATTGATTATACTCATGACTCCTCCTCCAAGGTTTAATATCTGATTGGAAAGCGATAACGTGAGCTAGGCTAGTCGGCTGTTGTTGCTACTGGAAAAAGTTTCTCTGACTATGTTGAAAAATAGGTAAAATAACAAAACTCGAATGTCCATTTTCTTTACAACAATATCGACATTAAATGCTGGGGAAAAATAATAATTCAAGATTATAATTATTGTATATCTTAACCATGGATCTTTGTATAAGGTAATACAAATGTAGCTAATTTTCTTTGTTTCTATTACTTGTTGATTCTTGAGTTAATTTTCTCGAAGTTTGTTATAACTTATTCAGTATACATATGCGGATTGTATCCGATCTTTTGAGTCTTTTTTTTATTTCCTTTGTTGTATTCTATATATAAATCCTTGTTTGTTACAAGCTGGTTTATCTGAATGGTACACATATAATGTCTTGGAAGAATAACCATAGACATGAGTTGCTCTTTTCTTGTATGAAGGTACTGTATGTATTGACACAGTACTTCATATTAATCATGGGAGAAAACTATTGGCACTTAATTGCTTCCATATCATTCTCACTCTGAATTTATTTCCAATATATAATTCAGTACTACATTTGCTCCTTAATTTGTTCCAATTGTTCTCATCATTTATTAATTCTTGGCATCATGAGTAGGTCGCTCTCATATATGACACGACATATATTGCTGACAGGATAATTTGTTATTCTTGCTTACTTGTTCATGCTAGAATGTAGATGAAAAAATACTTCACTTAAGATATTATCTTTGTTCCTCTCAACACAAGCTCTGCAGATAAAGCTTGCTGGGTTGCCATACTACCGATTTGACTTATCTAATATGACTCATGTGATTGCTTACGGAATTGAAATGTTGCATTTGTTGTTACTGCTGCAAACAAGTTATGTGTTTCCTCGTAATATAGGTTTTTGTTACTTCTTGAACCTTTACACTATCTTCATACCAAGATAATTTTTACTTAATTTAACATTGGCATGTACGTTCCATGTTCGTATAACATTAATTCCAAAAGAGGCAAAATTAATGACACCATGCTAATAAAAAAGTTTATATAATAAAGTGTCAGTTCAAAATTTGGAAGTATAATTGATTTTTGTTTGAGCCCCCTCTATGTCCTCCTTTGACAAGAATCCGTGGAATGACAATTTTTTGTTGTTGTTGGCAATACATGCTTCAATTATCCGGGCTTACTATACTACTTTATGCTAAGTGGCATAGGTACTAAACTTCTGGGTTGGTTTGGATTTGGTTGTAGAGGCTTGGTTTGTAATCATACTTTGTAGGCGCAAAGAGAGGAAGGACAACCATGTTATGCTTTAACAAATAGTTGTGTACTGTAATGTTATCAGATAGGCATTTTGCTACAGTTATTGTCAACATAATGACTTTAGGTCAGTATTAGGACTTCATTTAACATATATAAATTTGTATGTTTCATTGTTACAGAGTTGTGTAGAATTGATTATCCATGTGCATACAGACTTGTAATTGGTGAAAAATAAGCAAACTCACACTACTCTCTAGCTCTCTAGCAACATAATCATTACAAGGCTAGCTAAATATCTTAGAATTGTACCAAGTAGGATATCACATCCAATTTTAAGAGAATCTCTCAAATTTTATTCATAAATTACCAATGTATAAACTACAACATGGATGCCCTTTACAATCTTAGATTTAAGAGTACAAGTTAAAATAAAAGATTAATTTTCAGGCCAGATAAATATCCTTGAATTGCACCAAGTAGGATATCATATCCAATTTTTTAAGAAAATCTCTCAATTTTTAGAATGTCTGTGCTCAAATTTTTAGAGAGTCTGTGCTTCTTAGATGCCACACTATTTTTTCTCGTCAAAAAGGTACTTTATTAAGAACTGACTGATTTCAAAATTAAAAAAATTGACACCAAGCAAGCTAAAAAACTTCAAAAGGAGCATAATCACAAATCTAGTTAGATGCAATGTTATCTGATACATTTTCTACATACCTATACTGCAGATAGGTAGTTTTGTGCTTGAACTTTGTGTAAAAATCAAGTATATGGATGGATGCATGTCTAATGGGCATTTCTTTCGACTTGTCCGGATGAGAAGCTCTTGATTTGCTATACAGGGAGAAGGAAAAAACAGTTGAAGCTGAAGTCAGTTTCCAAGATTGTTCTTGGACAGAAGACCGTATGTAGTACTAGTTTCAACTATGAAGAGCTTATTCATAAATGTTTCATGTTGTTTATATAATTAAAACGAGAAACATACCTAGAATATTATGATCTTTCTGCAGGTAAATTTCTTGTGGCAGCTTCAACCAGAGAAGGATAGTCAGTCTTTCTCACTTATTTATCAGAATGGCGAACGATCATTCGAATTGGTAATGCTTCCCTTTGAGTTTGTTCTCGTGTACTTGTTAGTTATATGTGCTGATTATTTGCTCCAATATCATTTTTGGTGTATAAATATGCAAAGATAGGGATCAGGCTGAGTCATGGTTTTTAGGCTTGACCGCCTTGTTGTCGGCTTCTCTTCATCCTAGAACTCTATCTAGCCTAAGAATTAGCAGGGTCGTGCAGACTATGCTAGCAGCCCTATCGGCCATGTACAGAGGAAGTACAAACTAGGACCTCTACAAGATTCACAGAAGTTCTTACAGGTTTTAAAACACATTACCAATGTTATTGTTGAAAGCTTGTCAAGGTTCCATCATCTGTTCCAGCTAACAATATCTCGGTTTCTTTTTTTCTTACAAAGGTACGCAGTTTACATGGAAGTCCCCCACGGTCACTACTAGACAGATTCTTTTCCGATACTGCTTTAGATTCCTCTAATCTTTTTTACTCTTCGAGGCAAAGAACGTTGTCGGATATGCAACCTGTGCTGGATGAAATGCTACCAATACTCCTTTATGTGGTATCAAGTTGTTTGAAGAACACTAGAGTGTCAGAAGAACAGAGAATAAGCTTGACATCTAAGATCAGCTCATCGTATCATGGGTCTCTAGCGATAGATAAGACTGTTACTCTCAAGTATCAGAGGAATGGAAGTAGAATTGTTCACAGCTCTTGGATATTATTTTAGCATGATAGCTAGTTTAGTAAAGTTGTGTTAACAATATTTATGTAATACATTTTGAATTTATTAGTCTATGTAGCTTTAACATAAACTATTTTGCATGTATTTGTGCTATGGAAGTTTGTTTATTTTTATTTATATTTTAATGAGTTACATTCATAAAATCTTAAGATTATAAGATATTGTCAATTGCCATTTTGTTACAAACTTCTTTAGATTTTCTTGAAATGCTACAGGTTTTGTAATTCATAGCATAACCACTTATGCTGTAATATATTGTCTATATATTATTTATAATGTGTACAACAAAGTAGGAACAAAATTTGTCCATCACAAACTCGGAACACTTTTTAGTCGTTACAGTAAATGGGCAAAAAATAATAATCTAAAACACTATGTTAGGAATGCATTTTTGGTGTTCCAAACCTGGAACACATTTTAGCCGTTCCAGTTAGTAAAACATAAACTAATCTAAAACACTTTGTTAGACACGCTTTATTGGTGTTCGAAATCTGGAACGTCTTTAAACAGTTCCAATATATGTTTATTGGAACACTTTAATTTTGTTCCAGAAAATTTGGCAACCAAAAAATAGTCACGGAATGTAGGCGTTCCAAAAATTATTTGGAATATAATTCCTCCATTCCAAAATGGCTATTTTGGTGTAGTTGAATCGTGCCCCAGCTAGAGCATCCACCCAACAGGTGCAGCAGCCATAGAGGCAGTTACATCAGGCTCCGTATTGTACTCACTGTGGAAAAACCAGACATGTTTGGGATGACTGCAGAAGGAGGCTCTGAGCATGCCTATACTGCGGATCTCCTTCGCACCAGATGAATAAGAGCTTTCTATATCCTTTCCGACTGGGACAGGATGCAGCACCGGCTAAGAAGGGACCATCCATAGAACCAGCGACCCCACTATCGTGAGGCCCTCCACTCCCTACTCAACAGCAGCGGTTCGCCCAATACCAGCAAAGGAGAGCACCACAGCAGGACAGGACAGGGCTTTTCCTATGACCGTCGGGGATCCCGAGTCTACCTATGATGTGACAGCAGGTTCTACACTTCTCATCTTTTTCAGCTATAGCCTTGTTCGATTCTAGTGCATTTCATAACTTCATTTATGTAGCATTTGTGTTTAAGTATAGCACAGTATCTGAACCCTTAGATAGTAACTTCAAAATTATGACGGACGGAGGTATTATCCTTGTCAAGGATATTTGCATCGGACGTCATATCACCTTAGGAGGTAGAGAATTGCGTGCCGACCTACTCGTAATGCCACTTTCGAGCTTCGATATCGTTGTCAGAATGGATTGGTTGAGTAGGAATCATGCCAGTGTAGACTGACGCCTAGGATACGTTCACTACTAAAATATGATCTATTAGCGACGTAATTTAGCGACGGCGTAAAATTACGTCGCTATATATGGAAGTCAGCGACTCCTTTATATAAACATCGTAAAACGTCGCTGAATAGCGACGTTCAGCGACAGGTATAAAATTACGTCGCTGAATAGCGACGTTACGTCGCTGGATTATTAAAATATGTCGCCAGTTTACGACGTTTAGCGACGTCCTCATGTGACGTCGCTAATATTTTTACTTAGGGCACAGCGTTTCGTTTTTCCCACTCACTCGAAATTTCTAATTTTTCCCACTACTCCTTCCCCCCCTCCGGCGATTCCTTCGGCGACCCCTTCCCCCCCCGGCGACTCCCTCCCCCCCTCCCGGCGACTCCCTCCCTCTCCGGCGACCCGTACCCCCCCGTCGAGCTCCTCCTCCTCGAGCTTAGGTAAACCCTAACCTAACTCCTCCTCCTCCTCCTCCTCCTCCTCCTCCTCTCCCACGGACACACACACACACACGGACACACACGCACACACACACAGACACACACACACACACACACACGGATCACACGGACACACACATACTGATGGACACACACACACACACTGGACATACTGTGTCATGTTGTGGTGGACACGAGACACTATGTTGGACACGTACACATAGCCTAGATCCTTTACCAACCATTTATTTTCCATTTTAACATGTTTTTATATATCAATTTCTAAATACCCTATGTTGACTGATACCTTGTTAATTTATTGTATTTTCTAATTTTGAAAACCCAGTTTTGACAACCATTTTAACCTAGTTTAATGCTTTAATTTAGATGTTTAAAACCTTAGTGTAGTGTATCTATATGTATGCTGACTGAGTTTCAAGTTTGGGGTGATTTGGTTAGAGTTTTGGTTCTCGATTTGGGTTTGAGGTGAATGGGTCTGAAATATGTTATAGGAGTATGTAATGTTGTGTGAAATGAACTGATTTCCTTCCTTTTCCTTTCCTATTTGACTGAACACAGTAAATCCCCTTACTATCCAGATTGGACTGACCTATAGTTCATATCACTTACTCACTCACTCACTCTTGCCTAGGTACACACACGCATATAGCCTAATACAAGCATGTTAGCCTCCCTCATATACACGTATATGTGACTGTCATATGTAACAGTCAACACACTCACCCCCCATTGACATGTGCATGTACACACACCACCCACTCTCTACTTCTCTCTCTCTATATATATGTTTGATAGATTGTATTGTATACATATATACATAACTATATCATGTAACTCATATGTGATATAGGCATATAGCCTATGTTAGAGTGTCTAAATATATGAATGCATGAAAGTTGCCTTGTCTTGTAATATAGGCATATAGTATATACATGCCTATATATATATATTATATGTATATATCTATATAGATATTACTTGTGTGTATGAGATAGCTTGAGTTGACTTTGGTCATTATTGGTACTTGAATTGATCGGAACAAAGACCCCCAATGTCGGTATCGGTCAATATTTGGTATCGGTCGGTATCGGATCGGAACATGCCAAACCGTATCGGTATCGGCCGTATCGGATTGGTATCGGCCGATACTTTAAAATTATATGAAATCGTAGTCACCCCAAGGTTGACTATTTTTACTGAAAGTCAAAGTAGAGTAAACATCTGACCTAGATTGGACTAAGAGTTGACAAAGTCAACTATAGGTCAACCCTTGACCTAGTTTGACCTTGTTTGACTTTGTTTGACTTAGCTTGACCTTGTTTGACTTTGTTGTCTTCATGTTTGTTAAATGACACCCAGATACTAGTTTTAGTTGTTTAAATGACACCCAGATACTAGTTTTAGTTTCAGTTTGCTTTGGTAACTCACTATTGCTCATTACTTGGTACTAGTTTTAGTTGATTGTGTTTTTTTAAGACTAAACAAATGACATCCAGATATTACTTATGTGTATGAGATAGCTTGAGTTGACTCTGGTCATTATTGGTACTTGAATTATAGGTTAGGCTTGTATAGCCTTGAAAGGTGTGTGCTAGCTAGTATTGGGATACCAATAGCGATAAGGTAAAGGGTACCTTGGTAGGTCATGACTAGAAATAGGATATTTGACTTAGATTTGACCTTGTTTGACCAAGGTTGACTATTTGACCTAGTTTGACCTTGTTTGACTTTGTTTGACTTAGCTTGACCTTGTTTGACTTAGTACAACCTAGTTTGACCTAGTTTGACCTTGTTTGACTTTGTTTGACTTAGCTTGACCTTGTTTGACTTAGTACAACCTAGTTTGACCTAGATTGCATATCATTGTTATTAGTAACTATCCGCTACTAATGTGTGTCCCATAATAAGACATAATATACGAATTTGTGCCTGTTGGATAATGTGTGTCCATCTTTGCAGAATTATTTCCAAATGGATATGAATTACTACTTGCGAAATCGTTCATGGATGTACAATCGTCGTCCTGATGATATATGTGGTGTGCGAGATGAATACATAGCGGGAGTAGAGCAGTTCCTGCAGTTTGCTAAGGCGTTTCCTCAGTACATGGACGGCACCAAAATTAAGTGTCCGTGTGTGAAATGTCATAACGTGAAATATTATCCAGAAGTGGAAGTGACATATCATTTGTACTCGAGGGGTTTCACGCCTAATTACTATCAGTGGACCGCACACGGAGAACTTGTGTCTTTAGCATCAGAGCCGGAGACTTATGTTGAGCCGCATATGCATGCGGGACCTAATTTTGTTTCAGATAATCATGCATACGACGACGGGTGCGTGAACATAGTTTTCGACGCTGCGGGGCCTAGTTTCGTTCATGATGCACCTGAGGAGGCACCGAACGCCGATGCTGCACAGTTCATGGAGTTGTTGGAGAATGCAAGGACTCCATTGTATCCTGGTTGTGAGGATCATTCATCGCTGGAGGTGGTTACAAGACTGTTGAGCATTAAGTCAGATTTTAACATATCGTAAGAATGCTACAACCGAGTGTTGGAGTTGATTATAAAGATCTTGCCGGCGGGTGCTAAGTTGCCTAAAGACTTCTACCGGTCTAAGAGGATGGTGAGATCGCTCTGGATGGGATACGAAAAAATCGATTCCTATCGCAATGGATGCATGCTGTACTACAAAGACGACAAGGACGCAGATGTGTACAGATTTTGTAGTACTGATCGCTATAAGACAACTAGTACATGAAGGTCTACCGGTGCAAGAAGATCGACCGATTCAATGCACTACTTGCCTTTAACGCCGCGGTTGCAAAGATTATTTATGGTGAAAGAGACGGCCAAAAATATGAGTTGGCACATGCGAGAACAGATTGAAGGAGTGTTGGATCACCCATCCGATGGAGAAGCGTGGAAGCACTTTGATCGAGTGTATCCAGATTTTGCTTCAGATCCGCGAAATGTCAGGTTGGGACTATCTTCTAACGATTTTACTCCTTTTGGTCTTTCGGGATCCCAGTATTCGTGCTGGCCTGTGATTGTCACTCCGTATAACCTACCGCCTTGGATGTGCATGAAGACTCAGTACATGTTTCTAACCGTTATAATTCCTGGTCCGAACAATCCCAAGAGGAACATTGACGTGTACTTACAGCCTTTGATAGATGAGTTGAATCAGTTATGGGAAGTAGGCGCTAACACGTACGATGTTTCCAGGAAGCAGAATTTTCAGATGAAGGCAACCCTTATGTGGACCATCAACGACTTTTCGGCCTATGGAATGTTATCTGGATGGAGCACTCATGGCCGTCTCTCATGTCCGTATTGCATGGACCGTAGTAAGGCTTTTCGCTTGAAACACGGTGGAAAACCGTGCTTCTTTGATTGTCATCGGCAATTTCTGCCAAAAGATCATCCGTTCAGAAGGAACATGAATGCTTTCCGTGCCGACGTTGAAGAGAAGGGTGATCCACCGCCAAGGTGGTACGGAGCCACGATATGGGAGGAGGTTAAAGATTTTCCAAGTGCTATAGAAGATCCTATAACTGGGTACAAGTGCGATGGATTTGGTAGAGTTCATAACTGGACAAAGAGGAGCATATTCTGGGATCTGCCATACTGGAGTACCAATATGATCAGACATAATCTTGATGTCATGCATATTGAGAAGAATGTGTTTGATGACATAATTAATACTGTGATGGACGTAAAGGGAAAAACGAAAGACAATCCCAAGGCCAGGTTGGACTTAGAAGAAATATGCAAACGCCCTGCGTTGCATTTGATACAGCAGAATGGAAAACAGTTCCTGCCGAAGTCAATTTTCTCGCTGGACAAGGAGGATAAAGTGAGACTTTGTCGATGGATCCAGGGCCTAAAATTTTCAGACGGATATGTGTCAAATCTGAGAAGATGTGTCGATCCGAAGGAAAACAAATTGACGGGTATGAAGAGCCACGATTGTCACGTATTCATGGAGAGGTTAATTCCGATTGCATTTCGGGAATTCTTACCGCAGGCAGTTTGGGATCCATTGACGGAGCTTAGCATATTCTTCAGGGATCTTTGTTCTAAGAAATTGCTCGTTGATCGTCTAGAAAAGCAAGAGAAGGACATTGCGGTAATACTATGCAAGCTAGAGAGGGTGTTTCCTCTTGGATTCTTCAACTCTATGGAGCATTTGCCGATTCATCTATCCTATGAGGCACGTGTTGGTGGACCCATCGAATATCGATGGATGTACCCGTTCGAGCGATATTTGAATCACCTAAAAAGAAAGGTAAAAAATAAGGCACGGGTCGAGGGTTCTATTTGTGAAGCCTATGTTCTCGAGGAGATTACAAACTTTTGTTCGATTTATTTCAAGCCTCATGTTGCAACTAATAGAATGAGAGCTTCCAGAAACGACGAGGGAGATCATGAAAGTAATGATACAATACTGAAGGTATTCAATGCTCCAGGAAAGCCATCGGGTAAGATAAAAAAGAGATATCTGAACGATGATGAGCTAAGGGCTGCTCAGGTGTATGTATTACTCAACTGCGACGAGGAGGAAGTAGAGAAACTGGAGGGGTAAGTAATTAATACGTCTATATTATTTTAATAGTGTTAATTATTATACTATTATATTAATTGAACGATATTGTTTTTAGCATATTTAATGATGATGTGAGGTCGGGTAGGCCACACATAACAGAAGAAGAACTAGAACAAGAAATGAGGCATTATTTTCTATCATGGTTGAGTGCATATGTAAGACTTGAGAACTCTGTAATTACCTTTTTGTATATGTACTTAATTGAGAATGAGCTTAATTGCTTCTTTCGTGGTATTTAGGTCGATCGTCCATACGCAAGACTTGAGAATGAGTCTATTAGAACGCTAGCCAAGGGACCAATTTATGCTGCAAAAATATGGCCAAGCTACTGTGTTAATGGGTTTAGGTTCAAGTCAACAACTTGCCCGATCAGAGACAACTTTGTGGATCTCGATTCTACCAAAAACAGCTGTTTGTGTATCAGATC